>JASVEL010000919.1:0-392390 GCA_032618575.1 Nicotiana noctiflora
CTTCCTTCTTCCTCTCACCTGGGCCACCAGAACCCTACCAGTGGTTCAATTCCAGTCTTCTTCTCCGTTCTAATTCACACCCCTGGACCTATTCATCCTCCTCTTTCACCCCATCACCTTAGTTCCGGCCAAAAACCTCTCCTTCATCTCAAATCTTGAATAATAGGTCGCTGGAACACTAGCCGGCGACCATCACCTTTTGAATCACCCTTCATCATTAACACCCCCAAGACCATCTCTTCATCCTCTTCAACCCCCACTAGGCCAAATCCCTCGAATAAGCCCCAATCGTCTCGAATCTTAAAAACGTTTCACTAGAACCCTACTCCGGCGAACACCCCTAACCCCAAAACCACCCCCATCAAACCCCTAATCCTCTTCCAAGAGCCTTTTTTACAAAAAAAAAAAAAGACTAGAGGAGTCTTTTTTACCAAGAAAATGGTCTCAGGACCTTTTGAATGCCGAAAAATCAAGAACAAGAAAGAAAATGAAGAAAAAGAAGAAAGAAAAGGAAAAGGAAAAGACACACATAAAATCTAAGTATCCCAAAAAACCCTAATTTTTCTCCACTGTGTATATTTGTTTATGTTTGTCTTTATTATCTGTCGATTTCCTGCTATTCTAAGTCTGTTGCATGTTCAAGGTTCTTTTTATTTGTTCATGAAATTGACTATGGATTTACATGATGTATGTGTTTCTACTTATTAAGTCAATGTCACGACCCTAGTTCACCAATCATAAACCTGTCATGATGGCACCCAGTCTTCGCGACTAGGTAAGTCTAACACAATGCGGAATGTACAACTCTTATGAACAACAATTAAGATAATAGCGGAATGACATAAAAGAAATGTAATAGGTGCCGTTCAGCACATACACTTTACCAAATACCAGAATATACAACCACTAAGACCCGAAAACTCACGGGCAACACAGGTAAGAGAGTATAACAATGGCTCTATACACCAAGAGTATCTATACAACCGAAATAAAGGAATAACTGACATCACTAGGAAAGAATAGAATAAGACACTCCGGATTTACGGACGTAGCAGATTCATACCTCGAGTCTCCGAAAAATGCTCCTAGGTCACCGGTAGTGCATCTGATCAGATGGACCTGGATATGCACAACATAATTGTGCATAAAAGTAGCATGAGTACACCACGGCGGTACTCAGTAAGTGCCAAGCCTAACCTCAATAGAGTAGTGACGAGGAAGGTCAGGGCCCTACCGAGAATAATGAAGATACTGATAATAATATCTAACAGTGCAAATATAGGAGTAAGTCTGAAATAACAGAAACGAGATAAAAACTATAAGCCGCCTACAGTTAAGCTAACAAGGAGAAATGAATACAACAAGTACAAATCAATAATCCAGAATCTCCGGGAATTGAACCTGCGGTCCATTTATACTCAGTAACTCAGGATGTACGGTAATCGAACCCGCAGTCCATATATCAGTATCACAGGATCTCCGGGAATTGAACCCACAGTCCTTTATATCAGTATCACAGGATCTCCGGGAATTGAACCCGCAGTCCATATATCAGTATCACAGGATCTCCGGGAATTGAACCCGCAGTCCTTTATATCAGTATCACATGATCTTCGGGAATTGAACCCGTAGTCCTTTACCTCAGCAGCACCAGATCTTCGGGAATTGAACCTGCACTCCATAGAATACAAACACAATCAAATAAGAGAAATCATAGATAGATATGAAGTACACTGCTACAATTAACAAATAAATCCAATATCAACATATTCCAGGGAATCCAATTAAGAAAAGTAGGCATTTAGACCGTTAATCCTATCTAATCATGCTTCCCTAGCTAACACAGGATAAATCTTGCAATTAAACCAATTAAATAACAAAGATAACACTGATTGAGCAATTCAAGAAAAATGGTTTTTCAACAATTTGCGCAAGTACACGCACGTCACCTCGCATACAAGGCATTCAAATCAACACATATATATATCCTAGGGGAGAAAATCCCCCACACAAGGTTAGACAAGTCACTTACCTCAATCCCGGTACCAAACCGCTAAGAAATGACTCCCTTGACACGAGTATCCGACTCCGAGTGGCCCAAATCTATTCAAACCAATTCCATAGTGTAAATAACATCGCAAGTAACTAATTACAATGATAAAATTAAAGCTACGGCGCAAAAGTGGGTGAAATGACCAAAATACCCCTGCAACCATCAGCTCGGAATCAAAATATTTTTACGTTTTCAGAACCCTCGTACTCTCACGAGTCTAACCATATAAAATTTATCAAAATCGGAGTTCATTTGCTCATTCAAAACATAAATTTTCATTCTATTAGGCTTAGAGCAAAATCCCCTAATGTTACACCGTAATTCCTCCATTTTCAAAGATTAATTCCATGATTTTATCAATATATTAACAAAAATAGAGTCCATGAGTGCTTACCTGATGATACCCTTTGATTTCCTCCTCAAAATCGCCAAACTCCTCTCCTAGTTCGAAGCCCCAAATATTTCTAATTCTCTGAAATTTTCGAACTATATTGACCTTAAACCCTTCAGGAGTTTTGCTTCTGCGACTCCTGTGCCGCTTCAGCGGTTCCGCTTCTGCGGAAGCCTGGTCGCTTCTGCAACCCTTACCTTAAACTCGAATGCCGCTTCTGCGGACTTTCAGTCTCTTCTACGACACCGCTTATGGGGACACTTGTCCGCTTCTGCGGAAGGTTACCAAACGACCAAGCTCGCTTCTGCGGGACTCTGCCTTCTTCTGTGGGATCGCTTCAGCGAACATAGGTCTACTTCTGTGGACTTAGCTGACCCCCACAATTCTCGCACATGTGCTTCCTTCACCGATTCTGCAGACTCGCTTCTGCGGTCCAAGTTCCACAGAAGAGGAAACAACAGAAGACAGAAGATCAGACATGCTACACTTTCCAATTTCTCCCGTTTAATCACCCGAACTCATCCCGAGGCCCCCGAGACCTCAACCAAAAGCACCAACCTACTCCAAATCATGATAACAACTTGTTCCAATCATAAAAACATATCAGTAAACACAAAACTCATCAAATTATGGCGGATTCAAGCCTAAGTTTCAACCAAAACTTCCGAAACCTACATACTATCAAAAACCAGACCAAATGATATTCGAATGACCTGAAAATTTGCGGACATATCCAAAATCACCTAAAGAAGCTATTGGAACTGTCGGAACTCCGTTCCGACCCCTGGATCAAAATCTCACCTATCAACTGAATTTTTAAAAATTTCAAACTTCGGCATTTCAAGCCTAAATGAGCTACGGACCTCCAAAATACATTCCGAACACGCTCCCAACCCCGAAATCACCTAACGGAGCTAACGGAACCATCGGATTTCCGTTTCGAGGTCGTCTTAACACTGTTCCGAATACGGGCCATTTTTCAACTATAAAGATCTCATTTAAGGACTAAGTGTCCTAAGACACTTCGAATTCTAGAACCGAACATCCCGGCAAACCACAATAGCAGAAATGAGCTTAGGGGAAACAGTTAATTGGGGATCGGGGCGTAAATTTCAAAAAAGATCAGCCGGGTCTTTAAATCTTCCCACACTTGAACATTCGTTCGTCCTCGAATGAGCATAGAGAACACACCTGAAGTAGCAAAAAGATAAGGGTACTTGCTGCACATAGCCTGCTCGATCTCCCAAGTCGCCTCCTTAGCCGGCTGACCCCAACATTGCACCTTCACTGAAGCGATGTTCTTTGAACTCAACTTCCTGATCTTCCTTTCCAAAATGGCCACCGGCTCCTCAACATAGGATAGATCCTTGTCCAGTTGGACTGAACTGAAATCCAACACGTGCGACGGGTCACCGTGGTATTACTAGAGCATCAAAACATGAAAATACTGGATGGACTCTGGCTAGGCTAGGAGGTAAGGCCAGCTCATAAGCAACCTCCATAACATGCCTCAAAATATCAAAAGGCCCAATAAATCTCGGACTCAGCTTCCCTTTCTTCCCAAATCTCATGACGCCTTTCATGGGCGAGACCCGAAGTAGAACCCATTCGCCAACCATAAATGTCACATCGCGAGACATTCCTATCCGCATAACTCTTCTGTCTGGACTGGGCTGCACGGAGTCTGTCCTGAATCACCTTGACCTTGTCCATTGTATCCTGGACCATCTCGGTACCTAGCAGCCTGGCCTCGCCCGGCTCGAACCAACCCACGGGAGACCTGCACCTCCTACCATATAGGGCCTCATACGATGCCATCTAGAAGGCTGGACTGATAGCTGTTGTTATAAGCAAACTCTGTCAGTGGCAGGAAATGATCCCATAAACCTCTAAAATCAATCACGCACACACGGAGCATGTCCTCCAAAATCTAAATAGTGCGCTCAGACTGGCCATCCATCTAGGGGTGAAATGTTGTGCTCAGCTCCACCCGAGTACCTAACTCCTGCTGTACGGCCCTCCGAAACCGTGAAGTAAACTGGGTGCCTCTGTCTGAAATGATGGAAACTGGAATACCATGAATCGGACTATCTCCCTGATATAGATCTCCGCCAACCGCTCCGATGAGTAAGTAGTGCACACCGGTATGAAATGGGTGGACTTGATCAGTCGATCCATAATGACCCGAATAGAATCAAAATTCCTCATAGTCCGTGAAAGTCCAGATACGAAGTCCATGGTGATGCGCTCCCACTTCCACTCTGGGATCTCAATCTGCTGCAATAACCCACCTGGACGCTGATGCTCATACTTCATCTGCTGGTAGTTGAGGCATCTAGAAACATAGTCAACTATATCCTTCTTCTTCCGCCTCCACCAATAGTGCTGCCTCAAGTCCTGGTACATCTTCGTGGCACTCGGATGGATGGAATACCACGAGCTATGGGCCTCCGCTAGAATCAACTCTCGAAGATCATCTACATTGGGCACACAAATACGCCTCTGTAACCTCATCACTCCGTCATCCCCGATAGTAACATCTCGAGCATCATTGCGCCGAACCTTGTCCTTAAGATCAAGTAAATAAGGGTCATCAAACTATCGCTCTCTGATGCGATCAAATAGAGAAGACCGAGAAACAACACAGGCCAAAACCCTACTAGGCTCCAAAAGATACAATCTAACAAACTGTCTGGCCAAAGCCTGAACATCCATCGCCACAGGTCTCTGCGAAACTGGTAGATATGGCAAACTCCCCAAACTCTTCGCCCGATGACTCAAGGCATCGGCAACCACATTGGCCTTGACAAGGTGATAAAGAATAGTAATATCATAGTCCTTTAACTATTCCAACCATCTCCTCTGATGCATGTTCAGGTCCTTTTGCTTAAGTAAGTGTTGCAAACTCCGATGATCGGTGTAAATCTCACAAGGAACCCCATACAAATAATGACGCTAAATCTTCAAGGCATGAACAATGGCATCTAGCTCAAGATCGTGGACAGGGTAGTTCTTTTCATGCACCTTCAGCTGTCGGGACGCGTAGGCAATCACCCTATCGTCCTACATCAATACTGCTCCGAATCTAACCCGTGAGGCATCACAATACACTGTATAGGATCCCAAACCAGTAGAAAACATCAAGATAGGGGCCGAAGTCAAGGCTGTCTTGAGCTTCTGGAAGCTCGCCTCACACCCCTCTGTCCACTAAAAAGGGGCACCCTTTTGGGTCAATCTGGTCATAGGTGCTGCAATCGAGGAGAACCCCTCCAAGCGACGGTAATAACCCACCAAACCAAGGATGCTACGAATCTCAGTAGCTAAGGAGGGCCTGGGCCACCCTACACGGCCTCCACCTTCTACGGATCCACCCAAATACCCTTGCTCGACAACACGTGGCCTAGAAATGCCACTGAACTCAGCCAAAACTCACATTTAGAGAACTTTGCATATAATTGCTTCTCCCTTAGAGTCAGAAGCACTATCCTCAGGTGCTGCTCATGCTCTTCCCGACTCCGGGAATATACCAAAATATCATCAATGAAAACAATCACGAACGAGTCAAGATATGGCATGAATACACTGTGCATCAAATGCATGAAAGCTAATAGGGCATTAGTCAGCCCGAAAGACATAACGAGGAACTCGTAATGCCGAGTCCAGAAGGAAGACTTCAGGATATATGGCTCCCGAATCTTCACCTAATAATAACCAGAGCACAAATCAATCTTGTAGAACATCTGTGCGCCCTGTAGCTGATCAAATAAGTCACCAATATGTGGCCAAGGATAGCAATTCATCACTATAACTTTTTTCAACTGGCGATAGTCAATGCACATACGCATAGAACCGTCCTTCTTCTTCACAAACAACACGGGAGCACCCCAAGGCGAAACACTGGGTCGAATGAAACCCTTACCCAACAACTCCTGTAACTGATCCTTCAACTCCTTCAACTCAGGAGGAGCCATGCGGTACGGAGGAATAGAAATGGGTTGAGTGACCGGCAATAAGTCAACACCAAAATCGATATCTCTGTCGGGCGGTATGCTTGGGAGATCAGCTGGAAATACATCAGAGAAATCACGTACCACTGGGACGGAATCAATAGAAGGGGTGTCAACACTGACATCCCTCATATAAGCTAGATAAGCAGCACACCCCTTCTCAACTATACACTGAGCTTTGAGAAAGGAAATAATAAGGCTGGGGGTATGATCTAGAGTACCAATCCACTCAATTCGTGGAATGCCTGGCATAGCCAGCGTCACGGTATTTGCGTGACAATCAAGAATAGCATGATGGGGCGACAACCAGTCCATGCCTAGAATAATATCGAAATCAACCATACCGAGCAATAAAAGATCAGCTCTGGTCTCAAAACCACAAATAATGACCAAACACGACCAATACACACGGTCCACAACAAAAGAATCTCCCACCGGAGTAGAAACATAAACGGGGGCACTCAAAGAATCCCGAGGCACACCCAGATGTGAATCAAAATAAGAGGACACATATGAAAACGTAGAACCAGGATCAAATAGAACCGATGCCTCTCTGTGACTAACCAAGATAATACCCATGATAACAAAATCAGAGGCGATAGCTGCGGCGCGACCAGGAATAGCATAAAATCTGGCTTGACCCCTCGCTCGAGAGCGGCCTCTATCACCCCTGATCCCTGGCCCTGGCTGGCTGGGCAGGTAGGGAGGCAGCTGGAACTGGAACGATGGCCTGCTGACCCTGTGAACCATGCTTAAGTTGTGAAGTTGGGTGGAGGCGCTCCCCTCCCCTGCTTGGGGCACTCCCTAACCCGATGGAGAGTATCCCCGCACTCATAACAAGCCCTGGGAGGACACGGTGGCTGTGACTGACTGGCCCCGCTCCTGCTGGATTGACCCCTAGAGGTACCCTACGCAGGAGGCGCACGGGAAATTGGGGGAGCGTGGTAAGGCTCCTGAGGTACTGGAGGAGCTGGAGTACTACCAGCTGTTGGCAATGTTGAGTGAACTGGATGATCGAAATAACCCCAGCCAAATCGACCGGCTGCTGCTGTACGGGGACTAGAGATATGGCCCAGCTCACGAGACCTCTTGGCCTCCTCTCTCCTCGCTCTCTAGTGAGCATACCCTCGATCCGTCTGGCAATACTCACTGCCTGCTAATAAGAGCACATCCGTCTCCAGCTCTCTAGCCATGCTAGACTAGATAGGCCGAATTAGACCCTCAATAAACCTCTGCACTCTCTCTCGGACCGTGGCGACCAAAGTCGGTGCATGTCTGGCTAACCGGGTAAAACTGATGGCATACTCAGATACTAACATAGAGCCCTGGCGAAACCGCTCAAACTCCACTCGCCAAGTATCCCTAAGGCTCTTGGGAACAAACTCCCTCAAAAACATATCAGAAAATTGTGTCCAAGTCAGCGAGCCAGACTCGTCTGGACTATCCAACTCATATGTGCGCCACCAATCATAAGCGGCCCCTCGAAGCTGAAAAACAGTAAAGGAAACCCCAGTGGTCTCCACTATACCCATAGTACGGAGGATGCGATGACACTCCTCCAGAAATCCTAAGGCAGCATCTGAAGCTAAACCACTGAACACTGAGGGATCATACTTCTTGAACCTCTCCAACCTGCACTGCTCGTCCTTGGAGGCAGCTGACACACCTCCGGGTTGTACTGGTGCGGCAGGTGGTATAGGAATAACCTCTGGAACATGCTCCACGGGCACTCGCTGCTCAGGAGTGCGGGCTGCAGGAGTCTGGGCCCCTCCCCCGGACTGAGATGTAGCTGCAGCGAGAGGAAACAACCCCGCCTGAGCCAGAGTAGTCTCATAAACTGGGCTAGAGTCTCCTGGAGTGCTGGAGTCGTAGTAGCTATAGTAGGTGTACCAGGTGACTGTGCTCCAACCTGATCCACCGGTGGTGCCTCAGCGGCAGCGTGCGCGGGTGTTGTGGCTACACCTCGGGCGCGTCCTCAACCTCTACCACGGCCCCGGCCTCTAGCGGTGGTAGTAGGGGGGGTGCATGTGGCTGATCCTCACGAGTAGTACGTGTCCTCACCGTCTGTAAGAGAATAAAAGACAGAAGTTTAGATTTGGTGTCAAAATATCGCACGCCAAGGAATTCAAAAGAAATGAAGAGTTTCCTAAACAGTTATATAGCCCCTCGTAGATAAATACCGACGTCTCCATATTGATCAGCGAGGCTCTAAATAACCATCCTGTCTCCCGTGAATCCTATGAACCTAGAGCTCTGATACCAATTTATCACAACCCTAGTTCACCAATCGTGAACCTCTCATGAGGGTACCCAGTCTTCGCGACTATGTAAGCCTAATACAATGTAGAATGTACAACTCTTATGAACAACAATTAAGATAACAACGAAATGACATAAAAGAAATGTAATAGGTGCCGCTCGGCACATACACTTTACCAAATACCAGAATATACAACCACCAAGGCCCGGAAACTCACGGGAAACACAGGCTAAGAGAGTATAACAGTGGCTCTATACACCAAGAGTATCTATACAACCGAAATAAAGGAATAACTAACATCACTAGGAAAGAATAAAAAAAGACCCTCCAGATCTGCGGACGTAGCAGATTCATACCTCGAGTCTCAGAAAAATGCTTCTAGGTCACCGATAGTGCATCTGATTAGATGGACCTGGATCTGCACAACAAAAGTGCGCAGAAGAGTAGCATTAGTACACCATGGCGGTACTGAGTAAGTACCAAGCCTAACCTCGATGGAGTAGTGACGAGGAAGGTCAGAGCCCTACCGACAATAATGAAGATAATGATAATCATATCGAACAGTGCAAAGATAGGAGTAAGTCTGAAATAACAGCAAACGAGATAAAAACTACACATCGTCTACAGTTAAGCTAACAAGGAGAAATCAACACAACAAATACAAATCAATAATCCAGGATCTCCGGGAAATGAACCCGCAGTCCATTTATACTCAGCAACTCAGGATCTCCAGGAATCGAACCCGCAGTCCATATATTAGTATCACATGATCTCCGGGAATTCAACCCGCAGTCCTTTATATCAGTATCACTGGATCTCCGGGAATTGAACCCGCAGTCCATATATCAGTATCACAGGATCTCTGGGAATTGAACCCGTAGTTTTTTATATCAGTATCACAGGAACTCCGGGAATTGAACTTGCAGTCCTTTACCTCAGCAGCACCGGATCTCCGAGAATTGAACCCACAGTCCACAGAACACAAACACAATCAAATAAGAGAAAACACAGAGAGATATGAAGTACACTGCTATAATTAACAACTTAATCCAATCTCAACATGTTCCAGGGAATTCAATTAAGACAATTAGGCATTTAGACAGTTAATCCTATCTAATCATGCTTCCCTAGCTAACACAGGATAAATCTTGCAATTAAACCAATTAAATAACAGAGATAACACTGATTGAGCAATTCATGAAAAATAGTTTTTCAACAATTTGCGCAAGTATACGCCCGTCATCTTGCATACAAGGCATTCAAGTCAATATATATATCATAAGGGAGAAAATCCCCCACACAAGGTCAGACAAGTCACTTACCTCAATCCCGGTAAAAACCTGTTAAGAAATGACTCCCTTGCCGCGAGTATCCGACTCCTAGTGGCCCAAATCTATTCAAACCAATTTCATAGTGTAAATAACATTACAAGTAACTAATTACACTGATAAAATTAAAGCTAAGGCACAAAAATGGGTAAAATAACCAAAATACCCCTCTAGCCATCGGCTCGGAATCGAAATATTTTACGTTTTCGGAACCCTCATACTCTCACGAGTCTAACCATATAAAATTTATCGAAATCGGAGTTCATTTGCTCATTCAAAAAATAAATTTTCATTCTCTTAGGCTTAGGGCAAAATCCCGCATTGTTACACAGTAATTCCTCCATTTTTAGAGATTAATTCCATGATTTTATCAATATATTAACATAAATAGAGTACATAAGTGCTTACCTGATCATACCTCTTCATTTCCTCCTCAAAATCGCCAAAATCCTCTCCTAGTTCAAAGTCCCAAATATTTCTAATACTTTGAAATTTTAGAACTATACTGACCTTAAACCCTTCAGGAGTTTCGCTTCTGCGACTCCTATGCCGCTTTAGCGGTTCTACTTCTACGAAAGCCTGGTCGCTTCTGCGACCCTTACCTTAAACTCGAGTTCTGCTTCTGCGGACTCTCAGTTGCTTCTACGACACTGCTTACGCGGAAACTTGTCCGCTTCTACGTAAGGTTACCAAACGACCAAGCTTGCTTCTGCGGGAGCCTGCCCGCTTCTGCAGGCTCGCTTAAGCGAACATAGGTCCACTTCTGCGGACTTAGCTGGCCCCCACAATTCTCACACCTGCACTTCCTTTGCCACTTCTGCGGACTCGCTTCTGCGGTCCAAGTTCCGCAGAAGCGGAAACAATAGAAGACAGAAGATCAGACCTACTACACTTTCCAATTTCTCCCGTTTAATCACCTGAACTAATCCCGAGGCCCTCGGGACCTCAACCAAAAGCACCAACCTACTCCATATCACGATACGAACTTGTTCCAATCATAAAAACATATCATTAAACACAAAAATTATCTAATTATGGTAGATTCAAGCCTAAGTTTCAACCAAAACTTTTGAAACCTACATATTATCAAAAACCCGACCAAATGATGTCCGAATGACCTGAAAATTTGTAGACATATCCAAAATCACCTAATAAATCTACTGGAACTGTCAGAATTCCATTCTGACCCCCGGATCAATATCTCACCTATCAACCAGATTTTTAAAAATTTCAAACTTTGGCATTTCATGCCTAAATTAGCTACGGACCTCCAAAATACATTCCAAACACGCTCCCAACCCCAAAATCACCCAACGGAGCTAATGAAACCATAGGATTTCTATTCTGATGTCGTCTTAAGACTTTTATGAATACGGGCCATTTTTCAACTATAAAGCTCTCATTTATGGACTAAGTGTCCCAAGACACTTCGAATTCTAGAACTAAACATCACGGCAAAACCACAATAACAGAAATGAGCTTAGGGGAAACAGTTAATTGGGGATCGGGGCATAAATTTCAAAAATGACCGGCCGGGTTGTTATAGTCACTAGTTGAATTACATGCTTTGTAGCCACATAGGGTTTTTACTCGATAGGTCTAGATTCTTGATTGAGTGTTTTGTTAATTGGATTCAACCTATAATCATTTTGTTCCTTTGAGTCCTGTTAATTTAGTGTTTAATAATAATATGGCTATATCTGTAAGAATGTCTAAAGCTGGTTATCATCACAATGTAATTTTGACTCTTAACTCTTCTGAATTTCTTATTAGTTAAAGGATTAAATGGTTAATTAGTCATATTAAGGCTATGTTTGTAAGATTGTTTACATGTTGGTTATTTCTATAACTAAGACTTTGTTACTTAGTCTTAACTTAACTCTGATTGAGAGACTGTCTAGTTGTGGCTATTTGTGTAAAAATCCAATTTTGACTTTAAGGGTCTGATTAATTAAAGGTTAGTCGGGTAAATAGAATAAAGCACAAGGGTAATGGGAAGGGATAAATGGTGTTGTATAATTAAACAAAAGGGGTAGGGATATAAAAGGCAAAGCTACCAGGTTCTTATGTAATTAGTTAAGTATTAAAGTGTTTTCAAGGTATAACTAAAGGGTAAAGATGTAGAAAACACTAGCAAGTGAGGGTAATAAAGGTATTTATGCCTAAATGGAATAATGTGGAATACCCTAGAACCTTCTAGCATGGGTCCAAGTGTATTCACGATTAATTCACATATACTAAATTGAAAATAATTGAAAAAAGTAGGGGTGGAAAATCTTAATATCTAATTCAAATTTCCCTCCCATTTTTACTCTATAAATAGGCCCTTTTAGGCCACATTAAGGGAGGTTCAGAACTTTTGAAATCTAAAAAATACACTAAAATATTGCTACTATTTCATTGATGTTGTTCGAGTGATATTTTGGATTTCTGCTATTCTGATCGCTATTCTTCATTATTTGGTTGAATTCATTGGGTCTTCTACTCTAAAATGAAGCTTGTTGTTGTGTTATATTGCATTCATTGCTGTTGTTACTTGGATTGCTGCCTATTACTGATCTTCCTGGCTTTCTACTTCCCTAGAACTTATCATTTCCCTCTCAATTTGACCAGGTACACTTCTAATCTTCGAGGATGTAATTAAAGTTATGAAGATATGAAATCATTAGCAGTTTTCTGTTATTTTTCTTATCCTGCTCATATTTTAGCTATAAAATGCCTTAGAGTTATGTAATTCGTTAGGATCAAATGTATAATTTGGGACTGCATGAACTTTGAACTCTGATTTATATTTTTCTTCAATAGTAGTTTAGATATTCATGTAGGATAATGCAAGGTAGATCAATTTTAAAATAATCACCTAGGTCACAGATTCGAAAACTATTAAAATCTAGTTGAATGACTTGTAAATTTTTATCTGTTCTTAAACTAGAAAAGTAATACTTCTTGTCAGTTAAGTTTTGAATCAATAGTTGTTAATGAAAAAAATGAAACAATTTAGATTTAAATTCTGTTTGTGATCCTAATTTGTCTACAATAGCTTTATAACTCACATTAAATTCAGAAGCATGAGATGAAACAGAACTTAAAAACATGAAATGAAACTCAGGACTTAATCTGAATTTGTCAACTATAGATCTATTTTAGCATCTTCAGTTAAACAAAATAATAAGATAGTTCTATATTGGATGAGTATATATGTGTTTCGACTAATAAACTCGGACTTAGTTAGTTTGATAGCTAAACAGTAATATACAAATGAAATTAGTGTTAATATTTCAGGTTAGTTTTTGATATTAAAGTTACAATACTTGTTTACAACTGTGATTAATTCAGTAAAAATGTTTGAACCTGCTTTGGATCTATTAATGATTTGGGCCTGGTCACGAAAAGAGGCCCAGATTCAGTCACTATGGCCTATGAGCCTGAGTGCAATAGATATGATAATACAAAGGCTCTAATTAGCCCAATGCACTTCTGTGCATTCCCCTTTTGTGTTGGATACGATTTCAAGCCCAAAACATATAGTGGCCTGGATGTAAATGGAATATATAGTCAAACAGCATTAATAGTTATGTTAAATAGGGGAAACAATAGTATTAGAAAACATAGTACATAATAGATTTGACTTTAAAAATTGAAATGAGATGAGCCTTGTTATAGGGCAAAAATACGGGGCCCTTAATAAATTAATAAAATCTTTAGACTCGGAATGATCGTTTAGCTAATTCCACGATCTTTTACAAAGTAACGAAGAATAGACACCATTAGGCACAATTTTAATATACATTCTCATGAATGTGTGCACATTTATGTGACCCAAATCCTACTCCCAACAAAGTCGAAATATATCCAAAGCCACAGGAGTACTGGTACGGTGTGGTCAAGGATGCATTTTCACGACGTTGCAATTCTTAAATCCAAAAGCGGAATACTAATGTACATGATTGAAATATACAATTGAAATCAGATAAAATCAAACACAACAGTTGAGCGACAGTGCTAGAACCACGGAATCCGGGAGTGCCTAACACCTTTTCCCGGGTTAACTGAATTCCTTATCCGGATTTCTAGTTCGCAGACTGTAACAGAGTCAAACTTTCCTCTGTTCGGGATTAAACATGTGACTTGGGACACCATTATATTCTCAAGTGGCGACTCTAAAAACTTAAATAACTAATCCCGTTCCGACTGTCCTTAAATTGGAAAAACTCCTCTACGCCCTCATGGGTATCGTAGTATAAAAAAAAGAGGTATGACAACGTCCGTTTTCAACCAAACTTTACAGATAGTGCTTAACACATACTTAAGACTTGTACCGAGTGCCGGAACCAAAATACGAGCCCGATACTTATATTTTCTAACTCATTTTCATTTTTATTTTTCCTTAATAATTTCATAAAATAATTTAACAGAAAAATTCTTTTACCGGGGTTCTAGACCTCGAATTTTGACTCCAGGCTCATGTCCGAGTTCCATATTTTCCTACGGACCTCTCGGGACTGTCACATCACCTGTCCAGGTCCGTTTACCCAAAATATTGACCAAAGTCAACTATATCAATATTAATATCAAAATTCTTCAAATTTTTTACAGAATTTATATATTTTAACATAAAATTTTTCTGACTTCGCGATTGGACTGCGCACACAAATCAAGTCAACCAAAAGTGAGGTTTCCAAGGTCTCGAAGGTGCAGAAAAAGGGAGAAACACAGTGATGACTCTTCGGGTCGTCACATTGAACTAGTGCGGTCGCGCTAAGCCAGCGCGCAACCTGCAATAGTCCAGGTATGTTCCGCAATTGTTTTTTATTTTTTTTGTTTTTAACTTTTTTACCCAATTAACTCACAACCCACCCGCCCCACCACTCACTTCCCCCAATCTCTTCCTCGTACACACGACTTCCCCCCTTTTCTTCTTCTTTTTCTTCTTCTTCTTCTTCTTCTTCTTCTTCTTCTTCTTCTTCTTATTCTTCATCTTCTTCATTCATCTCTCCATTCCCCTTCCTCCATACCCAACTATTTTCGGCAGCACATTACTTCTCTTCCTTAATGCATCCACTTGTGTTATTATTCCCTTTGCTGGTATGTGTTTCTCCCCCTAAATTTGTTGTAGTTTTTGTTTAATTTCATTTTTTTTAGTTTTTTTTTTCACAGTAGAAGGTAGTTTTATTATAGGGTAGAAATATATGTCATTAGTGAGATTGTGCTAAAAATTTGAAAACGTTCGAATTGTGGTTGTGTGGTGTGCTTATTGGGTTATTATGGTAGTGTTCCTTGTGTTGGTGGAGAGTTGAAGCTTAAAATTAATGATTGGCGACAAGGTGCTTGTTAAAATGCCTCTTTGGAGGAAGTGTTGTGACAATTCCGTGGTGAAGTCAAAGTAGCCACGTTTTGGGCCACCCAATCGAATAGAACTAACGTTGGACTATTTGTAGGTACCATGGCTCCTCGAAAATTCCAAGTAGCATCCTCCTCCAGCCACTCGGCTACTACCAACATTGGGGGAAGGCCTCAAATGTCGGTTGATACAAGGCCCTTCAATAGTAAATCGTTCGTGTCCGCCAAGGCACATGTCCGGTTTAACAAAAAAATGGCCAAAATAATTGTACAAGAAAAAGCCAAGGACCCCAATGCACTGGGGGGCACCTTCCCAAGTATACCATTTGAATTGAGGAGAAGGCACCTGGACATATTTTTTGAGGATCCGATCACTGCCAATGTTATGTTTGTTAGGGAATTCTATGCGAATCTCTCAGAAATGAGGACTGCACGGTCACAGTGCGCAAGAGACTGGTCAATGCTTCTTTGGAGACTATCCGGACTCTATACAGGCTTCCCTCACCAGCTCTAGGGTACGTGGACGTATACCAATCATACAATATCAAACATACTTCCTGGTCCACATTCACTGACACCATCTATCAACCGCGAGCTACTCTAAAGTGCTACAAATATGGAAATAAATTTCACTCATCGGCCCTCAAGTTTGAGGCCAAATACTCGTTGTACTTTATCAATAGCCGACTCGTACCCTCAAAGAACCTGTCAAAAGTGAATATTCCTAGAAGGTGCCGAACTTGGTGCTTCATGAATAATGCTCCATTTGATGTGGCCAGGGTCATACACGATGAAATGCTCCAGTGGGTCCGGGTTCAACGCTACGGGTTATACTACCCATCTATTGTCACCTAGTTGTGCCTTCAAGCCAATGTGCAGAGAAACCTTGCTTTAGATGGCTGAGTTTCTATGATACATCTTTTCACCGCTGAGAGGGTCACCACATGCAAGGAAGTGGTAGCTGCCGAGGAATTGATTGGCCATGAATCTGATGATGGTGATGACGCGGAGGAGGAGGAACAACAAAAACAGGTAGCTGATGCTGAGGAGATTGTAGGTGATAAGCAGCCAGCTCAACCACAAGCTGATGATGATGCAGGCCCGTCTAGGGCCAGTTAGGGACAGCTGTGAGCACGTAATTTTTGACCCGTACAATTTTTAAGTTAGTTGTAGGATTTTAAATATTTACTTTGAGGTATTATAGATTTTTAACCCATTTTTCTTTACTACCACTTTATTAGTTAAAAATTTTGTTTTAGTATTTAAAAGAAAAAATAAAAGAAAACACACACACACACACACACACACACACACACACATATATATATATATATATATATATATATATATATATATATATAGTTTTAATTTTTATATTTAGTTTTATTTTAGTAGTTTATTAAGTAAATTAATATGTGTTTTTTATATTTTTATAAGTATATTATATTATTTTAGTCTTCCTATCATATTTGAGCCCTACAAGACAAATGCACATTCTTTCCAACCCATTAGCACATTTAAGTGCAAGATTTAATTCTAACCATCTATTTTCTTCTAATCCAATTATCCATCATCCATTCCGACTTCCATATAAAATACTCAATTAAAAAAAAAAATTCTACCCTAAAATTTCAATTCATAGACCTACACCTTAGAGCTAATAACCGATGTCCTTTCCTCAACTTGAAGAGACAATTGTCTCCAATTAGAAGGGACAAAAATAATAATCCAAAAAGGTGAGCTAAACTCTCATTATCGTAGCTTTTTCTTCCTTTTTAGATAAGAGCTTTACTTTTTAATAAATAAATAACAGCACCTTATAGCCATTAATATATGCATCAATTCTCTGTACACAAAAACTAATTATTAATAGTATTATCTTTGTTTACCAAAAAAAAGTTATTTTTTCAGGGGGAGAAAACTTCAAAAAGAAGATAGAAAAAAAGGAAACAAAAGAATAAAAGGCTGTTCAAATTTATGCTACACAGTTTATTCATTTCTGGGCTTGTGAATTCGAAACTTGTTGCTGTAGCTGTTGGAATCGCTTTTTTGAGCTTCATCCGAATTTGTAGTGGCGTCGATTTGGTTCATTTCAGTTACCTCAATTGTGTAATTATTGCTGTACAAATTGTTACTGGAGTTACGTTCGCTGATTTCTACCGTAATTGAGCTTATTTCAGCGTTTCCCTTTCAATTAGTCCACTTTCTCCAGGACGCCCTTATTTCTGCCTTAGATTGCTAGCCCTCTCTTTTTCATTCTCTGACCATGTTTGTTGCTAAAAGAAAGAGAAAGGAGCAGTATGGTTTGGCTCATTGGCTTAGGTTGAAATTGTTGAAATTGGCAAAATGGTTAGTTCCAAATCGGTGGGTTAATGTTTGGGAATTTTTTTCTATAAAAGAAGACTTTATGTTTAGGATTTAAACACACCTTTCATTTGTCTTCTTATCTTCTTAAGGTATTTGTATCTTCTGTCTTTAGTATTATTTCACTTGTATTTTGGAGTGGAATAAAATATTGGTTGTGTCCTAGGAGTAGGCAAAATTAGCCGAAACTCGTAAATTCTGTTGTTTCTTTTATTATTGTTTTATTTCTTATTTTTTATTTGGTGGCTACCATAATTTTTGGTATAGTAGTTGTAACGCATTCACACTATATACATTTGGCTTCCGCAACAATTGGTATCAGAGCCAAGGTATTATCTCGGTATGCTCTGTGGTTGCAGCGTAGTCTGATCTTCCGCATCAGAAAAGATTTATCTTGGTAACTGAGTCAAGGTTCTGTCTCAATATGCTCTGTGGTTGCAGCTTAGACTGATCTTCCACATCAGAAATGAAATAATCTTGATTTGTGTCGTCAGCTATTAAATAATATTTGTGTCAAAGATGAGAGACAATAAACAAGAAGAATCTACATCAAGTGTCAGCAATACGTCATCATTGGCATCTTCGTTTATGACAAGAATTGTGTCAAATACAAAATTTGCGGTATAAATTTTTGACGGGTCCGGACATTTTGGGATGTGGCAAAGCGAGGTTTTAGATGTCCTTTTTCAACAAGGGCTAGATCTTGCTATTGAACAAAAAGAGACGAGATGCTATTGGAGAAGAAGATTGGAGAATTATCAACCGTGTTGCTTGCGGTACCATTCGATCCTACCTTGCTAGAGAGCAGAAATATCCATACACAAAGGAAACTTCTGCAAGTAAATTATGGAAAGCATTGGAGGATAAATTTTTGAAGAAAAACAATCAAAATAAATTGTACATGAAGAAGAGACTGTTTCACTTCACCTATGTTCCTGGTACCACGATGAATTAACATATCACCAGTTTTACTAAGTTGGTCACAGATTTGCAAAATATGGATACAACTTATGATGATGGTGACTTTGCCTTGATGTTGTTGGCGTCACTTCCTAATGAGTACGAGCACCTTAAAACTACTCTACTCCATGGAAATGACGAAGCTTCTCTCAGAGAAGTTTGTTCGGCTTTGTACAGCTATGAATAAAGAAAGAGAGAAAAACAGAAGGGTGGAGAAGGAGAAGCACTGTTCGTGAGGGGTCGTCCTCAAAATCAAACGAGGACAAGGAAAGAAAGATCTAAGTCAAGATCAAAACCCAGCAAAGATGAATGTGCCTTTTGTCGAGAAAAGAGGCACTGGAAGAAAGACTGTCCGAAGTTGAATAATAAGGCCAAACATAACAATGGAAAGGCCATTATGGATTCAAATGTTGCTGATTGCGATGATTCGAATTTCTCATTAGTTACAACGGAGCCGTCAACGTCATCAGACATATGGTTGATGTATTCGGCTTGTAGCTATCATATGTGTCCCAACAGGGATTGGTTCGTGGACTTTCAAGAAGGAGAATACGGAGTCGTCCAAACAGCGGATAACATCCCTCTTACCTCATATGAAATTGGTTCAATACGATTAAGGAACCATGATGGAATGATCGGAACATTAACAGATGTTCGATATGTACCGAGTTTGAAGAAAAATCTCATATCTTTGGGAGCCCTGGAATCAAAAGGGTTCAAAATTATTGCAGAAAATGGAGTGATGAGAGTATGCTCCGGTGCACTAGTGGTAATGAAGGCAAATTGGAAGAATAATAACATGTACCGTTATCTCAGTAGTACAGTTATTGGGACAACGACAGTCACGTCCAGTGACAACAAAGAGGCAGAAGCAACCAGGCTATGGCACATGCGCTTGGGACATGCTGGACGAAAATCCTTGAAAACTCTATCAGATCAAGGATTGTTGAAAGGTGTAAAGGCTTGCAATTTGGAGTTTTGCGAGCATTGTGTCAAACAAGGGTTAAATTTGGTACAGCAATCCATAATACTAAAGTCATTTTGGATTATGTACACTCTGATGTTTGGGGTCCTTCCAAAACACCTTCATTGGGTGGGAAGCACTATTTTGTAACCTTTGTTGATGATTTTTCCCGAAGAGTATGGGTGTATACAATGAAGAGAAAATATGAAGTACTGGGAATTTTTCTCAAATGGAAGATGATGGTAGAGAATCAAACGGGCAGGAGGACCGAGTGTATTCGTACAGACAATGGAGGTGAATACAAAAATGATCATTTTAATAAGGTTTGTGAAAATGATGGCATCGTCTCTGACACTTCACTGTCAGACATACACCACAACAGAATGGAGTGGCAGAACGCATGAACCGGACCTTACTGGAGAAGGTACGGTGTATGTTGTCCAATGCTGGCTTGGGCAAAGAATTTTGGGCTGAGGCAATTACATATGCATGCCACCTCATTAATCGCTTACCATCTGTTGCTATTGATGGCAAGACACCATTTGAAAAATGGTATGGAAAGCCTGCTGTAGATTATGACTCTTTGCACGTGTTTAGCTCAACTGCATATTATCATATGACAGAGTCAAAATAGGATCCAAGGGCAAAGAAGGCTATTTTTATGGGGATTACTTCTGGAGTCAAAGGATATCGCTTATGGTATCCTATGACAAAGAAAGTAATATTCAGCAGGGATGTTACCTTCGATTAATCTGCTATGGTAAACAAGGTAAAGAATGTAGATACC
Organism: Nicotiana noctiflora; assembly: GCA_032618575.1. Lineage (NCBI taxonomy): Eukaryota > Viridiplantae > Streptophyta > Magnoliopsida > Solanales > Solanaceae > Nicotiana > Nicotiana noctiflora. The sequence goes on from JASVEL010000919.1 coordinate 20,455, forward strand.
AAACAAGATGATGGTGCTTCTAAGCAGGTGGAGTTTGAGAGAAAATTTATTTTTCCTACACAAGAAGTAGATGAGGAAACAAATAAAGATTATCCTCTGGAAGGAGAACCAGTAGAGGAGATTCCAACTCAGGAACCTCAACAACAACTTGAATCAATAGCAACCAGCAGGCCAAAAAGGAAAATAACGAAACATGTTCGTCTTATAGAGATAGTTGCTTGTGCAACCACAATTGCAGCTAATGATGTTCTTATCACTTATAAAGACGCAGTCCAAAGATCAGAAGAAGATAAGTGGAGGATTGCCATAAATGATAAAATACAGTCCCTTCATCAGAATCATATATGGAGATTGGCCAATCTCCCGAAGGGAAAGAAAGCAATTGGGTTCAAAAGGGTATTGCAAAGAAGGAAGGATTTTCTAATCAAGTAGATGTTTGCTACAAAGCAAGGTTGGTGGCCAAAGGATATGCTCAAAAGGAGGAAATTGATTACAATGAAGTATTTTCTCCAGTTGTAAAATATTTCTCCATTAGAATTTTGTTGGATTTGGTAGCAGAGTTGGATTTGGAACTAGTTCAGATGGATGTAAAAACTGCGTTTTTACATGGAAACTTGGAGGAGAAAATCGATATGACTCAGCCAGAAGGATTCAAAGTTGCTGGAAAGGAAAATATGGTGTGCAAACTTGAAAAATTATTGTACGGGTTGAAACAATTTTCTGGACAATGGTACAAGCGATTTGACAAATTTATGTTGCAGCAAGGGTACAAGAGAAGCAAATACGATCATTGTGTCTATTTGCGCAAGCTTAAAGATGGTTCCTTTATATATCTTCTCCTATATGTTGAGGATATGTTGATAGCTTCCAAGAATTCGGAAGAAATTGATAAGTTGAAGATTCAACTGAAGAAAGAGTTCGAGATGAAGGATCTGGGTGAGGCGAAGAAAATTCTTGGCATAGAGATAATAAGAGATAGACGTTCAAAGAAACTTTATTTATCTCAAAAAGAATATTTGAAGAGAGTACCACAACGTTTTGGCATAGATAACAAGACTAAGCCAGTTAGTACTCCACTTGCTCCCCATTTTAAGCTAAGTACTACTATGTCACCATTGGATGAAGCTGAACGAGATTATATGTCAAAGGCACCATACGCAAATGTTGTTGGTAGCTTGATGTATGCAATGGTGTGTACGAGACCTGACATTTCACAAGCTGTTGGAGTTATTAGCAGATATATGCATAATCCAGGAAAGGAGCATTGGCAAGTTGTGAAGTAGATTCTGTGGTATATTCATAATACTGTAGATGTCGGGTTAATTTTTTAGCAGGAAGACAATCAGTCTGTAGTTAGATATTGTAACTCAGATTTTACGGGTGATCTCGACAAACGAAGATCAACTACTGGTTATGTGTTTACTTTCGCAAAGGCACCAGTTAGTTGGAAGTCTACTTTGCAGTCAACAGTTGCTTTGTCTACAACAGAGGGAGTGTACATGGCTATTATAGAGGCTATGAAGGAGGCAATTTAGCTTCAAGGATTGTAAAAGGAGCTTGGTGTTGAACAAAAAGGTATCACAATTTTTTGTGATAGTCAAAGTGTTATTCAATTAGCGAAGAATCAAGCTTATCATGCAAGGACGAAGCACATTGATGTTCGGTATCATTTTGTACGAGAAATCATAGAAGAAGGTGGAGTCACGGTAAAGAAAATTCATACTACAGAAAATCCTGCTGATATGCTAACAAAAGTGGTGACTGCGGCCAAATTTCAATATTGTTTGGATTTGATCAACATTGTTGAACATTGAAGATTGAAGATGGAGACACAACCAAAAATTTTTATTGAGAGAGAATTGAAGATGTGAAATTTTGCCAAGGTGGAGATTTGTTGAAATTGGCAAAATGGTTAGTCCCACATCGGTGGGTTAACCCTTTGTTTGGGAATTTTTCTCTATAAAAGAAGGCCTTATGTTTAGGATTTCAACACACCTCTCATTTGCCTTCTTATATTCTTAAGACATTTGTATCTTCTCTCTTTAGTATTATTTCACTTGTATTTTGAAGTGGAATAAAATATTAGTTGTGTCCGAGGAGTAGGCAAAATTAGCCGAACCTCGTAAATTCTGGTGTTCCTTTTATTATTGTTTTATTGTCTTATTTATTATTTGGTGGCTGCCATAATTTTTGGTATAGTAGTTGTGACTCATTCACACTATACATTTAGCTTCCGCGACAAAAATTGTTACGTGTGAAATTTGTTATCCCACTTTGGTAACGAGTAAGAATTCGTAAATATACGCGTCTACACTCAAGAACAATGACTTGATGGTTTCAGCACTACCTATGGCTCAACGTTAATTTATCAAACTTCGTTTGCTTTCTGAGGTAAGAATCATCGCTTTATATTAATTGGTATGTGCTTCATAAAGTGATTTTAATGTAAAAAAAATGGTTTTGTTTCGTTTTACGTAGAACGAATATCGAAGTGTCACCAATCATTATGTAAATGGTAAATATTGAGAAGGAAAATTTACATTTCTTGGACATCTTTGTTGTGAAAAAATGATAAGACTTTTCTTAGAGTAATAGGCTTTCTGTTGGTGCACCATACAAATTCCAAAATAAGAATATAGAATCTTAGTGTAATTACTGTCTTGCACTATTAATTATTTGTGTATCCAACTGGAGATATTTTGTATTATCCTATACTGTTTACATCTATCTTTGGTTGAGGGTTTGAGTTGTATTGAACATCTGTATCTCTTAAATGTGATCGACTTTGTGTCTTTGAGAGAATTGTCATCAACTCATTGTCTTAGATGCTATGGCCCTCAAAAATTATATTTTTAGAGATACTTTTGATTGAATAATTTTAGGTGCGCCATGCCAATTAAAATCTCAAATGCGTGGCCCTCTTTTAGTTCCATTAAAATACTTAGAATTCGATGCATGCCATTTAGCGAATTTTCATGGCTCTCGCAAAGTTAACAACGCATTAGTTGTTTTAGGTGCATTATTTAATAATCTTACCTTCCTAATACGGGTGCACATTTATGTGACCCAAATTAAAATTTCAACAAAGTCGAAATATGTCGATAATCACGGGTACATCGATTGTGACATGGTTTGAGATGCATTTTCATGATGTTGCAATTCTTTTTATTAAAATAATAAATAATAATATTAAAAGCGGTTGAAGGTTAAAATTTTCACATAAGTTAAAGCATGTTATAAATCACATAAATAAGCCGAATATGATAGTTGAGCGACCGTGCTAGAACCACGGAACTCGGGAATGCCTAACACCTTCTCCCGGGTTAACAGAACTCCTTATCCGGATTTCTTGTTCGCGGACTGTAATACAAAGTCAATCTTTCCTCGATTCGGGATTCAAATCGGTGACTTGGGACACCATAAATCTCCCAAGTGGCGACTCTGAAATTAAATAAATAAATCTCGTTCTGATTGTCCTTTAATTGAAAAACAACTCCCTCGCGCCCTCGCGGGTAGCGCCAAAAGAAGGTGCGACAACAGCGGTTGAACCGTATGGAACAGGAGATAGCAGAAATATGGACCTCAGTGATTGACCTGGGGACTCGTGTTGGTGATATTTCCACCTAGCAGAAGAAATCTGAAAAACGCATCATGGGTTGGCTCCGTGCATTGGGTCAGGCGTGCAATATCAACGCTGACTCTGTCTCCGACCAGGATTGAGCGGTCAAGGAAGTTCCATTTCCCTTATTTTGATTTACTTGGCCATGAGGATATGTCCTCAATTAAAGTATGGGGTAGGGATAGGGATACTTCATTGTATGTTTGTAATTATAACAATTAACTATTTTTCTTTGGTTGATTTGTCTTGCTTTGATTGTGTTGATGTTAGAACTATAGTCATTAGGTAAGTGAAAATAGTAATTGACTTGTCCCAATGACGGATCTCTTTCGACGGGGTTCTTGAGGGACTAAGTGGAGAAAAAATGGAGCATAGAGACTCTTCCTGATGACGGATCCTTTAGATAATTTTCTTGAGGGAAGTTGGTCTAGAGAAAATACAAAAAGATTTTTTTTATTTTTAGGTAGTGTAACAACTTTCCCCTTTGTTTTTGTTTAAGCCGCGGTTCTTTTTCAAGGGTTTATCTTGAACCGGGTATATGTAATTTTTATTTTGTTTTAGGTTAGGATTAATGGGCTATGAGCTAAAAAAATCGAAGGAAAAACCCTTAGCATTTCTACACCTGAACACGATAGACACTAGTGTGTAACGCTTAGCTTCAAGGGTTGAATCATGTTTAAGTGCATTAAAAATTATATATTTGTATCAAACGTGAACACTCAAAAAATAATGTCTTGATAAACTAATCCGGAGTGAGTCATGTGCCATGTGTGTGTGAGTGTTATTGTATTCCCGCTTTTACATTTGATGCCTAGAACTTGCCCTGTGTGTTTGCGAAACGAAATAGTTGCTTCATTTAGTTTTAGAAAGGATATAGTCATTTATTTGTTGAGCCAGACATACAAATTAAACCCACCTGAATGCATTACATCTTAGTTAACCCTATTGAGCCTATAAGACTGTTTCTTTGGTGACCACATTATGAACCTTACCCAATTGTTTGAATAGCCTGCTGTTTGAACCAATTTTCCTCTCTCTAAGCACTAGAATGGTATTGAAAATATGCAAAAGCAAAAGTGTGCGGTGATGATTTGGTTTGTGAAGTGGAACCATGGAAATAAATAAGAAGTGTAGAATGTTGAAGCACAAAAAAGAGAAGCACCACGAAATAAAAAGAAATTTGTTTTATATTGTATAGTGATTGATAAGTGGTAGCTTGTACAAATTGTACCTAATGTATGAGAATTTTTAAATAAGTTTAGGGGATTGTTCGCTGACAAACGATGATCTGGCAATTAATGTAATTGTATTAAAAATTCTTAGGGAGGTTAGTCGCGATATTTAAATATATACCACCCGTCTCTTAGCCTACATTACAACCAAATAAAGTCCGATTAATCTTAGATTGAGTGCAGCTCGATTAATAGAGTACTACATTACGGGCAAGCCTATGGTGTATCTGTGTGGCATGTGAATATTCTTGTGAGAGCGAGCAAATTTTTTCTATCTTAGTTCCTAATTGTCCTAAATATCATTGTATATAAAACTACTCTCTTGTATGACGTGAGGGCATATGATTCACAATAGAAAGGTAAGTCTTGACTTTTGTATAGAGTGGTTTGAGTAAGTGTGAACGTGCATGATAAGACAGATTTGATTCTTGAGGTAAAGTTGCTAACTACTAGGTGAAAATTCGATAACAATGTTCATGGTGTGAGTCATTAAGGGTGAAGTTTAGAAAAGAAACCTTGAAGGATGTAGTGGATTGCTCAAGGACTAGCAATGATTTAAGTGTGGGGTGTTGATAATAGACTAAATTTTATAGTTTGGCCTACGTTCGGGCTCTAACTTAAGGATGCTTTATTATTGTAAGTGCACAAATAATGCAAAAATTGACTTTAATGATGACTTTGGTGGTTCACAGGAGTGCAATAATCAAATGGGGACTTATGATGATGATCCGGGAAAATTTTAGAATTAATGAACGAAAAAAGGAGCAAAAGCTCGTTGGCAGTGGAAAACCCCTCTAGTGCGGAAATTAATGCGGCCTTAGCACGCCCCCGCTAGTCTAGCAGCCCAAAACAGTAGGAAACTCCACTAGCACAACCTTAGCATGCCTGCTCTAGTCCAGATTCGGGAGCAGTAATTTTAAAAGGGAAAGTTCGGAAGTCCAAGCAAATCTACACAAACTATAAAAGGTTTAACATGTCCAAGAGATAAGAGAGTTCGAGTTTTGAGAACAAGGAAGAGATGCAAGGGGGCAACTTGAAAAACACATTTCTCATCTCTCTAGATTGTTCTTTCATCAATGACTATGAATTATTTTGTTGTTTTCATTATTGTTATGAGTAGCTAAATACTTTAATCTAATGTTTTGGTGAAACCCGTTGGGGATGAATGATGTTATCTTAATATAGTTTTGAATTGGTTGTTAATCTCTATTTGTTCATCTATGTTTTGATTGTGATTAATTTAAAGGGCCCTCAATTATCTGTCCCTGTTTAGTATGTATCTGCTTGAGAGAGAGTGCATATTTAGGTAGTTATTTGAACAACATCACTCCCGGAGTATAGAGGAGAGTCATAACCGAGGTTTAAGAGGTTGGTTTAGAGATAACGATACCTCGGGTACAATCTAAGTGAACTGTAATTAGAATCTAGCTAGCGTAGCTTGAGAGAGTGCGTCTAGTAAATATCATAATTGCTTCAGAAAGATTTATGATTGCTGGAGAGTTCATGATTGATAGAGACAACTAAGTCACAGTTATAAGACATATAAAACCAAGGAAACCAACAACGGGGAAAACTATTACCTTAGACCTTATTTCAATTATTTATACATCAAGTATAGTTAATTTTCAGCTGTTTATTTATTTCCTGTTTTAGTTGTTAGAAATATCATCAAGTGTTAATCACAAAATTTGGGAAAATTGATTATGTCGAATTTAGTAAGTCGGACAAAAGTAATTGGTAGATTAATTCCCTGTGATTCGACTATGGGCAGAATTACTCAGATTATATTTGCAATATCCTCGTGTCTTTTTATAAAGCATAGTTTGGCGTTATCAGAGGCTTAGGTATCGAGGCAGCTAAGGATACAAAATTTAGTTAATTTAGCCAACCTAGCTTGGAGATTAATCCAACATCATCAATCACCTTGGATATCCACCCTGTCTTGCTTATATGGTCATAACACAAATACAAATACTTGCTCCTTTGTTTGGAAAAGTATAACCAAGGCTTGGACAGTTTGCCACAAGTGTATAAACCGGATTCCCAATATCAACTTTAATCTATGGGTTTGGGACTCAAACTGGATTCTACACTTGTCTAACCTTAGATCATCTCTCATAGGTCCCTTCATTAAAGAATCTATTAATCTCTCAATAAGAGATATTTGGGTTAATAATAAATTTGAAAAATTAACCTTCACCTTCCATGACTCTTTAAAAAATAGCATTCTCTCAGTCTCTCCAAAGTTGTACCCTAGGGACACAGCTTCGTGGATCTTGTCTAGTGACGGTAAATAAATTTCAAGGAGTTGTTACAACCATGTAATTCCTACCAACATTCATGTGGAAAACTTTAACTGGACTTCACTACCCAAACAAGATTAAATTTCTCCTTTGAAAATGTCCTCATAATAAACTAGTAACTCGTGCCTACCTCAATAGGGATCAACATTGACCTACATGTCCTATGTGCAAATCGGGTACCGAAAATATCGACAAAAAAATTCATAAATTGCCCAGTGGTCTATGAAGTCTGGAATAGAATAATAGGGTCATTATAAACTCTAGTGCTATCTCAAACCACTAGTTCAAACTGGATATGGCAAAGGCATACGACAGGGTCTCCTGGTCTTTCACATGCATAATGATGAGAAGAATAGGCTTTAGTGAGAAAATGATCGACATGGTGTGGAGAACAATGTCAAACAACTGGTACTCTGTCATTGTTAATGGTACTAGGTGTGGATTCTTTCATTCTACTAGAGGTCTAAAACAGGGTGATCCACTGACTCCTTCTTTGTTTATAATTGGGGCGGAACTCCTGCAAGGATGCTCAACAACTTAACTCATGATCAATTCTTCAATGGTTTCTACATGGAGAGAAGAGGTCCTCAGGTCAATCACCTGAGTTTTGCAGATGATGTGATCATCTTTACCTCGGGCCGCAAAACCTCTCTAACCAAGGTAATGAATATATTACAACAATATGAACAAACGTCTGGGCAGCAAATCAACAATCAGAAAAGCCATTACATGACAGCTACATCTACTCTCCCTTGTACAAACAGAAGGATCCAACAGGTAACAGGTTTTACAAGAAAAGACTCTCCAATCACTTATCTGGGATGTCCTCTCTATACTGGCAGAAAGAGAATTTTTCACTTTAATTGCCTAATGTCTAAGGTAGTAAGTAGAATTAGAGGTTGGCACGGTAAGCTTCTCTCCTATGGCGGCAGAGTAACTTTGATAAAGCATGTTCTGCAATCTATCCCAATCCACCTTCTTTCACCAGTTTCTCCTCCTAAAACTATCCTCAAACAAATTGAAAGGCTTGCAGCAAATTTCTTTTGGGGTATGGACAAGGATAGGAACAAATACCACTGGGCATCTTGGCAAAAGTTATGCCACCCTATGAAGGAAGGGGGCATAGGCTTAAGATCCATTCAAGATGTGACCACATCAATGGAATACAAACAATGGTGGATCTTTAGGACTAAAAACACTCTATGGAGTCAATTCCTTCTGGCTAAATATTGCAAGAGATCTCATCCCGTTTCCAAAAAATGGGCTAATGGGCAGTCACAAACATGGAAAAGGATGACGTATAACAAGAAAGAGACTGAAAACTACATACAATGGAGGTTACACTCTGGTAATTGCAGTTTCTGGTAGGATAATTGGCTTGGCATTGGACGGTTGGCTTCATTCAGAAACAATGGGGGCAGACCTAATAAGGTCAAGGTCTCTTACTTCTGGTGTAATGGGCAATGGGATCAGCAGAAATTAATTCAAATTGCTCCCATTAACATGATACCCCATATCCTTCAAATCCAAATCCATCTCGATCCAAACACACCTGATAAACCTATATGGAACCATACCACCTCCGGAACTTTCACCTGTGCATCTGCTTGGAATGTAATCAGACAAAAGAATCAACTACTCATTACTGATCAGATGACCTGGCACAAACAAATTCCTTTCAAATGGTCTTTTTGCTTATGGAGGGCCCTCAGAAACAAATTACCTACGGATGATAGAGTGGCCAGGTTTGGGCCACCTACTGTTAATAAGTGTGTTTGTTGCATTAAGCCTTCGGCTGAAACTGTGGATCACATTCTCAATAATGGTAATTTTGCAAAGATCATTTGGAAGCACTTCAATTCTCCAATTGGCATCCAAACACAATCTCAACCGCTACCCTTCTCAGCTGGTGGGTTCAGAAAAGGAAAAATGTCGTGCATAAATTACTACTTGACACCATGCCTATCATTATTTGTTGGAACTTGTGGAAGCATAGGTGTGCTGTTAAATATGGAGGAAAGACTCCATCAATCACCAGAACTCTATTTTCCATCACATCTGATGCCATTCTTCTTCTTCGATGCACCTATACTACTGCCAGATGGCCTTCCGACTGGCTGAGCATTTACAATGCTATTGAGAAATTAAAGAATCATATCCAGGTGCAGTAGGTAGTATGGCTCAAACCTCCCATGGACTATGTCAAAATCAACTATGATGGTAGTGCTCTTTCAAATCCTGGTAAGATTGGAGCTGGAATCCTTGTTCGAAATCATCATGGTCAGTTCATTCAATAACCTAGCAAAAACGGAAGCAGCTCTTCTCGGTATCAAATGGTGCATTGATAATGGTTTTACCAAAATTCACCTTGAAACAGACTCTAAGTTGCTTATTCTTTGGTTAACCACCAATTCTGTCACGCCTTGGTCATTGAGCATGCACATTCAGGAAATTAAGATGTTGGCTAACCAGTGCGAGAATATTTCATATTACCATGTTTTCACAGAAGCTAACTATCCAGCTGATTCCTTGTCTAAGCTCAGTCATACCCTCACCTCCACAACTCACTTTAATAGCATAATGGACCTACCCCCTATCATAAAAGGACAGATTGTTTTGGATCAACAAGGCACACCGGCTTTCAGGCATAAAGAAACTAAGCAGATCCTTTTTCCTCCTTGATTTTGGCTAGCAAGATTTCTGAATTGGGAAGGTATACCACAGCTCAACATCAACCACTTCGCATAACCCAAACATCAACATCTGTTTGGATTCAAATGCAACAATCCAGCTCTGACCATCTCAACTGGACATTGGAAACAAGTTTCAGGAATTAAATTTGCTACTTCCATTCAAAAGTAGCAGAAAACAGCATCAGTTTAATCAATTGTTTGATCACAACAACAGTAGGTTATACATTGTGCAATAAATGATGCAACAAATGCAGTAACTGAACAAGAAGTAAAGAGAACACGCTCCTGTCACCTGAACAACAATGCCTCTTACTACTTGTTCTATTGTATTTCCTCCTTATCTCCTCCTCTATTCAAACAGTTAACTTTCTAACACGTTTGTTCACTTGTCAGTTTAGAATCACAGGGACAGGTTTATCTTAAAAGAAGTTAATCAGACTTCTGGACATGCTCTATGAATGAAATGCTTACATGAACAACAGCTTCTCACATGCAACTTGTATGTAGAAATGTGTTTTCAACTCTATTAGAACGAGGCAACATCATAAATGGGACAGCTCCATTCAATCACAACACTAAAGGTTTCCAGGAGGGTACTACATGTTGAATCAAACAAGACATCAAAGATGCCTGCCAATTGTTTACAATCCCGCAGTAAGTTTTTTGAGTTTTTGGACAGTTCGGGTGCTTTCTTTCAGTGGTATTAGCTTCCTTGAAGTTCATTCTGATGGAAGTATCTAAATTGGTCAAAAGATCTCAATTACTATAGGGACAAAGCAACATCTTTGTATTATGTTATCATTACAGAATACTTCCATCCTTTACATAAACTTAGAGTTTGTTCTAGGTTTATTTCAAATGTAATTTGTATATTCCATTGGCTATCATTGTTTGATAAATAATAGGATCAACATCATAGTTTCATCTCATCAAAGTGGTCAAATACCATTTGGTTACCATATTTGGTTAACCAAAAAGTATTTTTATCTTATGTGTGGAGGTAAGGTTTATGTCCCCCTCCAATGTGTTGTAATTATATTTCGTATTTATGAAAAAAAAAAGCAGTTGGATAAAAAAAAAAAAAACCACTAGTTAATTTCCTTACGGGACCTTCATCCAGCAAACCACCCCAAACTTAATTTCCCCTTTCTCATTTGGAACATTTGGCTAAATCGCAACAAGAATAATGCGGAGAACACCTCCCTGAATTTATCTATTAAAAGCTAAGTCAAGTTGGCCACCGAATCTAAATTGTTAACTCAAAAAAATGAAACGTTCATTAAGATTCACTTGGCATGGGTCAGCTGAAGCTCAATATAGATGGAGCGCGCCTTCAGTATATACCATAACCTAGTAGGTCTAGGAGGCTGTTTCAGGGACAGTCATGGACATTGGATATATTCTGGGATATCAACATCGATCATTGCCCAGCTTCAACTCCACTTCAGGCTAAACTGGAAGCTCCAAAGGAAGGGTTACAAATAGCGTTATCTCATGGTTTCAGTTCTCTGGTGATAAAAACAGACTCTACAGAGGTAATCAATGTTGAATATGGCAAACAGCAGTCCCACATCGGTGGTAGACTTAAGTTGGGGGGGAGGGGGGATTTTCCCCCTATAAAAGAAGGCCTAATGTTTAGGATTTAAATACACCTCTCATTTGCCTTCTTATCTTCTTAAGGCATATGTATCTTCTCTCTTTAGTATTATTTCACTTGTATTTTTGAGTGGAATAAAATATTAGTTGTGTCCGAGGAGTAGGCAAAATTAGCCGAACCTCACAAATTCTGGTGTTCCTTTTATTGTTGCTTTATTGTCTTATTTATTATTTGGTGGCTGCCATAATTTTTGGTATAGTAGTTGTAACTCATTCACACTATATACATTTGGCTTCCGCAACAATTGATATCAAAGCCAAGGTGTTATCTCGGTATGCTCTGTGGTTGTAGCGTAGTCTGACCTTCCATATCAGAAAAGATTTATCTTGGTAACTGAGTCAAGGTTCTGCCTCAGTATGCTCAGTGGTTGTAGCTTAGTCTGATATTCCACATCAGAAAGGAAATAATCTTGATTTGTGTCGTGAGCTATTAGATAATATTTATGTCAAAGATGGGAGACAATAAACAAGAAGAATCTACATCAAGTGTCAGCAATACGTCATCATTGGCATCTTCGCGTATGACAAGAATTGTGTCAAATGTAAAATTTGCTTTTGAAATTTTTGACGAGTCCGAACATTTTGGGATGCGGTAAGGCGAGGTTCAAGATGTCCTTTTAAACAAGGGCTAGATCTGGCCATTGAAGAAAAGAGACCAGATGCTATTGGAGAAGAAGATTGGAGAATTATCAACTGTGTTGCTTGCGATACCATTCGATCCTACCTTGCTACAGAGCAGAAATATCCATACACAAAGGAAACTTCTGCAAGTAAATTATAGAAAGCACTAGAGGATAAAGTTTTGAAGAAAAACAGTCAAAATAAATTGTACATGAAGAAAATACTGTTTCACTTCACCTATGTTCCTAGTACCACGATGAATGCACATATCACTAGTTTCACTAAGTTGGTCACAGATTTACAAAATATGGATACAACTTGTGATGATGGTGACTTGGCCTTGATGTTGTTGGCGTCACTTCCTGACGAGTACGAGCACCTTGAAACTACCCTACTCCATGAAAATGATGAAGTTTCTCTCAGAGAAGTTTGTTCGGCTTTGTACAATTATGAACAAAGAAAACGAGAAAAACAGAAGGGCGAAGAAGGAGAAGCATTGTTTGTGAGGGGTCGTCCTCAAAATCAAATGAGGACAAGGAAAGGAAGATCTAAGTTAAGATCTAAATCCAGCAAAGATGAATGTGCCTTTTGTCGAGAAAATAGGCACTTGAAGAAAGACTGTTCGAAGTTGAATAATAAGGTCAAACATAACAATGGAAAGGCCATTATGGTTTCTAATGTAGCTTATTGTGATGATTTAGATTTCTCATTAGTTACAACGGAGCCGTCAACGTCATCAGACATATGGTTGATAGACTCGGGTTGTAGCTATCATATGTGTCCAACAGGGATTGGTTCGTAGACTTTCAAGAATGAGAATATGGAGTCATCCAAACAGCAGAAAACAACCCTCTTACCTCATATGGAAATAGTTTCCGATTAAGGAGCCATGATGGAATGATCAAAACATGAACATATGTTCGATATGTACCCGGTTTGAAAAAAAATCTCATCTCTGTGGGAGACCTGGAATCAAAAGGGTTAAATATTATTGCAGAAAATGGTGTGATGAGAGTATGCTCCGGTGCACTAGTGGTAATGAAGGCCAATCGGAAAAACAATAACATGTATCGTTATCTCGGTAATACAGTTATTGGGACAGCGACAGTGACGTCCAGTGACAACAAAGAGGCAGAAGCAACCAGGCTATGGCACATGCGCTTGGGACATGCTGGAGGAAAATCCTAGAAAACTCTAACAGATCAAGGATTGTTGAAAGGGGTAAAGGCTTACAATTTGGAGTTTTGCGAGCATTGTGTCAAAGGGAAATAGACAAGGGTTAATTTTGGTACAACAATCCATAATACCAAAGGCATTTTGGATTATGTACACTCTGACATTTGGGGTCCTTCCAAAACACCTTCATTGGGTGGGAATCACGATTTTGTGACCTTTGTTGATGATTTTTCCCCGAAGAGTAAGGGTGTATACAATGAAGAGCAAAGTTGAAGTGCTGGAAATTTTTCTCAAATGGAAGACGAAGGTGGAGAATCAAACAGGCATGAGGATCCAGTGTATTCGCACACACAATGGAGGTGAATATAAAAATGATCATTTTAATAAGGTCTGTGAAAATGATGACATCGTCCGACACTTTACTGTCATACATACACCACAACAAAATGGAGTGGCAGAATGTATAAACCGGACCTTGCTGGAGAAGGTACGGTATATGTCCAATGATGGCTTAGGCAAAGACTTTTGGGCTGAGGCAATTACATATGCATGTCACTTCATTAATCGTCTACCATCTGCTGCTATTGATGGCAAGACACCATTTGAAAAATGGTATGGAAAGCATGTTGTAGATTATGACTCTTTGCACGTGTTTGGCTCAACTGCATATTATCATGTGACAGAGTTAAAATTGGATCCAAGGGCAAAGAAGGTTATTTTTATGGGGATTACTTCTGGAGTCAAAGGATACAGCTTATGGTGTCCTATGACAAAGAAAGTAATATTCAGCAAGGATGTTACCTTCGATGAATCAGCTATGGTAAACAAGGTAAAAAATGTAGATACCAAACAAGATGATGGTGTTTCTAAGTAGGTGGAGTTTGAGGAAAAATTTATTTTTCCTACACAAGAAGCAGATGAGGAAACAAATGAAGATTATCCTCTGGAAGGAGAGCCAGTAGAGGAGATTCCAACCCAGGAATCTCAACAACAACTTGAATCAATAGCAACCAGCTGGCCAAAAAGAAAAATAATAAAACATGTTCGTCTCATAGAGACAGTTGCTTGTGCAACCGCAATTATAGCTGATGATGTTCCTACCACTTATAAAGACGCAGTCCAAAGTTCAAAAGAAGATAAGTGGAGGATTGCCATGAATGATGAATTAGAGTCCCTTCATCAGAATCATACATGGAGATTAGCCAATCTCCTAAAGGGAAAGAAAGCAATTGGGTACAAATGGGTATTTGCAAAGAAAGAAGGATTTCCTAATCAAGAAGATGTTCGCTACAAAGCAAGATTGGTGACCAAAGGATATGCTCAAAAGGAGAGAATTGATTATAATGAAGTGTTTTCTCCAGTTGTAAAACATTCCTCTATTCGAATTATGTTGGCTTTGGTAGCACAGTTGGATTTGGAACTAGTTCAGATGGATGTAAAAACTGCATTTTTACATGAAAACTTGAAGGAGGAAATCTATATGACTCAGCCAGAAGGATTCAAAGTTGCTGGTAAGGAAATTATGGTGTACAAACTTGAAAAATTATTGTACGGGTTAAAACAATCTTCTAGACAATGGTACAAGCGATTTGACAAGTTTATGTTGCAGCAAGGGTACAAGAGAAGCAAATACAATCATTGCGTGTATTTGTGCAAGCTTAAAAATGGTTCCTTTATACATCTTCTCATATATGTTGATGATATATTGATAGCTTTCAAGAATTCGGAAGAAATTGATAAGATGAATATTCAACTGAAGAAGGAGTTCGAGATGAAGGATTTGGGTGAGGCGAACAAAATTCTTGGCATGGAGATAATAAGAGATAGACATTCAAAGAAACTCTGTTTATCTCAGAAAGAATATTTGAAGAGAGTACTACAACGTTTTAGCATAGATGACAAGACTAAGCCAGTTAGTACTCCAATTGCTCCCCATTTTAAGCTAAGTACTACTATGTCGCCATTGGATGAAGTTGAATGAGAGTATATGTCAAAGGTACCATACGCAAATAGTGTTGGTAGCTTGATGTATGCAATGATCTGTACGAGACCTGATATTTCACAAGCTGATGGAGTTATTAGCAGATATATGCACAATCTAGGAAAGGAGCATTGGCAAGCTGTGAAGTGGATTGTACAGTATATTCATAATACTATAGATGTCGGGTTAGTTTTTTAGGAGGAAGGCAATCAGCTTGTAGTTTGATATTGTGACTCAGATTTTGCGGGTGATCTGGACAAACGAAGATCAACTACTGGTTATGTGTTTACTTTTGCAAAGGCACCAGTTAGTTGGAAGTCTACTTTACAGTCAACAGTTGCTTTGTCTATAACAGAGGCAGAATACATGGCTATTACAGAGGCTGTGAAGGAGGCAATTTGGCTTCTAGGATTGCTAAATGAGCTTGGTGTTGAACAAAAAGGTACCACAAATTTTTGTGATAGTCAAAGTGCTATTTAATTAGCGAAGAACCAAGTTTATCATGCAAGGACGAAGCACATTGATGTTCGGCATCACTTCATACGAGAAATCATAGAAGAAGGTGGAGTTACGGTGAAGAAAATTCATACTACGGAAAATTCTGCTGATATGTTGACAAAGGTGGTGACTGCGATTAAGTTTCAACATTGTTTGGATTTGATCAACATTGTTGAACACTGACGATTGAAGATGAAGACACAACCAAAATTTGTTCTAGAGAGAAAATTGAAGATGTGGAATTTTTGCCAATGTGGAGATTTGTTGAATATGGCAAACAGCAGACCCACATCGGTGGGAGACTTAAGTTGGGGGGATTTTTCCCCTATAAAAGAAGGTTATTTAGAATTTAAACACACCTCTCATTTGCCTTCTTATCTTCTTATGGCATTTGTATCTTCTCTCTTTAGTATTATTTCACTTTTATTTTGGCGTGGAATAAAATATTGGTTGTGTCCGAGGAGTAGGCAAAATTAGCCGAACCTCGTAAATTCTGGTGTTCTTTTTATTGTTGTTTTATTGTCTTATTTATTATTTGGTGGCTGCCATAATTTTTGGTATAGTAATTGTGACTCATTCACACTATATACATTTGACTTCCACAACATTCAAATCACTTAACAACGACAATGAATCTAATTATATGATTGTCAACTACTGCATGTGGCTAATGCACCAGCTGAGGGAGACGAAATTAATCCATAACTACAGAGATGCTAATGACATGGACAAGCTAAGGAAGCACTGGAAAAGTTCTCCGATCATGACCCCCTATTAATATCATAAATAAGTTAAAAACTATCTAGTGTTTTTTGTGTAATTTTACCGCACTGGGCAATATGAATACTCTCAGTTGTTATACTATTAGTGAGGATGTGTAATGAACTATATGAGCTACTTAACCTGATATAAGCACTTATCTTTGCTTGTCAAAAAAAAAAGATTGAACACTTATTTTTTATGTTTGTTTGACTGGTAACTAAAGAGGGTCGTTATGAGGGTTGGGGTGGGTGAGTAAGTAGAGTCAACTGGTCTGCAAGAGGCATAGAGACAGTATCTCAGTTATGCAGTGAAATCTACAATAAAAAAATTAAACAAAAGTTTGTGTTTAGTCTGTGTAAAGCTGCAGTATTGTACTGGCTCTTTCTTCGATTTCAAATGCTTAAAATATAACAAGAATCATGCCTCAAAGAATGAGTCCGGAGCCAAAATAATAACTAATATAATAAAAATTACGCTTTTAAAATTAAAAAAAAATATAAAAATAAGCAATTCGCAATATTAAACTGTGAAATGCACTAATGGCCGTTAGTGCATTTCGCAGTTTTATACTGCGAATTGCTATTTTTTTTTTTAAATGGTCGGTTTTTGAAAACTGACCTATTTCGCAGTTTTGTACTGCGAATTAGGCTATTTCGCAGTACAAAACTGCGAAATAGGCTGCATTTTGGGCTCACTTTTAATTAAAATTCATAATTCGTAGTAGTGTAGTACGAATTTCATTGAAAAATTGCTCAAAATTTCCTTATTTATAGACGATTCAACTTCATGAAAATTCCATCAACACTTAAACTTCAAACAAACGCTTATTCTCTCTTCTCCTTATCAATCCATTTTTTATAATGTTTGAAGTTGCCAAAATAAGGGTTTCATTGTATTGGGGGGTGAGGTTGTTGTGGATAATAACTCAGTGAGGTATATCTCTCCTCCACAGTGTCATGTTAAATTGCCGCTTAATATGGAGTACGATACTTTGGTATCGTTGTTACGTAAAAAAATGAGTGAGCGGAGGCGTTCGGTTAGCATTAAAGTAACCGGAAGATTTCCTTATTCAGTGACCCCGCATGTGTTTACTTATTATTCTAAGTTTAACATTGACGATGATGAAAGTCTTAGAGATTTTTTGTGGGTTCCGGACGAATATAGAGAATACATTGTAATAAAATTATTAGAAATGTATGTAAAGGTTGAAGACCTTAGTAGTAATGAGGGAGTGCATATAAGTGATAACCCCCAATCATCGGGTGGTTATTTTGGAGCTGCAGCATTAGCCGGACAGGTTGGGGATGGAAGAGGTTCTCTTGATTTGAACTTGTCACCACAGGCGAATGAGCAGCCAGAAAATAATGTTACTACTTCGTATAATCAACAAGACGACTGGTAAACTTAATTTTAGTGAAAATTTTTTCTTGATGTTTTAATTGGATTTGTATTAATATTTCTAATTTTCATAGGGTGCACCGTCCGGATTTGAATTTGACAAATTATGACCACGTCCCTAGTTGGAATTTGCAAAACTCTGCAGTATTGGAGCACGATGGTCCCTCTGGTAGTTATCAGCAACCTCAAGATAGTCAGCATGAAACTTCAAGACAATACGATTTGTAAGTAAAGTGATATAGTGATATGTACAGTATTTTTCCTAAGTATTAGGAAACTTAAATTTTTGTTGGGTTTATGCAGTGAAAACGAGCTTCTTGAAGCTCCTGGACTAACACAGTTGCCCGTAGACGATGTTTTTACTCGTGACTTAGCAGATGCGCAGAGTCAGGAGGATGATAGTGATTACGATAACAATGTGGATAAGTCTGGTGATGAGACACCCTTCCGTGAGGAGGGTGATGATGAGGAGGGTGACGATGAGGGGAAGGAAGTGAATGTGGAACCTGAGTTGACTAGGGAGCATGTTCCTCCACCCCCCGTTAGACCAAGAGTGTATGAATCCCACGTGCCTTTTCATGAGAGAAATATTCCATACCTTGATAATTTGCCCGCCATGCCTAATGTTGATGCATTGACAAGGGATGATGATGAATTACGATCGAAGATGTGGGATGAATCTAGACCAGCTGTTCTTACAAAGGGCATGTATTTCCCCGACAAAGCTCGCCTAGTTAGGGCTGTAAAAATCTATAGCATAAGGGAGTGTCGTGAGATGACGGTAAGTGAGTCAACTACGGATAGATACAAGGCTATATGGCGTAGGTGGTTCTTGGGCTATCACTGGATGCTCCGTGCTACAAAGAAAAAATCAGGTTTGTGGAAAGTTGGTAAATTTATTGGCGATCATAGATGTGTAATGGACACATTCAATGAGAACCACTTCAACCTGGATGTTGACTTGATTTCCCTTGTCTTGGTTCCATTTTTGGAAGTGTCTATTAGATTTAAGATTAAAGAGTGTATTACAGCTGTCCACAAGGAGTATGGTTGTACTATAACTAAAAGAAAGGCATATCTCGGTCGCAAACGTGCCTTTGAACTAATTTATGGCGACTGGGATAAGTCCTTTTCAAATCTTCCCAGGTACATGGCTGCACTGCAACAATTTAACCCTAGTACTATTGTTGAATGGAGGCGCGAGCGAAGTCCTGGTAGGCCGAAATTTATATTCAACTATCTATTTTGGTCATTTAAACCAGCAATAGATGGTTTTGTGCATTGTCGTCCTGTAATTTCCATAAACGGTACTCATGTCTATGAAAAGTATGATATTAAGCTTTTGATTGCAGTTGCTATAGATTCCAACGGTCAAATATTTCCACTAGCTTTTGCCATTTGTGCGAACGAAAGTGAAGAGACGTGGACGCAATTCTTGAACCACTTGAAGCAGCACGTTGTCAAACAGCGTTCAGGTATTTGTCTAATTTCTGATCGGCATGGTAGTATTTTAAGTTCTGTACGTCACTTGCCTGAATGGCAGGCACCGCATGCATACCACCGTTACCGTGTGAGGCACCTAAAGGCCAATTTTCAAAAGAGATTTCCTGACAAGGCGTTGCATAACTTAATGTGGATGGCTGCAACCGAGCACCAACTCTATAAATTCACGAGGTGCATGGAAGCAATCCGGCAGATGGAACCACGAGCCAATACTTGGTTGATGCAACATGATATTTTACAAATTAAATATAATGGTTGTTTAAAGGTTCCATGCTTGATTTTTGAGGCCCGGGACCACATAATAATGCTTAATTATTATAAATATCAATTTTAATATTTTCATAATTTTATTGACTTAATTAATTAAATTACGTATAATTTTACAAAATGAAGATAATGGTTGTTTAAAGGTTCGAGGCTTGATTTTTGAGGCCCGGGACCTCTTAATAATACTTAATTATTATAAATCTCAATTTAAATATTTTCATACTTTTATTGACTTAATTAATTAAATTACGTATAATTTTACAAATTAAATATAATGGTTATTTAAAGGTTCCATGCTTGATTTTTGAGGCCCGGGACCACATAATAATGCTTAATTATTATAAATATCAATTTTAATATTTTCATAATTTTATTGACTTAATTAATCAAATTACGTATAATGTTACAAAATAAAGATAATGGTTGTTTAAAGGTTCCAAGCTTGATTTTTGAGGCCCGGGACCACATAATAAAGCTTAATTATTATAAATCTCAATTTTAATATTTTTATAATTTTATTGACTTAATTAATTAAATTACGTATAATTTTATAAAATGAAGATAATGGTTGTTTAAAGGTTCCAGGCTTGATTTTTTACGCCCGGGACCACATAGTAATGCTTAATTATTATAAATCTCAATTTTAATATTTTCATAATTTTATTGACTTAATTAATTAAATTACGTATAATTTTACAAATTAAATGTAAAGTTTCCAGGCTTGATTTGTGACGACCGGGACCACATAATAATGTTTAATTAGTATAAATCCCAATTTTAATATTTTCATAATTTTATTGACTTAATTAATTAAATTATGTATAATTTTAGAAATTAAATATAATGGTTGTTTAAAGGTTCCAGGCTTGATTTTGAGGCCCGGGACCACATAATGCTTAATTATTATAAATATCAATTTTAATATTTTCATAATTTTATTGGCTTAATTAATTAAATTACGTACAATTTTACAAAATAAAGATAATGGTTGTTTAAAGGTTCCAAGCTTGATTTTTGACGTCCGGGACCACATAATAATGCTTAATTATTATAAATCTCAATTTTAATATTTTCATAAGTTTATTGACTTAATTAATTAAATTACGTATAATTTTACAAATTAAATATAATGGTTGTTTAAAGGTTCCAGGCTTGATTTTTGAGGCCCGGGATCACATAATAATGCTTAATTATTATAAATATCAATTTTAATATTTTCATAATTTTATTTATGACAACTTGATAAAAATATCAAATCATGATAAATTCGTACTAAGGCTCTACGCTAAAATTTTATGAGGCTCTACGCTACAAAGCTCTATGCTACAAGGCTCAACGCTAACAGGCTCTACGCTAACATGATATACAATAACATATTAAATTAATACTAACATGATAAAAATATCAACATGATAAATTAAAATTAACATGGTAAATTACTGCTAACATATACAACATTGTATATATAATATATGGCATAAATACAATGAACAGTAACATGCTATATAATATAAAACTAACACTAACATATTTTCTAGTGATTTATAAAATAAAATCAATTCAAATACCTCGAATCAAAGGTGTGATAGTGAAATTTTGTAACCGAAACAGTGTCCGACACCGTCTCCGTGTGGGGCCCACTTGTGTTACACTTGAAGGGGACGGGTGGGACCGCAAAATATTTTTTTTGACAAAAAAATTGAAAGAAAACAAGAGGGGGCCGAGAGGTTGGGGAGGATTTTTGAATTGAAAATGGGGTAGTGGGGATTTGGGAAGAAGATGACCGGATATTTAAAGGGGTAAATCGCAGTACAGTAATGCGAAATGCAATTCGTAGTACAAAACTGCGAATTGCATTTTGCAGTACTGTACTGCGATTTACCCCATTTTTTTAAAAAACAATTAATACTATTTTGCAGTATAATACTGCAAAATGTTCTAATGGACGTTAGTACATTTCTCAGTATTATACTGCGAAATAGATGTTTTGGTATTTTTTTTTTAATTTTAAAAACTTATTTTTTGTTATATTATTTATTATTTAGGTTCCGGACTCATCAAAGAATGGATGTATCAAGTTAATTTCCTTTCTTTTATCCATGCAATGCAAATAGTATACACTGCTAAATTTCAGATCATCTTATTTAATCTTAATTAACTTTTCATGCAAAATTATTGAACAAAATGCTAGCTCTCTTTTTGCTGGCTAGATCTCCACTCTCTATCCATGCAAAATGAAGAAAATATTCTGTTTTCAACACAATCTGATGAAGAAATTGTTCAACAAAAATATTAGAAAAAACTTTGTGCCTATTGTCCTAAAAAAAGTTACAAAATTATTGTATACGAATTAAGAATTTTAAGTTTAATTATGAGTTACTGCAGCGAGCTCGAGTTAATAATATGTAATAATAATTTCATTCATAGTTAAATATTTATAGAATCTAGTGAATAACTTACTCTATATATAGAGTATAAATAAAAGTTATTAGATTCACGTGAATCCATAACTAATAATGTAGATGACTAAATTATAAAGCTAGCTAACACATGAGCGGAGGGGTTCGTCTGAACCCTGTAGCTTTTGTGCAAATTCTGTATGATAGTAAAATTCGTAGAATATGTGTAAATTATTATTATTTTGAGAACTCAATAACTTGAATAAACTAGTATCTCAAATTCATAAGCTTTAAATTCTAATTTCGCCTCTAGCTACCCTGTCGAAGAGAAAACAACTGGTTTATCATAGTAGAGTCCGGAACCTAAATAATGTTTTTTATAACAAAAATTACGTTTTTGATGTTTTAAAAAAAACATTTTTGGCTATTTCGCAGTATTGAACTGCGAAATGCACTAACGTCCGTTAGTGCAATTCGCAGTTCAATACTGTGAATTGTATATTAAAATATTTTTTTTTTTAATTTAGCCCAGGTATTTTTTGAACAACCTAATTCGCAGTTGTGTACTGCGAATTGGGTATTTCGCAGTACACAACTATGAATTAGGCTGTTTTTTGGGCCCACTTTTCCTGACATAAAATATTTCAAATTCATAATTCGCAGTATTATAGTGTGAATTTCATTGAAAATTTGCACACCCCAAGTTCGGACTTGCCTTATTTATAGACGCTTCAACTTCATAAAAATTCATTCAAGACTTAAACTTCAAACAAACGTTTATTCTCTCTTCTCCTTGTCAGTCAATTTTTTACAATGTCCGAAGTTCTAAAAATAAGGGTTTCATTGTATTGGGGGTGAGGTTGTTGTGGATAATAACTCTGTGAGGTATAGCTCTTGTCACGACCCAAATCCGGTCGTGATGGCGCCCAACAATCAAGCTAGGCCAGCCAGACCAACAATTACTTATCACATCGAATACTAGTCCCAAATGGACATCCCAAGAAGAATATATGAGTTAAAGAACTCCAATAATAATAATAATGAACAAAATACGGAGAAGTGCGAAAATAACTGACACTCCCAGAGATATTGAGTCACAAGTCTAGAGCCTCTAACAAAACCCAATAGGAATAGAGAGTACTGTATAGAAATACTCAAGTCTGAATACAAAATACAAATAACAACTGGAAAGGAGAGGAGAAGCTAGGTTCTGCGAACGTAGGCAGCTACCTCAGCAACTCGGTATGACACTGCAACCGCTGAAAATGCCTGTCTACTGCTCCTGAGTACCTTAGTCTGCACACAAAAGGTGGAGAGAGTAGGGGTGAGTACTAAGTACTCAGTGAGTAATAAATATATATATAAGCAGCTGAAAGAAGGAAATCCACAAAATACCACAATATGAAGCTACACTACAGTCTGAATCTCCTACGAACTAGGATCAACAGTACAATACAGCTACCACAGAATAATTCAACAAATACAGATGCAATGCAATGCACATAACCGCTACGGCGTGTAGCCCGATCCATTTAACGTCGACGACGCTCACTGGGGGTGTGTACAGACTCCGGATGGGCTCCTACAGCCCAAGCGCAATACTGCTGCGGTGTGCAGCCCGATCCTCATATCAACCGCTGCGGCGTGCAGCCCGATCCATCCTCAGTCCACATAAATCAGATAAGTCACAAAAACAGTTCATTCTTCTAAATTCCAATTTCCAGTTCATAATTTATGAAAAATAGTTAACTTTTATTTAATTTGCAAAAGCCGGTGACTTAGCATATCAATAATGTGATTTCAATTTCCAAGACTGAGATCAGTAATTAAGCAATTATAGCTATCACATAAATATTGTCCTCTAAGGACGCTACAGGTCTGCAAAAGGCCCCAAACAAGGCTTACCGCCCACAAATATATCAAATACGGTGTATTTCCAACACTAATAGCATATTATTCACATCCGGGATGGACCAAGTCTAAATCCCCAGTCATAATCAATCTCGCACCTACCACGGTGTGCGAGCCACGCCCTACTAGCGTCACAATGTGCTAAGCCGGGGTTTCGAACCCTCGGGCTACCATATACACAAACTACTCACCTCTAGCCGGTCGTAGACTCGTCCGCGATGCCTTTTCCTTTGAAATTCGCTCCCTCGTGCGTAGAATCTAGTCAAACCACAATAATTATATCAAATACGAGTCAAAGAATCATAACCCATTTCAATTTACATGAAATTCGCATATATACTCTAAGTTGGTAAAACCCGACCCCGGGCCCACTGCTCGGAAAATTCCAAAATTAGTACTAACGCGATCCTCGTCTCGCCACGAGTCCGTGCATATAAAATTTATTGAAATCGGAGATCAAATGGCCTTCCAAAACTCAAAATCCCGTTTTCAATACCTAGGCCACAATTCTTCAAACTTCTACCCAAATTCATGAAGATTGATGTTAATCCTACCATAAAATTATGTTTTTGAGTCAAGAATCTTACCTCCGATGAATACCCGATGATATCTCAGTGATTTCCTCGAGTTTTCTTCTCTCTAGGGCTCAAAATTGTGTTTTGGGTGAATGAACCTGCGAGCCCTCTGTTCTGTGATTTAATTCACTGCCAGAACGTTTCCTTCTATGCGATCGCAGGCCCCTTATTGCGATCGCATAGAGCAAGTTTTCTCAGGCCTCCTATTCGTTCTCTGCGATTGCATAGCTTCGCATTCATACCCTCCGCGATCGCAATCGAGCCTCCGCGATCGCACTGCACCAATTTCTGGACCCTATGTGATCGCAATGCCCTTCACGCGATCGCATAGAGTTAACTTGCCGCCCCCTTCCACTCTTCTATGCGATCGCAATCATCTCTATGCGATCGCATCGCATAGAGCAACTGCTGCCTGCAATTTTCTGCAGATTTTTTTCCAAGTTCCAAATGCCCGGTTGATGGTCCGAATCCATCCCGAAGCCCCCGGGACCCCAACAAAAACCACCAACATACTCCAAAACATGATACGGACTTATTCCAATCAAAAAAATACCATCCTAAACATCAAAATCACCATTTCCACACGAATTCAAGCCTAAGTTTCTTCAAAACTAACATTCAATTCAAAACCCGATCAAACGATGTCCGAATGACCTGAAAATTTGCAGACATATCCAAAATCACATAACGAAGCTACAGAATTTTTCGGAATTCCATTCCGACCCCCGGATCAAAATCTCACCTACCATCCGGTTTCCGCCAAAATTCAACCTTCGCCAATTCAAGCCTAAAACTACACCGGACCTCCGAATTCAATTCCGATTGCTCTCCTAAGTCATAAATGATCCCCCGAAACTAGTTGAATCATCGGAATCCGGTTCCGAGCACTCTAACTCAATAGTCAACTCTAGGTTTACTTCCCATATTCAAGCTTCCTTCAAACATGCTATTTGTTTCATTTTCAACCCGAATCACTCCTAACTCACCCGATATACTCTAATACTGATATAAAAGCATAAGATATGTAAATGCAAGGTAACGGGGTGGTAATTCCCATAACGACGGGCCGGATCGTTACATTCTCCCCAACTTAATCAAACGCTCGTCCGCGAGCGGGTTAAGAAAAATACCTGGAGCATCAAACAAGTGTGGGTATATGCTCCGCATCTCCTGCTCGGTCTCCCAAGTCGCTTGCTCCACGGGACGACCTCTCCACTGCACTTTCACTGAAGCTATATCCTTGGATCTCAACTTACGAACCTGTCGACCCAAAATGGCTACCGGCTCCACATCATAGGTCAAGTTCTCATCCAGCTGTATCGTGCTGAAGTCTAACACATGAAACGGGTCTCCGACATACTTCCGGAGCATAGATACATTGAACACCGGGTGAACTCCCGACAAACCGGGTGGCAAAGCAAGCATATAGGCCACCTCCCCAACTTTCCTAAGCACCTCAAAAGGTCCAATAAACCTTGGGCTCAGCTTCCCTTTCTTCCCAAACCTCATAACACCCTTCATAGGCGAAACCTTCAGCAACACCTTCTCACCCACTGAATAGGACACATCACGGAACTTCCGGTCCGCATAACTCTTCTGACGCGACTAAGCTGTGCGAAGCCTCTCCTGAATCACCTTCACCTTGTCTAAGGCATCTTGGACTAACTCTGTCCCCAACAACCTAGCCTCGACGGGCTCGAACCAACCGACTAGAGACCTACACCGCCTCCCATATAAAGCTTTATACGGTGCCATATGAATGCTAGACTGATAACTATTATTATAAGCAAACTCCGCAAGAGGTAAGTAATCAGCCCATGAACCACCGAAATCAATGACACAAGCACGCAACATGTACTCCAATATCAAAATAGTACGCTCAGACTGCCCATCCGTCTGTGGATGAAATGCTGTGCTCAACTCTACTTGTGAACCCAACTCTCGCTGAAATATCCTCCAGAACTGAGAAGTGAACTGGGTACCTCTGTCTGATATAATAGAGATGGGAACTCCATGCAATCTCACTATCTCACGGATGAATATCTCTGCCAACCGCTCCGAGGAATAAGTAGTACACACTGGGATGAAGTGAGCTGACTTGGTCAACCTATCCACTACCACCCAAACTGAATCAAACTTCCTCGCTGTCCGAGGGAGTCCACTAACAAAGTCCATAGTAATCCTTTCCCACTTCCACTCCGGAATATCAATACGCTGGAATACACCACCAGGTCTCTGATGCTCATACTTGACCTGCTGACGGTTTAGACACCGAGCCACATGGCTCACAATATCTTTCTTCATCTTTCTCCACCAGTAATGCTGCTTCAAATCCTGATACATCTTCGCAGCTCCTGGATGAATAGAATACCGCGAGCTGTGGGCCTCCTCCAATATCAACTCACGAAGGCCATCAACATTGGGCACGCATATCTGGCCCTGCATCCGCAATACACCATCACTATCAATGGTGACATCTCTGGCATCATCATGCTGAACTGTCCTTAAGGACAAGTAAGTGTGGATCATCATACTGGCGCTCTCGGATACGATCATATAAAGAAGAACAAGCCATCACACAAGCCATCACCCGACTAGGCTCAGAAATATCCAGTCTCACCATCTGATTAGCTAATGCCTGAACATCAACTACAAGGGGTCTCTCACCAACTAGAATATACGCCAAACTGCCCATACTAATAGCCTTCCGGCTCAAAGCATCAGCCACTACGTTGGCTTTCCCGGGATGGTACAAGATAGTAATATCATAATCTTTAAGCAATTCAAGCCATCTCCGCTGCCTCAAATTTAGATCTTTCTGCTTAAACAAATGCTGAAGGCTGCGGTGGTCTGTATATACATCGCAAGATATACCATATAGGTAATGCCTCCAAATCTTCAAGGCATGAACAATAGCAGCTAACTCCAAATCATGAACATGGTAGTTCTTCTCGTGGGGCTTTAGCTGACGAGAAGCATATGCAATAACTCTACCCTCTTGCATCAACACACAACCGAGCCCAACTCTAGAAGCATCACAATAAATCATATATGACCTTGAGGCTGATGGCAACACAAGTACGGGAGCTGTGGTCAAATCCTCCTTGAGCTTCTGGAAGCTCTCCTCACATTCATCGGACCACACAAACGGAGCATTCTTCTGTGTCAACCTAGTCAACGGTGAAGCAATAGATGAGAAACCCTGAACAAACCGGCGATAATAGCCTGCCAGGCCGAGAAAACTCCGAATCTCGATAGTTGAGGAAGGTCTGGGCCAATTCTGCACTGCCTCGACCTTCTGTGGATCAACCCGAATACCATCACCGGACACTACATGTCCTAGAAAAGTCACAGTATCAAGCCGGAACTCACACTTAGTGAATTTTGCATAAAGATTCTTTTCTCTCAACCTATCTAATACCACCCTCAAGTGTTGTGCATGCTCCTCCTGACTGCGAGAATACACCAGAATATCATCAATAAACACAATCACAAAAGAATTAAGGTACGGCCGAAATACGCTATTCATTAAGTGCATGAATGTAGCTGGGGCATTTGTCAGCCCGAAAGACATCACTAGGAACTCGTAGTGCCCATATCGCGTCCCGAACGCTGTCTTCATAATATCCGAGTCCCTGGTCTTCAACTGATGGTAGCCCGATCAAAGATCAATCTTAGAAAATACACTAGCTCCTTGGAGCTGATCAAATAAGTCCTCAATACGAGGCAATGGGTATTTATTCTTCACTGTTACCTTGTTCAGCTGCCTGTAATCAATGCACATTCTCATTGTGCCATCTTTCTTCTTCACGAACAACACCGTTGCACCCCAAGGTGACACACTCGGACGAATGAAACCCTTATCTAAGAGTTCCTGAAGCTATTCTTTCAATTCTTTTAACTCTGCTGGTGCCATGCGATAGGGAGGAATAGAAATGGGCTGAGTGCCCGGCACCAAGTCAATACCAAAGTCAATATCTCTGTCAGGCGGCATGCCTGGCAGGTCTGCTGGAAATACATCCGGAAACTCCCTCACAATGGGGACCGAATCAAGACTGGGTGTCTCGGCCTCAACATTTCTAATGAAGGCCAAATAAGATAAACAACCCTTGCCAGTCATTCATTGGGCCTTTATATAAGAAATCACCCTGTCGGACACACAATCAGTCAAGCCACGCCACTCGATCCTCGAATTACCTGGAATAGCTAGTGTGACTGTCTTGGCATGACAGTCCAGAAACGCATAGTAAGGAGATAGCCAATCCATGCCTAGAATCACATCGAAATCTACCATGCCCAGTAGTAATAAATCAACTCGGGTCTCCAGACCCCCAATAGTTTTAAGACAGGATCGATATACCTGATCCACAACAACAGTATCCCCCACTGGGGTAGACATATGTACGGGCAAAGCAAGAATACCACGTGTCATACCCAAATGATGTGCAAAATAAGTAGAGACATAAGAATAGGTGGATCCGGGATCAAATAAGACGGAAGCATCCCTGTGGCAGACTGAGATAATACCTGAAATGACCGCATCTGAAGCACTAGCATCCTTCCTATCCGGAAGAGCATAGAAACGAGCCTGGCCTCCACCAGTACGATCCTCGCCCCTAGGGCGACCTCTGGATACCTGGCCACCAGTCCTAGCCGACTGTGCTGGCGCCGAAGAAACAGGAGTAGAAGACGAGGGCTGATCCCTCTGCTGAGACCGCTTATGAAGCCACTGAGGACACTCTCTCCTGATATGGCCCAAGTCACCGCACTCAAAACAACGGCCCGAAGATAGAAGAAGGGGCTGCTAAGGACCCTTCGCTGCAGATGAATCTTGTGCTGAGGAAGCAGGAGCAGAGCTCTGAGCTGGAAAAGCACTCAATGTAGGCTGACCCTGCTGACGGCCCTGCTGACCCTGATAACCCTGATAGCCCTGACGACCACGATCTGATGAAACCCCACTGGACTTTGCACGTCCAGACTGATGAGACCTGAAAGAATGACCCCTGATATGCTGAGGTTGGCCCCTAGATGGAGCACCACTGTAGCTGCCAGTACCACGAGGCCTCTTAGCCTCTCTCTCTCCTCCCGCTCTCTGCGGCGATCTGTCTCAATGTGACGGGAAGCATCAACCACCTCCTCAAAGCTAACTGTCGAAACTCTCTCCCCGGTCATCAATATGCGGATGGGATAAATAAGGCCATCAATAAATCTCCGAATCCTCTCTCTGTCTGTAGGAACCATCCACATGGCATGACGGGCCAACTGTGTGAATCTCATCTCGTACTGATTAACCGTCATATCTCCCTGCTTCAACCATTCAAACTGACGTCGCAGCTCCACTCTCTGAGACTGAGGCACGTACTTCTCTAAAAATACCGTGGAGAACTGCTCCCAAGTGAGGGGCACTGCCCCAGCGGGCCTACGCCTCTCGAAATCCTCCCACCACTAAAATGTTGCCCCTGTGAACTGAAAAGTGGTGAATGAAACACCGCTGGACTCTAGAATACCCGCGGTGCGAAGCATGCGCTGACATTTGTCAAGAAAACCCCGGGCGTCCTCGCCCTCAGTACCACTGAATGTCGGAGGCTGTAGCCTCTCAAATCTCTCCAAACGACGCTACTCATCGTCGGGCATAATTGGAACCATATAAGCAGGAGCTAGTGCAACGGGCGCAACTGGCTGAACTGGAGCTGCCCCAAGCGCCTGAATACCCTATATCATCGGCTCGGGTGTGCGAGCCACGGGGGTCTGGTTCCCTCCCCCTACCTACGAAGAAGACGCTGCAGTAGAGGCTGCAACGACCTGAGCCAAGCCTGTGCACACTGATAAGATCTGGGCCAAGGCTCCTGAAGACCCGGTATCACAATGGGCACTGCCGGTGCCTGAACCTGAGTTGCCGGAGCGTCTGTCGCTGGAATCTGATCTTGAGCCTGGGCCACTGGTGCAGGAATCTGACCCTGAGTCTGGTCAGCTGGTGGATCAGCAGGTGCTGGTACTGCTGCCCTACCTCTACCATGACCACGACCTCTGGGTGTCAATGATGGTCGTCCGCCACGTCCGTTAGCCCGTGTTCTCGCCATCTGCGAGAGAATAGAATATGGAAAAATTTAATTTCATGATAATACAAACCGCACGATATGAATCCAAGAAAATGAGGTTTTTCCTAAAGTTTCTGTAGCCCTCCGAGGATAAATACGGACGTCTACATACCGATCCGCGAAAGCCTACTAAACCGGCTCATAACTCGCGAGCCCTAGTAACCTAGGCTCTGATACCAACTTGTCACGACCCAAATCCGGTCGTGATGGCGCCCAACAATCAAGCTAGGCCAGCCAGACCAACAATTACTTATCACATCGAATATCAGTCCCAAATGGACATCCCAAGAAGAATATATGAGTTAAAGAACTCCAATAATAATAATAATGAACAAAATACGGAGAAGTGCGAAAATAACTGACACTCCCAAAGATCTGGAGTCACAAGTCTAGAGCCTCTAACAAAACCCAATAGGAATAGAGAATACTGTTTAGAAATACTTAAGTCTGAATATAAGATATCAACTGAAAAAAGGAGGAGAAGCTAGGTTCTGCGAACGTCGGCAGCTACCTTAGCAACTCGGTATGACACCGCAAACGCTGGAAATGCCTGTCTACTGCTCCTGAGTACCTGAGTCTGCACACAAAAGGTGCAGGGACTAGGGGTGAGTACTAAGTACTCAGTGAGTAATAAATATATATAAGCAACTGAAAGTAGAAAATCCACAAAATACCACAATATGAAGCTACACTACAGTCCGAATCTCCTACGAACTAGGATCAACAGTACAATACAGCTACCACTGAATAATTCAACAAATACAGATGCAATGCAATGCACATAACCGCTACGGCGTGTAGCCCGATCCATTTAACGTCGACGGCGGTCACTGGGGTGTGTACACACTCCGGAGGGGCTCCTACAGCCCAAGCGCAATACTGTTGCGGCGTGCAACCCGATCCTCATTTCAATCGCTGCGGCGTGCAACCCGATCCATCCTCAGTCCACATAAATCAGATAAGTCACAAAAACAGTTCATTCTTCTAAATTCCAATTTCCAGTTCATAATTTATGAAAAATACTTAACTTTTATTTAATTTGCAAAAGCCGGTGACTTAGCATATCAATAATGTGATTTCAATTTCCAGGACTGAGATCAGTGATTAAGCAACTATAGCTATCACATAAATATTGTCCTCTAAGGACGCTACAGGTTGGCACAAGGCCCTAAACAAGGCTTACCGCCCACAAATATATCAAATATAGTGTATTTCCAACACTAATAGCATATTATTCACATCCGGGATGGACCAAGTCTCAATCCCCAGTCATAATCAATCCTGCACCTGCCACGGTGTGCGAGCCACGCCTTACTAGCGTCACAATGTGCTAAGCCGGGGTTTCGAACCCTCAGGCTACCATATACACAAACTACTCACCTCTAGCCGATTGTAGAATCTAGTCAAACCACAATAATTATATCAAATACGGGTCAAAGAATCATAACCCATTTCAATTTACATGAAATTCGCATAAATACTCTAAGTTGGTAAAACCCGGCCCCGGGCCCACTGCTCGGAAAATTCCGAAATTAGTACTAACACGATCCTCGTCTCGCCACGAGTCCGTGCATATAAAATTTATCGAAATCGGAGTTCAAATGGCCTTCCAAAACTCAAAATCTCGTTTTCAATACCTAGGCCACAATTCTTCAAAATTCTACCCAAATTCATGAAGATTGATGTTAGTCCTACCATAAAATTATATTTTTGAGTCAAGAATCTTACCTCCGATGAATACCCGATGATATCTCAGTGATTTCCTTGAGTTTTCTTCTCTCTAGGGCTCAAAATTGTGTTTTGGGTGAATGAACCCACGAGCCCTCTGTTCTGTGATTTAATTCACTGGCAGAACATTTCCTTCTATGCGATCGCAGGCCCCTTATTGCGATCGCATAGAGCAAGTTTTCTCAGGCCTCCTATTCGTTCTCTGCGATCGCAGGCCTAGCCATGCGATCGCATAGCTTCGCATTCATACCCTCCGCGATCGCAATCGAGCCTCCGCGATCGCACTGCACAAATTTCCGGACCCTATGCGATCGCAATGCCCTTCACGCGATCACATAGAGTTAACTTGCCGCCCCCTTCCACTCTTCTATGCGATCGCAATCATCTCTATGCGATCGCATAGATCAACTGCTGCCTGCAATTTCTGCAGATTGTTTTCCAAGTTCCAAATGCCCGGTTGATGGTCCGAATCCATCCTGAGGCCCCCGGGACCCCAACGAAAACCACCAACATACTCCAAAACATGATACGGACTTATTCCAATCATAAAAATACCATCCTAAACATCAAAATCACCATTTACACACGAATTCAAGCCTAAGTTTCTTCAAAACTTTCAAAACTAACATTCAATTCAAAACCCGATCAAACGATGTCCGAATGACCTGAAAATTTGCGGACATATCCAAAATCACATAACGAAGCTACAAAAATTGTCGGAATTCCATTACGACCCCCCGATCAAAATCTCACCTACCATCCGGTTTCCGCCAAAATTCAACATCGCCAATTCAAGCCTAAAACTACACCGGACCTCCGAATTCAATTCCAATTGCTCTCCTAAGTCATAAATGATCCCCCGAAACTAGTCGAATCATCGGAATCTGGTTGACTTCCCATATTCAAGCTTCCTTCAAACATGCTATTTGTTTCATTTTCAACCCGAATCACTCCTAACTCACCCGATATACTCTAATACTGATATAAAAGCATAAGATATGTAAATGCAAGGTAACGGGGTGGTAACAGGCTGGGTCGTTACAGCTCTCCTCCACAGTGTCATGTTAAATTGCCGCTTAATATGAAGTACGATACTTTGGTATTGTTGTTACGCAAAAAAAGTGAGCGGAGGCGTTCGGTTAGCCTTAAAGTAACCGAAAGATTTCCTTATTCAGTGACTCCGCATGGGTTTGCTTATTATTCTCAGTTTAACATTGAGGATAATGAAAGTCTTAGATATTTTTTGCGGGTTCCGGACAAAAATAGAGAATATATTGTAATAAAATTATTAGAAATGTCTGTGAAGGTTGAACACCTTAGTGGTAATGAAGGCATGCGTACAAGCGATAACCCCCAATCGTCGGGTGGTTATTTTGGAGAAGCACTAGCCGGACAGATTGGAGATGGAAGAGCTTTCCTTGATTTCAACTTGTCACCAAAGGCGAATGAGCAGGCAGAAAATAATGTTACTAATACATATAATCAACAAGACGACTGGTAAACTTAATTTTAGCGAAATTGTTTTCTTGATGTTTTAATTGGATTTGTATTGATAGTCATAATTTCCATAGGGGTTACCGTCCGGATTTCAATTTTACAAATTATGACCACGCCCCTAGTTGGAGTTTGCAAAACTCTGGAGTATTAGACCACGGTGGTCCATCTGGTATTTATCAGGAACCTCAAAATATCCAGCATGAAACTTCAAGACAACACGATTTGTAAGTAAAGTGATATATAGATATGTACAGTATTTTTCCTAAGTATTAGGTAACTTATATTTTTGTGTGTTTTCTGCAGTGAAAATGAGCTTGTTGAAGCTCCCGGACTAACACCGTTGCCCATAGACGATGTTTTTACTCATGACTTAGCAGATGCACAGAGTCAAGAGGATGATAGTGATTATGATAATAATGCGGGTGAGTTTGGGGATTA
This sequence comes from Nicotiana noctiflora, assembly GCA_032618575.1. Classification (NCBI taxonomy): domain Eukaryota; kingdom Viridiplantae; phylum Streptophyta; class Magnoliopsida; order Solanales; family Solanaceae; genus Nicotiana; species Nicotiana noctiflora. Next base: position 54,810 of record JASVEL010000919.1, read on the forward strand.
GACACCCTTCCGTGACGAGGGTGATGATGAGGAGGGTGATGATGAGGAGGAGGAAGTGAATGTGGAACTTGAGTTGACTAGGGAGCATGTTCCTCCACCCCCCGTTAGACCAAGAGTGTATGAATCCCACATACCTTTTCATGAGAGAAATATTCCCTACCTTGATAATTTGCTAGCCATGCCTAATGTTGATGCATTCACAAGGGATGATGATGAATTACGATCGAAGATGTGGGATGAATCTAGATCAACTGTTCTTACAAAGGGCATGTATTTCCCTGACAAAGCTTGCCTAGTTAGGGCCGTAAAAACCTATAGTATAAGGAGTGTCGTGAGATGACGGTAAGTGAGTCAACTACGGATAAATACAAGGCTATATGCCGTAGGTGGTTCTTGGGTTGTCACTGGATATTGCGTGCCACAAAGAAAAAATCAGGTTTGTGGAAAGTTGGTAAATTTATTAGCGAGCATAGATGTGAAATTGACACATTCAATGAGAACCACTTCAACCTGGATGTTGACTTGATTTCCCTTGTCTTGGTTCCATATTTGGAAGTGTCTATTAGATTCAAGATTAAAGAGTATATTACAGCTGTCCACCAGGAGTATGGTTGTACTATAACCAAAAGAAAGGAATATCTCGGTCGCAAACGTGCCTTTGAACTAATTTATGGCGACTCGGATAAGTCCTTTTCAAATCTGCCCAGGTACATGGCTGCACTGCAACACATTAACACTGGTACTATTGTTGAATAGAGGCGCGAGCAAAGTCCGGACAGACCGAAATATATATTCAACTATCAATTTTGGTCATTTAAACCAGCGATAAATGGTTTTGTGCATTGTCGTCCTGTAATTTCCATAGACGGTACTCATGTCTATGGCAAGTATGATATTAAGCTTTTGATTGCAGTTGATGTAGATGCCAACGGTTAAATATTTCCACTAGCTTTTGCCATTTGTGCCAACGAAAATGAGAGACGTGGATGTAGTTCTTGAACCACTTGAAGCAGCACATTGTCAAACAGCGTTCAGGTATTTGTCTAATATTTAATTGGCATGGTGGTATTTTACGTTCTATACGTTACTTGCCTGAATGGCAGGAACCGCATGCATACCACTATTATTGTGTGAGGCACCTAAAGGCCAATTTTCAGAAGAAATTTCCTGACAAGGCGTTGCATGACTTAATGTGGATGGCTGCAACTGAGCACCAGCTGTGTAAATTCATGAGGTGCATTGAAGCAATCCGGCAGATAGAACCACGAGCCTATACTTGGTTGATGCAATATGACCTTCAAATATGGACATTGCATGCTGATGGGGGGAGACGATGGGGAGCCCTCACCACAAATGTGTCACACTCATTTAATGGCTTGTTGAAATCTGCCCGTGGACTGCCTGTCACTGCCATGGTCCGCATGACTTTCAAATAGAGTGTAGAGAGGTTTGTTGAAAGGCATGCAGCTGCATCGTCATTGTTGGACAGGGGTGTTGAATTTATGCCAATGCCCATGGTAAGATTCGAAAGGTACATGAGGCGAGCACAGTGGCATTCTTTTCTTCAGTACGATAATGAACTGGGTGTTTTTGAAGTTAAGACCGCTAATCATGGACACCGTGGGAATAATCTACATACGGTGAATGAAAATAGAAGGTTATGTTCATGTGGGAAATGGACCATCTACCACATGCCATGCCCACATGCATTAAAGTGCTTTCAACAAGTTGGATATGGGGCAACAAACTACATTGATAGGCAGTACAGTGTTGCAGCATACGTAGACACGTATAGTGGGAAGTTGCATCCATTAGATGCTGAGCATTATTGGCCGCCGGAACCTTTTAAGTTGGTATGTAACAAGGAGTACTTGTGCAAGCTGAGAGTGCAAAAGAGAACACGTATACCGAACCTAATGGATGTTGGTGAGTCCGTTTATGCATGTAAATGTAGCATATGCTACCAAACTGGACATGACCGTCGTAAATGTCCTTCAGGTGTTGGGCGTGGTGGGGGTAATACTATTGCAAGTTCATCCAATGTACCCAACTATTAAGCATAACGCTAGTTTTTATTTTGGTATTATTAGTTGTAATATATGTTTGTACTGTTGTTTGACTCAATATATATGAAATAAATATATTTCCACAAGCCAGTTACATTTTATTAATAGTACATTTTGTGGATTTGAAATAAAATTCTTGTTCAAATTACGTTTCTTGTTGGAAATCTCTTAATGTGATGTTGTGCAATTTTAAAAGGTTATGTCCAAATACTACGTATTCTCTATGTAATTCGTATTTCAATACTACATATTGTTGAGTTGTCATTTTGTATAAAAAAGCTGATAATCATGAATTGTCATGTCTATATTGTAGTTTAATACTACGAAATGTGAAGTTGTCATTTCGTCTGAAAAAGCTGAAAATCATGTGAATTGTCATGTCTATGTAATTCGTAGTTTAATACTACGAAATGTAAAGTTGTCCTTTCGTCTGAAAAGATGAAAATCATGTGAATTGTCATGTCGATATAATTCGTAGTTTAATACTACGAAATGTGAAGTTGTCCGTTACTTTTTGTAATTCTTAGTTTAATACTACGAAATGTGAAGTTGCAATTCGTAGTATAATATGACGATTTATGTTATATGTTGCCTATAAATAACGGACTCACTGTAGTCATTTTATGTGCTCAAAAATTTAGTAAACGCAAATATTTCTTTCATCTTGGATATTTTTTAAGTAATAGTAAATGGCTCAACCTCGTACACACCAGTGTGTTACTGTGCAAAAGCTTGTGCGCTGCAAACTTGTTGGGAAGGTAATGATGTTGGACGTAACTACTGGATGTGTATGAACCAGTTGTACAAAAATCCGGATGAACCTATGTGTGAGTTTGATGAATGGGCTGAGGAACAATGTCTCCAAGAAAACTACAGAGAACGAATGTTCAGTCTTCATAATATGTGGTTAGGTCAAGCAGATCTAACAAGCCAACTCCATAAAATAATGGAAGAAATGAGGGAGGAGCTGAGGGAAGTAAAAGATAAAAAATGAAGAGCAGAATGGAATTTTGCAGCAATGAAGGAACAAATAAAAAAATAAACAGGAAATTGTGGAGCTTAAGGCGAGAGTAAAAGAGTTAGAAGACGAAAAAGAACAATTGCTAGAACAGTTTAAGTGGTTAGAACGCAGGATAAATGGAAGCCCATAGACGAAACAATTCCTACTATGTGTTTAGTTCATTTTTTAGGTTTGTCTTTCTTATTTAATCATGTTTAAGTGGCATTTCAGTTTAACTTTAAGTGGAAAAGTATGTTTATGTTTGTGTTGTACAAATAGTGGAATATTATGTTTGTGTTCGTGTTGTTCTATTTTAAGTTTCAGTGGCATTTAAGTACCATTTGTAGTTTACTTTGTTGTTTCTTTTGTCAAGTGCTTCTATTAGTTGTATTGTTTCTTTTATTAATGCTATGTGTGTAAGATATGTGTTTGAGTAGTTCCGTCTAAGTATAGATGTTAAAACGCAATAAATGTGATTATTCACAATATATGTTATTATTAGAAACGTAAAGCACTATTTACACAAGGCTATATACATAAGAAATTTAGTGAGTGACGCGAGTTGTGTGCTTCAGTGTTGTTGTTGGCCTAAGTTGCATCCCCTGCCGGTCGGGCACACTATCTGGATCATCTTCGTCAAGCCGCCTCTGTATGGGAGGATGTGCAGCGGCATCAACAGCACAGCTGGCAGGATCGGAAGAATAGGCCGTCGGACCGCCACCAACCTATAAAACAATAAGTAATGTTAGATAAAATAAGATAGATTTTTATTTTATAGCACTAACAAATTATTTCTCTCACCATGGTCTCGTTGGCCTCCTGCGTATATGTCTCGATGGTCTTCTCATCACCACATATAGTATGCTCAAAATGGGCTGGGACGAAGACTGCATAAAAAAAAAGATGTAATTAATTTACCGCAGCGAAAGAAAAATAATTTGGAATTGAAAAACAAAAGTAATACAAACATACCGCATCAAATGCAGGGGATGATGGATAACTCAACCTACGACCGCCATCCACGTCACGGGTCGGCCGATGCTCAGCTGCGGTAGATGTGCAAGCGAAGTACTGATCTATATCCCTGTCAAAGGTACCCATGATCGACAATGCTCCCGACGGGGTGATCTGCGACGTTGGCAATGACAACTGAAGGCTGTATGAGGGCACGATGTTGGAATGGTCAGCTGGATGAGTCATATAGCAAAGACAGCTGAAGGCTATATGAAGGCATGCTGCTGGAAGGCTCATCTGGATGAGGCATATAACCCTGTTGGTCATTTCCAAAACCCCCAACTCCGAACTCTTCGTCATGTGCATCGGCAAGTAACTCAACGCCCCCTTGCCGGCCACCTCCTCGTCGTGCCATGTGAGCCCATGGTGCAGCCCTAGCCCCTGCACGTGGGACTGGCCTACCCCTCTGGTACGTATCTGGAGCCGCATACTCAGGATCACGCTCTAACCTGCGGCTATCCCTCGACTGCATCAATGTCAAACGAGCCATCTGAGCTATCTCCCCTCCAAAATCAACCAATCTAGGGTTGTCTTCATACTGCTGAATATCCTGTCAAGACTGGTAGATGCGGTGAAGCCCAATAGCATGTGAAATAATTCAATTAGTAATTAAATAACTCTATGACACAATTATATGATATTAATAAGTCAAAAAAATATACCAGTGACTCGTGCCTCCCGACGTACGGTCTGTAGCGACCGTCAAGTACGTGGATGGGGTTCCCGACATACATTCGGGTAATGACGTCTGTACCAGCCATCATACAGATCAATAGAGCCCTCCTCGTACACTATAGGTGGTGGCGGGATGCGGTCAGCTCGCTCCTCCCAATAACCTACATGCTGCTGAAGCCACCCAACATATTGTCGACTCATGTTGGAACGATCGTCCCGCTGATAGTGAGTAGCCTCCCATACGGGCTCCCTCGGTACCGGCTGAGGACGACCAAACTGACGCAGCACACGCTCCATCGCATGATATTCAACAAAATCCTAAAATATCAATAGGACAGAGGTGCTCCATATCAGCCGGTCTGCTGAGCAAATAGCAGGTAGGTGGGCAAGCAAGTCATCGCTGTACGATATCCAGAAGAACTACAAGCAGTAACAAAAAATGAGTATGCAAAGTACAACTAGATTTAAAACAACCAACTTTAGGTATATATTTACCTGTCCATCCACCAACATATATAATATGTCCCTAATAAGGGGGAGATTATGGTGGGCATCTGCTCCTCGGTAGGCCCCCCCGCCGGAGAATCCATCTAACAGCTAGCAGGAGGGGCGGGTAGTCCTCTCCAGGTAGAAGTGCTGGTAGAGGTGGCTGCAACGGCTGATACGCTGCCATGCCCAAACCTAAGATCAAATGTTAATGTAAATTATGAGTCATTTCACAATATAGAATTTGGGGTTAATAAATAATGTATTCGGAAATATTTTGCACCTGAAGGAGTGGCAGAAAACCACCAATATCAACAGCTGGACCGAAGCTAGCCCGACACATGCTCCAATAGAGATACGCCAGAACTGTAGCTCCCTAGCTGTAATGCTGCACCTGATCCAAGTCCTCGAGACAGTGCATAAACTGCATCGTCATCTTGTTGCCCGACGTGTCGAGAAACAAGACATACCCGATGCATGAGCAATGCCATCCGAGTGTAACGAAGAATCCACAAGTCATCTATCTCGTGAGTAATATCCGGATGCAATTGCACCATGAAATCTCTAATCACTGATAGTCGCACACGACTACCACCACGGTCGCCCGCCGGGTGCAAACCAGCCATCTGCCCCATCATATCCACCAGCTGTGCGCAAGTCATCCATCTCTACTGGTGGGGCAGTGTAAATGCGCGGCCCTCAATGCGGAGTCCGTATAACACCTACACATCCTGAAAAGTGATTGTAGCCTCTCCAGTAGGCAGGTGAAATGTATGCGTCTCTGGTCGCCACCGCTCTATCAAGGATGTGATGAGCGACCAGTCAAGCTACATCCATCCCAGCTCAAATATACTATACAAGCCCGTATACTATAGCAGCTCTACTACACGCGGGGTGGAAGGGATGCCCCGCTATAAACTCCCATAAATCATCGGGCCTCCTAGGGCGGATACTCTGAAGAGCGAGCTGGCCCTCCCAAACATATGATGACTTATGGTCACCCTGTAGTACTAATGACTGATCTGACGAAGGTCCAGGGCGCGCAGGTGGAGGAAATGTCATGCCGTGTACCATAAATTAAAAAAAAAATTAATTATTTGTGTTAGTGTAATAAAATACATAATTAAGTATAATTTTACAAATTGAAGACAATGGTTGTGTAAAGGTTCCAGGCTTGATTTTTTACGCCCGGGACCACAAAATAATTCTTAATTATTATAAGTCTCAATTTTAATATTTATATAATTTTATTAACTTAATTAATTTAATTAAGTATAATTTTACAAATGGAAGATAATGATTGTGTAAAGGTTCCAGGCTTGATTTTTGACGTCCGAAACCAAAAAATAACTCTTAATTATTATAAGTCTCAATTTTAATATTTATATAATTTTATTAACTTAATTAATTAAATTAAGTATAATTTTACAAATGGAAGATAATGGTTGTGTAAAGGTTCCAGGCTTGATTTTTGACGCCCAGAACCAAAAAATAATTCTTAATTATTATAAGTCTCAATTTCAATATTTGTATAATTTTATTAACTTAAGTAATTAAAATAAGTATAATTTTACAAATGGAAGATAATGGTTGTGTAAAGGTTCCAGGCTTGATTTTTGACGCCCAGAACAAAAAAATAATTCTTAATATAAATCTCAATTTCAATATTTATATAATTTTATTAACTTGATTAATTAAATTACGTATAATTTTACAAATGGAAGATAATGGTTGTGTAAAGGTTCTAGGCTTGATTTTTGACGCATGGAACGAAAAAATAATTCTTAATTATTATAAGTCTCAATTTCAATATTTATATAATTTTATTAAATTAATTAAATTAAGTATAATTTTACAAATGGAAGATAATGGTTGTGTAAAGGTTCCAGGCTTGATTTTTGACGTCCGGGACCACAAAATAATTCTTAATTATTATAAGTCTCAATGTCAATATTTATATAATTTGATTAACTTAATTAATTAAATTTAGTATAATTTTACAAATGGAAGATAATGGTTGTGTAAAGGTTCCAGGCTTGATTTTTGACGCCCGAGACCACATAATAATTCTTAATTACTATAAGTCTTAATTTTAATATTTTTATAATTTTATTAACTTAATTAATTAAATTAAGTATAATTTTACAAATTGAAGATAATAGTTGTGTAAAGGTTCCAGACTTGATTTCTTACGCCCGGGACCACATAATAATTCTTAATTACTATAAGTCTCAATTTCAATTTTTATAATTTTATTAACTTAATTAATTAAATTAAGTATAATTTTACAAATTGAAGATAATAGTTGTGTAAAGGTTCTAGGCTTGAATTTTGACGCCCGGAAACCACATAATAATTCTTAATTACTATAAGTCTCAATTTTAATATTTTTATAATTTTATTAACTTAATTAATTAAATTAAGTATAACTTTACAAATTGAAGATAATAGTTGTATAAAGGTTCCATGCTTGATTTTTTACGCCCGGGACCACAGAATAATTCTTAATTACTATAAGTCTCAATTTCAATATTTTTATAATTTTATTAACTTAATTAATTAAATTAAGTATAATTTTATAAATTGAAGATAATTGTTGTGTAAAGGTTCAGGCTTTATTTTTTACGCCCGGGACCACATAATAATTCTTAATTACTATATGTCTCAATTTCAATATTTTTGTAATTTTATTAACTTAATTAATTAAATTAAGTATACTTTTACAAATTGAAGATAATAGTTGTGTAAAGGTTCGAGGCTTGATTTTTGATGCTCGGGACCACATAATATTTCTTAATTATTATAAGTCTACACTTAAAGGCTCTACGCTATAAGGCTCTACGCTAAAAGGCTCTACGCTAACATGGTATACAGTAACATATTAAATTAATACTAACATGGTATATATATCAACATTGTAAATTAATACTAACATGGTAAATTACTGCTAACATATACTAACAGAGTATATAAAATATATAAAATAAATAAAATTAACACTAACATGGTATATAAAGTTAATACTAACATAGTTTCTGCTATATATAAATTATGAATTTCAACATAAAATAAATTGAAATACCTCGAATTAAAGCTGTGATAGTGATTTTTTAGTCCGGAACCGTATCCAAAGTTGCCTTCGTGTGGGGCCTACGTGTGCTACTCTTCAAGGGGACGGGTGGGACCGCAAAAATTATTTTTTGCAAGAAAAACGACAGAAAAAACGGGGGGAGGGGGGGCAGAAAGGTTTTTTTATATTATTAATGGAGGATCCCGATATGTGAAGAAGAAGATTATAATATAAAAGGGTATTTCGCAGTAAAGTACTACAAAATATCTCACGTTTAAAAAAAAATTAAATTAAATATACAGTTCGTAGTATTGAACTGCAAATTGCACTAGCGGACGTTAGTAATTCACAGTTCAATACTGCGAAATATTTAATAAAGTACTTTTAAAAAAAAAACATTAAAAACGTAATTTTTGTTATAAAAAATATTATTTAGGTTCCGGACTCAATCATAGTAGAGAGTACATAAAGGGTAAATAAATAACAATAATAATAATAATAGAATAACAATAAGACGTACGCATCGAAGAGCAAAAACAATGGTAATGAGTGGACTTAAGATGAGTCTTATAATAAAGACAGAATCAAAGAGTCAATTTGATTCCATTCCAAATTACTATCAAACAAATTCCTTCAGCCGCACAATACGTGGCATTTATTACTCATCGATTTCTCTGCCATTAAACCATCAATTTTCATTTTTCTTTGATTTTGTTTGAAAGCCACCAAAAGATGCAAACGGCAGAAAACTTCTGAAAGATGTCCGCAATTTTACCAAAAAAAATTATAGTAGCAATATATAGATGGAATTAGCAGTACATACCAAAAAAAAAAAAAAAACTCTAGTACAAATTCTTATACAATTTAAAAGCATAAGTGTGCAGTGGCCGCGACGGAGGCAGGCTCTCCGTAAAGAGGGTTTAAATTATCTTTATAGCTGTATGAGCCGTAATTCGACCTTACAATAATCAAGTCGACTAATCGTCCCCCTCGACCCAAGTTCATGCAGCAAGCGGCAAGGCCACCCTGGACTAACGCAAACGTCGCAAGCGGTAAGGTCGCCCTCGACCAGGAAACACTAGCCGCGTCCGCCCAGAGGTTTTGGGCGAGATCGACGCCTTCCGGTTACGCCCGAAATAATATCCTGACACGGACCCAATCTCTAATAAAGTCAACTACTACGAAAAGATCTATATATACCAAGACAGTTATGAGAAAGGGGGTTCCACTCTCTCCCCATGGAGGGCTCTAAGAAATACAGAGTACAACGTAGAGTGATAACCCAATACCCAAAAATACAGGATAACAGTAGATCTATGTGAACATGATTATGAGGATCTGAACCTCTTCATGGAGAGGCAGATCAACCCGTTATCATGAATAAAGATCACTAATATCTGCTATTGTCTCTACATATGTTCCCATTCTCTTTCCCTTTACTGAATTTCAGATGTGTTACGACCTCCAATGATTGGCCCTTTATTTTTAATAATTGCTTTGAGTTCATAAATGCTTGTAAACATTTTGAGCCAAAAAAATTGGCGCCGTCTGTAGGGATTTCATAGCAAGACCGCGTAGCCCTTCCTGAAGTCAAAAGCAAAGGGAAAACAAGGAACGAAGGGCTGCAAACCCGATGAGAGCAAGCATGATTCATCTCGTCAAAACTCGGGCTATGAGCCCTCGACTCAAAAGAATCAAATATGTTCAAATACGGTTGAACTGGGACTTAGGCCATGAGCCTTCGACAATTAAATATTCAACGACAGTTGAAGAAAAATTCGGGCTATGAGCCCTCGACTCAAAAGAATCAAAAATGTTCAACTACGGTTGAACTGGGACTCAGGCCATGAGCCTTCGCCAACTAAATATTCAACGACAGTTGAAGTAAAATTCGGGCTATGAGCCCTCGACTCAAAAGAATCAAATAAGTTCAACTACGGTTGAATTGGGACTCAGGCCATGAGCCTTCGCCAATTAAATATCCAACGACAGCTGAAGTAAAATTCGGGCTATGAGCCCTCGACTCAAAAGAATCAAATATGTTCAACTACGGTTGAACTGGGACTTAGGCCATGAGCCTTCGCCAATTAAATATTCAACGACAGTTAAAGTAAAATTCGGGCTATGAGCACTCGACTCAAAAGAATAAAATATGTTCAACTACGGTTAAACTGGGACTTAGGCCATGAGCCTTCGCCAGTTAAATATTCAACGACATCTGAAGTAAAATTCGGGCTATGAACCCTCGACTCAAAAGAGTCAAATATGTTCAACTACGGTTGAACTGTGACTCAGGCCATGAGCCTTCGCCAACCAAATATTCAACGACAATTGAAGTAGAAACTCGGGCTATGAGCCTTCGACTCAAAAGAATCAAATATGTTCAACTACAGTTGAACTGGGACTCAGGCCATGAGCCTTCGCCAACTAAATATTCAATGACAGTTGACAAAACATTCGGGCTATGAGCCCTCGACTCAAAAGAATCAAATATGTTCAACTACGGTTGAACTAGGACTCAGGCCATGAGCCTTCACCAACTAAATATTCAATGATAGTTGAAGAAAAATTCGGGCTATGAGCCCTCGACTCAAGAGAATCAAATATGTTCAACTACGGTTGAACTGGGACTCAGGCCATGGGCTTTCGCCAACTAAATATTCAACGATAGTTGAAGTAAAACTCGCACTACGAGCCCTCGACTCAAAAGAATCAAACATGTTCAACTACGATTGAACTAGGACTCAGGCCACGAGCCTTCGCCACATCAATTCGACAATGGCTGAAGTAATAGTCAGGCTACGAGACCTCGATCTGGGACGCTTAATGATCACACTAAAGGAAAAGATAAAGCGAAGCGAGCAATAAGCGAACAACAGGAAAAGGGGAATTCCCCCTCCCTCAATTAAAACAGACGGACACGGACCACGCCCGTCCGCCCCGATGCAAGTATTGTCTGAATCAAACCACAACAATCAATCAAATAAAAAAAATAAGAAAAAGAAAAAATAGCCACATACGGCAACAATAGAAGAAGGCATTATCAACTAATCATCAATTAAATGGGGATTTCCAACACCGCCATCCGTGCCAGTCCCAACATCGCCGGCCTGCGTTGCTCCGCCGCCAGTTCCGCCCCTGCCGACCTCCACGGTGCCCCCATCATTCGCAGCTTCGGCCAAGACATCAATGTCGGGCGTCGCGGCGTCAAAGCCGCATTCCTCGCGGGCCTCCCGTGCCCTCTGGTGCGCCTGCTCGAATGTGTCTTCAGAAATCATACCGGCCTCGAGCAGATGTTTATATATGTCTCGTTGAGCCTCGGCATAAACCCAAGCTTCACGGGAGCTACCCATGCAAGCAGACTATTCCTGAATGCGCCGATTTTCCTATTCAAGGAGTGCAATCTGTCCCGCGGCATCCTGAGCATTCCGCTCCAATATCCTGATCCGCTCCTCGAGGCCACTCTCCCTAAAAGATGCGGCGGCCCTCACCAATGACAGTTGGGAGTCATTGGCACAGATGATGCCTTCAAGTTCGGTGTCCGGGCAGAAGCCTCTGCCAGCTTGCGCTTCAGGTCGGCCAATTCCCCTCCAGTGCCACAACTTTCTCGCTCCATTCCGAGGTGACCTCCGTCACCCTGGCCAAGCATAAGCGTTCTCTTTCCAATAACGCCCTCCTCCCAGCCTCCAGCTCATCATTCGCCTGATGCAGCCGCTCCTCCAGGGCTTGAACACGACCAAGCACCTGGCTCCTCTGCAGCTCCGTCCGCGCGAACTCCCCAACTAGCTCCTGGTTGCGAGGATCATCCCTCAGGTGCTCACTGAGCTCCCTGCACCGGATCCGATATCGGTGGCACTCTCGAGAACCCGGAGAAGTACCCCAGATCGAACATTGGCCCGATGCAGGCACTCCACCTGCAACAGAAACACATGCGGAGCAAAGCAAAAGAACAGAGGAGTTAGGGATAAGAGCCCACGAGACGAAAGGGTCAAGGAAAGATAATCAATCCAGAATACATACCCTCATTCCCATCGATGCCACTTCATTCATTATGCCAACGTCTGTCACCTCTCTCAGCGACTGATTTTCAACGGAGGAACACAACTGGTCCAGCAGCGGCAATAGAGAGGACACCCTCAGCAATAAATTCTCATCCGCGGGAATCTCGATCACCCGCGGCCTCCCGTCTGGCTGAATAGTCGCGTTCGTGACCCCGTCACAAAACATGCGAACATCCTCAGAGTCCAAGTCAAAACCAGACGGGCACCTCTCTCCCGCCGCCGCCGCCCCCGTCGATGGGGTGCTGGAGTCTCCAATATCCAAGACCACCCGAGAGGGCTCACCCACCCCGAACCTGTGGGTAAAAGACTATGCGGTAGGAGCGGCGCTCCCTTCTCGCTCCTCCCGAGCCTGAGAATCATCTGGCCTGCCGACTGGAGCATGCACTACATCGATGTTCTCCCTCACCTCAGCAGGAGGCAGAGAATCTGCATTTACCACCTCATTGGCAGCTGGCCGAGCCGCTGAGGGAGCCGGAGGTGGAAGGGTTCTTCGCCTAATCAAAGGCCTATCCTCTTCATCTTGAGAGGGCGACGCCTCTCGACGGCAAACAACTCCCGACATGCTCCCACCATCGAGCGAGGGGCGCACGGGAGAAGTCGCAGTTACGGAATCGACAGACGCGGCCTTGGGCACCTGAGTGGCCGCTGGCGGAGTGAAGAACCTGACAATCCCCCCAGGTCACCGGAATACTGGTTTAGGAGCCCTGCGCGGTATACCCGCCTTGCAAATACAAAAATTGGGTCAGCCTCAAGTCACGGCAACGACCAAAAATGGGACACGTCCTAAGACACCAAAGCGCCTTACCTACGACCAGTCCTTGGCCGTGCCTCCTCGAGAAGGACGCCCACGAGCGGATCCCCTCAGTGTGCGGAAGGATAACTTCCAGCCATCCATGCAGACCAGTGAATAAAGGCGGGGGCGACCTGTCGGCTGCAGAAATAACAACAAAAACAACAACCATTCAAAGAACGAAGAGGAAAAAGGATAAGTTCGACTCTGCCAAAAGGACAAAACGAGACTTGCGGCTGTGATTCCAGGTCTCAGGAAACCCTGGAGAAGGCACCACCAGGTGACCGGTCCTAACGTAGAAAAACTTTTCGAATTGATGAGGCTCGACCTCGTCGTCCAAAGCAGTCACCAGGCCCTGCCACCCGCACGGGACCATTCGGATCATGCTCCCCCAGACCCACTGAGGGGCATAGAGAGCAAGAACGTGTTGCAGTGTGACCATCCGGCCGGCCAGCTCCGAGAATTTCAGCAGCATGGCCAAGAGCTTGTACACGGATAGGGTGAGCTGCCCCGGGCAAACACTGTAGTACCAGTATAAATCAACTACCAGATTAGGGAGAGGCATCCTGAACCCCAGCCTAAGCGGATAAGAGTGAAACACGCAATACCCGACACGGTCGGTGTGAACCCTATCCCCCGGCAGAGCCAGCACAACATCGGCATGGGAGGGGATGAGCCCTTGCTCGCGCAGCTGGGTCATACCTATTTCCCCCATCAACGGGGCCTTATCGACGGGGTCAACCCCTCCATCTGCGGTGAAATCCACCGCCAAGCTTCCCGCCCCCGGGAGTATCTCATCTACTGAGGGCATCCTTTCAGTTTCACTCCGATCACCATCCGGAAGCACCGGGGACAACCCCTCAATCACCGGAGAACCAGCCGGTACCAACACCGAAATACCATTGCGAGAGGAGGAGCCAGCCATTGGTTTAGGTCACAAGAAAGGCTGAGGGGAAACGGAAAAGATGACTAAGAACGAGCAATAAGTATGCCGCAAGAAAAAATAGAATTCTTTGGGAATTTGCTAAAGAGAAAGACAATCAGTAAATCAAAGAGTGTTAGATGTCTATAGGTAAATTAAATCAAACCTCGGGAAACCGACAAGCGCCATTTAATGCGAATCCCAACCGTCAGAAATGGTTTAATTTTCATCAAAACCGTTGCCACCACGATCAAAATCAGCGAGCGTGCGCCGAAATTAAAGCTGCCGCTTCAAGTACTCCAAGTGTGACGATGTCTTAGCAGCCGAAACAATCAGGCCCCGCGTCCTAAAGCTCGCACGGACGAGAATGTATCTTAATTCATGACTACGGCATGCCAACTACTATCTGTTGCCACGAACCACCGGAGATCGCATCCCCTCCGTGAAAAAAAAATTGATGATGAGACGCCCAAGAAGCTATCGTCCCCTCGTCCGGGAGGGGACACCCTTCGAGCTATCATATCCGCTTATCCTGGCCCGTCTCGACGTAACCACGATAAGTGGAGGGACTATCTGTATGAGCCGTAATTCGACCTTACAATAATCAAGTCGACTAATCGTCCCCCTCGACCCAAATTCATGCAACAAGCGGCGAGGGCGCCCTCGACTAACGCAAACATCGCAAGCGGTAAGGCCGCCCTCGACCAGGAAACACTACCCGCGTCCGCCCAGAGGTTTTGGGCGAGATCGACGCCTTCCGGGTACGCCGGAAATAATATCCTGACACGGACCCAATCTCCAATAAAGTCAACTGGCATGAAAAGATCTATATATACCAAGACAATTATGAGAAAGGGGGTTCCACTCTCTCCCCATAGGGCCTCTAAGAAATACAGAGTACAACGTAAAGTGAGAGCCCAATACCCAAAAATACAGGATAACAGTAGATCTATGAAAACATGATTGTGAGGATCTGAACCTCTTCATGGAGAGGCAGATCAGCCCGTTATCATGAATAAAGATAACTAATATCTTCTGTTGTCTTTACATATGTTCCCATTCTCTTTCCCTTTACTGAATTTCAGATGTGTTACGGCCGGCTATGATTAGCCCTTTATTTTTAATAATTGCTTTGAGTTCATAAATGCTTGTAAATATTTTGAGCCAAACAATAGCTAGTGCAGAATTGAATCTGTAACCTTTTAAATGTTTTGAACCCCCTTTACCACTAAACTATACTTTGAAATGTGTTAAGGGGGTTCAAAACTTAATATATATAAATAAAAATTAAATTTTATCTTATATATACAGAATAATTTTTCGACGAATAGGGTTCGGGCGAACCCCCTTGCGCCCTCTAAATCCGGTTAAAATTTCATAGAACAGCCAATTTTCACACTGGTCAATAAAAAATAGCCACTGTTTACGAAGTCAATGAAAAATAGCCACTAGTTTGCTGCAACATGGACCGGTCCAGTATAATATACAGGAGTTCTAGTGCATTTGTGTACGAACTCCAGTATATTATGCTGGACCGGTATACTTTGCTAACTCCCTGTAAAATTTGCGGGAGACTGGAGCACTAGTGCTCCAAACTCCAGTATATTATACTGGACAATTATACTGCTAGAACTCCTGTAAAATTTGCGGGAGTTCCAGCATAATTATGCTTGAACTCCAATAAAATTTTATGCTGGAACTCCAGTAAAATTTGCGGGCATATTTTTTCCAGATTTTGAATAGTATTTTCGCTCAGATTAAAGTGGCTAAATTTTGATGACTTTTGAAACTTGGCTATTTTTCAACGACCAGTGGTAAATCTAGCTATTTTTGAATTTTTTCCCTAAATCCGCCCTTGTAAGTTTATTGAGCTAGAAGTAGAAGCCAAATCAGAATTTAAAGTTTATGGGGTTTGGTTTTAAAAATTTTAAGCTATTGGTTCTAAATTAGTATAATTTATACATATATGTAAGATTTGAACCAAAGTTACTAAATTCAAAGAATTCGTAATCGAAGGACGGACTCCGCCCCCTTTATTGAGGAGACCTTCCATCCTTGAAGCACGGACGCCGGACTCTTCACAATCCCTCACGAGCATGGACAAAATAATACGGGGTCCATCAGAAAACAAGAATTGAGATGGATTATACTCTAATACCATGTTAAATAAATTTTGAATCTAATTCAACTTCAAAAATTAGCTGGAACTGAACATTACTCCAAGCCATATTAACTACTCATCACTTAAAGCAGTACTGATGTGAGACTCTTAACAATTAAGAGTGAGAATTGTGAACATGAAATATGGCTTACCTGTTAAATTCTCACTTGCTGATAATTTTCATGTCTTTTGTCCGTGTGCAGGCTTTTTCTTTTTTTTTCCTTCTTTCTCAAAATATATTGCTTGGGACGGAGCCACGACGCGTGATATAGGTAGGGCTGTCCAACGGGACCAGACAGGACAAAATGGGATGGGACAAACGGGATAAAATGGTCGCTCCATCCCGTTCCGCTAGTCAAACGGAACAGGACGGGATGGGTTCGTGGGTCTTAAGTGTATTTTTTTTATAATACAAACGTCTAATTTTTTTGAAAATTACTATATTTTTAAAGTTTACAACTGCTAGATTTTTGACTTATTTAATAAACTTAAATATTACTATGTTAAAACGAAAAGTACTAAGTAAAGAATTATAAAATATAAAAACAAAAGACTTGTAATGAAATATTCTAGTAAATATAAATTTATAATATAGTTATTAAGTAACTAAGACAATTCAACGCTTAGAGCCTTTTATTTTATTAATAGAACTTTCAAATCTCACAAATATATTTCTTTTGAAGAGCACCTAATCTACGTAGCCACCTTCTAGGAAGGGTTCTGTTTGAACTAGGTTTCTTAGTAGCCAATTACAAATTATCAAACTAATATTTTTAAGCTCCTATATAGCTTCTTTGTAACTTATCAATAATATCTCTTGGACATTCTACCGGAATTGACAATGTTAATTGATGTTCCATGAGCTCCATGCCGTCATCGCTTCCAGTGGGAAGTATCTCATTGTATTCTTCTTCTTCCCTAGTGGTTAGTTTAGGCAGGATGCGGGACGGGACATGGGATGGGACGGGAAAGGACGGGATGAAACGGGACGAAACGGGACGGGACGAAATGGTCGTCCTTGTCCCATCCCGCGTCCCGTTTAACAATGGCCCGTCCCATTTAAATTGATGCGTTACGTGACGGGACGGGACATGGGACGGGACGCAGGACGAAACAGGACGGGACGCGGGACGGGATGGGAGGGGCCGGCTCGTCCCGTTGGACATCCATAAATATGGGTTCGGGCTAAGCCAGTAACTATAGTTTGAACTTTATTTTTGTCTTAAAAATTAATTAAATATATATAAATAATCAATCTAGAATCCAGTAACTTAAACGACTACAATTTCAAACCTCTAGAAACTTTAATACATAGCATATGAGAAAATTGTGTTCTATTAAGACAAGCTATTTTTAACTGTTGTATGGAATCACATACATGCTACTTTCGATGATCAATCTTCTCAGCATAACTGTTGAAGATCCTTTGCTTGTTTTCTAGCATTAGCCATCACATTTCAATTCCCTAAAGTTCGAACTAAAATAAGGAGAAAAAAAAGGCAAAAAGAGGAATGAAGTATCAAGACTGATTCTCTCTATCACGCCCTTCAATCATACGGATGATATTCTTAATATAATATAATATTTTTTCTTTTGGGTCAAGCTCGTACTATTAAAATGTCTTACACTATTAAGAAATTCCTACGTATTGTATTGTATGTAAGATCTGATAAGAATGGACATTGGGCATGACTCAACCTCAAAAGCTAGCTTGTGAGGTGAGTATTGTCCAAGCCATATAAGGAGGAGACCAAGGACCACAAATCCCTCCGATGTGGGACAACTCAATACCCCCTCCTCACACCCATGCCTCTGGAGCCTGGACAACTTAAATGGGGGCCCAACATCGGTAACAATAATTGGGATGGGTCTGGATCTGATACCATGATATTATTAGGTATTTGCCATAATTTTCTTATCATATTTGGTTTTCCTATCTCTTGAAGGAAAATGCAATATAATTACCTTAACTGAGTTTTTCTTTTTGTAAAAGGAAATTGTAAATTCTTCCATATTTGGCTGCTCCCTTTTCTTGTAAAAGGTTTGGACTTTTACAAATTGAGGATACTTCCTTTTCATTCAGTAGAATCTACAATGTAGTCACAGGGGGCTTGAGAGTAGTGTTTAAGGGAAGAACTTTACGAGACAAGTGTTAGTGTATCACTTGTGTTTGCCTCTTTGTGAGGTTGTTCTCTCAATATTTGTACTATCCTTTTATTGTAGTGGATTTCTCATCTCCGTTGTGGACGTAGGTCAGTTGACCGAACCACGTTAAATATTTGTGTCTCTTTTGGTAGATTTCTCTTTTGTTGTTGGATTTATCGTCGTTCAAGGTTTGCTTTGCTAGATTCTGCATGACACCTGATTTTTCAGTCATAACAGGTGGTATCAGAGCAAGGTTCAAGACAGGTTCATCTTGGCGGGTTCAGTTCTAGCCGCAACATATTTGACGATAATCATGATTTTTGTCTGAGAAATTTGACCGGTGTGCTACGCATGTTGAGACAAACTTTGCGGCGGAGATCTGGAGATGCGACCTGTTGAAGGCTATGTGAAAAGGGTGGATCAAGTTTATTCTGCCAGAAAATTCAGGCCAAGGGGGAGAATTGTTAGGTGTTTGCCATAATTTTCTTACCATATTTGGTTTCCTATCTCTTGAAGGAAAAGGGCAATATAATTACCTTAACTGAGTTTTTATTTTTGTAAAAGGAAATTGTAAATTCTTCCATATTCGGCTGCTCCCTCTTCTTGTAGGAAAAAGTTTGGACTTCTATAAACTGAGGATACTTCTTTCTCATTCAGTAGCATCCACAATGTAGCCATATGAAGCTTTAGAGTAGTGTTTAGGGGAAGAACTTTACGGGACAAGTGTTAGTGTATCAGTTGTGTTTGCCTCTTTGTGAGGTTGTTCTCTCGATATTTTGTACTCTCCTTTTATTGTACTGGATTGCTCATCTCCGTTGAGGATGTAGGTCAGTTGACCGAACCACGTTAAATATTTGTATCTCTTTTGGTAGATTTCTCTTTTGTTGTTGGATTTATCGTCGTTCAAGGTTTGCTTTGCTAGCTTCCGAATGACACCTGATTTATCGGTCATAACAAATGATATAAGCGAGGTTCAAGATAGGTTCATCTTGGTGGGTTCATTTCTAGCTGCAACATATTTGAAGATAATCGTAATTTTTGTCTGAGAAACTTGACTGGTATGTTACGCACGTTGAGACAAGCTTTACCGCAGAGATTTGGAGATGCGGCATGTTGAAGGCTATATGAAGAAGGAGGATCAAGTTTATTTTGTCAGAAAATTCAGGCCAAGGGGGAGAATTGTTAGATGTTTGCCATAATTTTTTTTACCATATTTGGTTTTCCTATCTCTTGAAGGAAAAGGACAATATAATTACCTTAACTAGGTTTTTCTTTTTGTAAAAGGAAATTGTAAATTCTTCCATATTTGGCTGCTCCCTTTTCTTGTGGGAAAAGGTTTGGACTTCTTTAAATTGGGATACTTCCTTCTTATTCAGTATCATCCACAATGTAGCCATAGGTGGCTCGAGAGTAGTGTTTAGGGGAAAAACTTTACAAGATAAATGTTAGTGTATCACTTGTGTTTGCCTCTTTGTGAGGTTGTTCTCTCTATATTTTGTACTCTCCTTTTATTGTAGTGGATTGATCATCTCTGTTGTGGACGTAGGTCAGTTGACCGAACTACGTTAAATATTTATGTCTCTTTTGGTAGATTTCTCTTTTGTTGTTGGATTTATCGTTGTTCAAGGTTTGCTTTGCTAGCTTCCGCACGACACCTGATTTTGTGGCCACTACAGGATCCTAATCTTTTTAGCTACTAATGTAGGATTTTATTCGCACAACTAATAATACTTCTCTGGAACTAAGTTCGACATGATCAGTTACCACGATCCACGAGCTAATTTCCTAATCCACTAGCCAATTTTTGAGATTCATTGTATGTCATCTACATCGTTAGAGTATTATGGCAACTGAAGCATACAACTAGCTTCTTCTTGTTTGTGTGTGTCAAAACTCTTAAGGTAAAGTAAACCGAGCCATACGCCTGTCACTCTATCATTGTCGTACTTGTCACACCTCCTTTTGGCGCGCACTCGCGAGGGCGCGTATGGAGTTTTTTTCAATTAAAGGACAATCGAAACAGAATTTATTTATTCAATTCAGAGTCGCTACTTGGGAGATTTATGGTGTCCCAAGTCACCGGTCGAATCCCGAATCGAGGAAAAGAATGACTCTGTTAAACAGTCTGCGTACCAGAAATTCGGATAAGGAATTCTGTTAACCCGGGAGAAGGTATTAGGCATTCCCGAATTCCGTGGTTCTAGCACGGTCGCTCAACTGTCATATTTGGCTAAAATACTTGATTTTAATATATATTATCCTATTTGTGCCTTTTCAGAATTATTTACCGCTTTTTGTCAATTATTACTACTCAAGAAAAAGAACGTTGTTTAAGAACACGTTTTCGGATCACGTCACATGAAATGCACCCGGATCCTCGACACATTCTTATTCAACGTTGTTGGATTTGGATTTGGGTTGCATGAAATGCACACCCGTATTTAAGAAAAGTAAAATGATTAAAAAAACACATCTAAAGTGATTACGTATTACTACATTGCGAAGAGTCGTGACTAAAGAGTCTATCGTCTTGATTAAATTCGGGAAAGACCGTGAAATTTACTAAACGGTCCTTCCGAGTCTAAAGTTTTCATTACAATTAATTGAGGACCCCGCAATTATGTATTTTTGTGCGGCGAGGCTCACCTCATTCTTTTATTAGAAGGTCATACCTAAAGTGACTAAATTTCTATTGTTTTGTTTTTGTATATAAAGGAAAGAGAATCCTAATTAATTGTTATTAAGAAAATTACTTTAGTCTATCAATTTAAGCATTAATGGGTTTAAGACAAGTCCGAACATAAGATCGGAAGAGGCAATCGTTAACAGAGGAACAAAATTAGCTATGTATTTACAGTGGAGTGCTCACATTGAAACTCTACGTGAATTTTTGTTAACTCTAGTGAATTAGCTACTATGTATTTACAGTGAAGTGTGAATCTGTCATAATTGAATCAGCTATTACGTACAGTGAAAAATGAAACTATTATTTACAATGAAGTGTGAACCAGCTATTGCGTATTTACAGCTCTTATTCGACTAAATTGAATTGGAGATACATCAAATACTTTATGAACGAATTGTTACGATTTGCCAAAGCTATTATAAATTTATTTCTTAGCAAAACAGTGTAGTGTTTGATTTTTATTATCGAGCAGTGAAGCCTTCAATAACATATTTGTATGAATCACTATCTAGGCATTTTGATCCTCTCTTTGACATTTAACAATGAAGCCATCGCATTTAAAGTGCTTAATATGTACCTGTTTCGAATCTATTCCTTTTGTTACTACAGAACTTACATTGGAACCTTTAACTAATAATATAACTTCCAGAGATACCATTGCACAATTTCAACTATGCTGTAAGCATACTAATTTAATGCATCTAACAATCACTAAAAAAAACTTCCGAATCCATATACTAGCAGAATTTAAAATAATTCAACTAACTTAAAAGTCCAAATCTCAATTGCGAATGTTAAGCAGTCTAATATTCACAATAAACTTCCTAAATCAATAGCAATTCACAAACGAAAACAGTAAAGTCAACAGAGACCAATAAGAGAAGGGATCAATCACTTCAATTTATTTCCATAAGCCTGAAGTTACAAATGTGTACCTGGCAGTCGAAGCAAAGGAAGAAGAGAATGAGATTAGTAGAGGCAGCAGTTGCACAAGTAGCCAAATAACAAGTTCAACAGCAAATTTCCACAGCACCAACCCAGTTCAATCAATAGAACAAATTTGGAAAGAAAAACCAAATCGCAACCGACAAAAGACAGCTTCAAGAATGATATAAAGACCAAGGAATAAACTCCAACAACAACAAATGAAGCACTAATGCTCTAAAACAAACTCAAGCCAATCCAATTCACACCTCAAGAATACCCAATACAATTTCAAGTAACAAAAATGAACCGAAACAAGTAGAACCCCAGTTTCTCCAGAAAAATCTCCCTCTTAATACTCACTCTCAGAATCTTTTCTTTTTCTCCCTGTTTTTTATCTCTGTTTCAGAATTGTTTCAAGTGTTTCTATATATACTCTCTCTCTGTTTTTCAGTCCCTCTAAGTGTGTGTTTTCAATCTCTTTTATAGCCCAAAAAGAACCAAGACAACCCCTTTAAACAACTCATCTCCTTCCCTTGCACATGCATCCCTTTACCCTTTTAATCATTTCCCTCATGTCTAGTTATGGGTTTTAACAATTAAACAACTAACTAAAGGCAAAACCACTGGAATATACTGCTGTCCAGCAGTTCCAGCAACTCACTCCATGTGCAATGCACCCTAAAGCTTAGTTTCTGAACACTTAAATAGATTAAACAACTAACAAACATCACAGGCAATCCAAATTATGTCCAACAGTGATTATGGGCACAAATAGGCATCAATTTCTATCCCACAGTGATAAAAACAGACCTACGAAACTAAATCGACAAACATTCGATTAAACGATTACGGCATGTACATTTGATAACCAAACAATTGCAAAAGCAGTGAACTAAGGACTCTCGGCCAAGTGCCGGGGAATACAAAGCTAATTGTTCGACGACGCTAATCGACGCGAACACGTATTTGACAACATTCGATTAGCCGATTACGATATGTGCAATCGATAACCAATAGCCGACAAACAGTGACAATACAAATTTCGGGCAGCACTTTTGGAATTCAACATCAAACAAATCGATAATATTAACAACGAAGTGAATTCGACTTACAATTACACGTTAACAACGAAGAATAACAAACAACAGATCAACCAAATAAAAAGGTCCCAAAGAGATGAGGAAAAAGAGAATTGGCAGCCGAATCACAACAAAATCAACAACAATCGAAAACTACTAAAGCGACGAGTATAATTAAACAAAAAATAGAGAAGAAATAAGAAATACCTTCGAAGCAAAAAATGGAGATTCGGCCGACTTGGTTTTTTGGCATTCGAGGTCGAAAGGACCTTAATTGAAATGTTTTCAAGTGAAAACAAATCAATTAAGGTCTATTAGACCTCAATTTCGTGAAACCCGACGAAGGAAATCCCCAAATCGATTTTTTAGGGTTCTTAGCTCGGTTTTGGGGCTCAATGGTTTCCGGTTAGATTTGAACCGAACCAAGTTTGGTATGGACATGGGGGAGGTGAGGTGAAGGTGTGGTATCAATTTGGGGTGGTTTGGCGTCGGTTTGGGTTTTGCTCGAATCTTCAAATGAAGATTCGAAACGATAGAGATTGATTCGAGCCAAATGGGTAAGGGATTCGTGTAGAGGGGGAGAAGGGGAAGCTATGGTGTTAATTTGGGGGTGATTGGAGGTTGTCCGCCGGCGGAGACGATTTCCGGCAAGCGGAGGGAGGCGGCGGCAGCGTTTAGTTTTTCTGGAGGAATATGAATGTAGGTAAATTTAGGGTTTGGGGGGTTTTGGCATAGTTAAGTTTTGGATTTAATCTTGGCCGTTGGATCAATGATGATCGACGGCCTAGATTAATTAGGGTGGGGAGATGGGGCTGGACCGGGTTAGGCTGGGGGTGTGGGTTTGGTATTGGGCATTTATTTTGGGCTTGGTTTTCTCCTAATTAAACTAGGCCCAATCCTATTTCCTCTTCTTTTTCTTTTTCTTTTCAATTTATTTCTAATTAAAATAAAGATAAAAATACAATCCTAAATTAATTCTCGACCAAATTTTCCTAAAAATATTAACTCTAAGTAGTAATTATCACAAATATATAAAAGAAAAATCACACAATTGGACATTTAAAGGCTAAAAAAAATACATATTTTTGTGATTTTTTCGTTCTCGTAAAACAAACTTAATTACTCTCAATTGTAAATTAAATCCTAAGAATGCAAACGCAATATATTTTTGTATTTTTGTTAATTTAAATAAATAGACATGCACACACAAAAATGTAAATAATAAGGGAACAATAACACAAAAATCACAAAAATCACGCACAACACAAAACTATTTTATTTTGAATTTTGGGAGTAATTCTCATGTAGGGCAAAAATCACGTGTTCACAGCTGCCCCTTGAAGAGTTTTCGTGCAAAGACAAGTGAGCTGATACGAGCGACTCCTTGCCCGTTTAAGCACTCCGTATGAAGCATTTTTTGGAAAAGTTTGACCGAACCTTTGCTTCAAAGGTCTCCTACATATCCTGGGCTGAACAGGAATCAGGTCAATGTAGTTCGGGAAGTTTTGGTAGCTGGGACTACCATGAAGCTGTGATCTTGCTGTTACTGCTGTTGCTGTTGTTGCCACTGCTTAACTGATCTCCTTATTACATTGTGCTAAACGAAAAATAAGAAGCTAGACTAAGTTACAGTATTGCAAATTCTTGTCTATCTTTTCAACTTGATCTTGTCATGTTCTTTGCTATTTTGTTGGCTCTGATGTTTCTTCACATGCTTCTTCTCTTCTGACAATTGTTATTTCGGTTTATCTTGATTGCCGAACTCTGACCATTGGTCTCTTCCTTGTGAACTTCGAACTATTCTCCTTCAAAGTCTGAATCTATCTTTCTGATTCTTGTTGCCTTCCTTCCGATTACGAACTTGGACTCATGCTGGGGATTCTCGTTACACTCCGTCACTTTCCAATTGTTCACTATCCTTATCAAATCTTAGAAACTGAGACGCCGTTCTGCTTTTCCGGCGGGCTTCTGACTTTATCGACAAACTCTAATCATAAATCGTCATTCCATTCTTCAGGCGGGCACCCGATTTCAACAACAACTTCAAAATAATAACTCGCCACTTTGTTCTTCAGGCGGGCTCCCTGACTTCAATTATAATTTCAAAACTAAATCGCCACTCCATTCTTCAGACGGGCTCCCTGACTTCAAACTACAACTTTAAAATAAATCGCCACTCCATTCTTCAGGCGGGCTCCCTAACTTCAATTACAACTTCAAAAATAAATCGCCACTCCATTCTTCAGGCGGGCTCCCTGACTTCAACTACAACTTTAAAATAAATCGCCACTCCATTCTTCAGGCGGGCTCCCTGACTTCAAACTACAACTTTAACATAAATCGCCACTCTATTCTTCAAGCGGGCTCCCTGACTTTAATTACAACTTCAAAATAAATCGCCACTCCATTCTTCAGGCGGGCTCCCTGACTTCAACTACAACTTTAAAATAAATCGCCACTCCATTCTTCAGGCGGGCTCCCTGACTTCAATTACAACTTCAAAATAAATTGCCACTCCATTCTTCAGGCGGGCTCCCTGACTTCAACTACAACTTTAAAATAAATCGCCACTCCATTCTTCAGGCGGGCTCCCTGACTTCAATTACAACTTCAAAATAAATCACCACTCCATTCTTTAGGCGGGCTCCCTGATTACAACTTCAAAATAAATCGCCACTCCATTTCTTCAGGCGGGCTCCCTGACTCCAATCACAACTTCAAAATAAATCGCCACTCCATTCTTCAGGCGGGCTCCCTGACTTCAACTACAACTTCAAAAATAAATCGCCACTCCATTCTTCAGGCGGGCTTCCTGACTTCAATTACAACTCACTAACTCCATCCCATCCATATCGCCTTCCTTTGCTTCATGTACCATTTTCTTCTTCCTGCATCGTCTCTTGGGCCACCTTTTCTTCTGAATTACCTTGTTTTGGTATTGCTTTCTTCCTGGGTCGTGTTATTTTTCCTTTGACTGCTAGGGATATCCTTGGAACTGTTTACTTACCTGCTGGAGATAATGCTACTGGGGAAGTATTCTTTATTTCCTCCTTTTCTACTTCCTTTAACCTTTATTCTCTCCCGGGCTCGCTGGGGGTTGAATTTTCATTGACTGAGGATTACCCTGGCAGGGACTCCCTTTTCCTTTTTCCTCTTTCCCAACCTCCTTCGGGACTTGTGCTTTGCTTCCTTGAAACACTTATGGTATATAATGTTGCTGGGGAAATCTCGAAAATCAGTGTTTCATTTCTCCAAGAACTGCTGGGGATGATACTAGGCTCAAAGATCACTTCCTCGTGTTGTCTGGCCTCTTTCAAAACTATTCTGCTCGAAACTGGTATTTCCCAAAATCTTGTGTTGCTTTCTATCCTTATCCACTGGGTATTTGCTTTCAAGAAAATTTTCGCAATGGGAGAAAATTTTCTGCCCCAGTTTGATAACCTTCTACGTGGCATGCTTTTCCACCGACGAACCCTCTTTTCCTGCTTTAAATCAAAGAAAAATTGTTAGTTTCAAAAATGCCGTGAGCGGTCGTGCTGCTCTTGCTGGGGCAATTCTCCTTTTGTTTTAATTGCTTTGCCTTCCTAGAACTTTGGGATGACGTTGATACTTGTTGGGGATGGTGCTCTTTCCACAGATGATCTCTCATCTCTCTTTTTTATTCCAAACTTCAGTGTGATCCGACCTTCTTAGTCGATGATCTGTTGTGAGAAACTATCTTCTGGATGTGTAATATGTGTTCGCCCTACTCCGTAATTCCTCTGAACCTTCCAATCAACCTGTCGATCCAATCTTAATATCGGAATGTCTTTTGCCTTATTGCCTTGTTCCACTCCTATTCATCTTCATGTACCGCTTTGGGAGACTTGGTAGTAAGCTTTGAAAAAGTCGATTTTCGACATAAACATAAAGATCTTTAAAAAGAGAGAAAAATGATAGATAAAAATGAAATAAAGAATGCTGACCGCGAATGACAAAAAGAAAGGGAAAACTTTTCTGAACTCAAAATTGGGAAAAACTTATCTGACTGTATAACTGATCCAATGGTTATGCTGTGCCTTCGAGATTAATCTACCCAGTCTATTTATGTCCATCACTTTCTAACGGCTGCGTTTTGCTAGAAGCAAACGAATGTCCCAACCTTGTCTCATGCGGACACCTTGTAACCATCTCGCCTTGTCACCTCATAGTGCCCTTCAAAGGGTTTTCACTAATGAGATTCTCTCATTTCTCTCGACCTCCCGTCGCCTTAGGGTGCCTGTAAAGATTTTCACCATAAGACTCTCTCATTTTATTTCTCTTAGCTTTCTTCGCCTTATGGTGCCCGCGAGGGTTTTCACCGTTAAGACTCTTTCATTTCGCTTTCTTTCCATGCGGTGGGCTGGGGTATTATCCACGAAATTTCCTCTAAAGGGCTATCCCTTTTCGTCTTGTGAGTCCTAGATTCAGTCGAGGATTGGAGTGTCATTCGTGGTTTTCATTCGCATGACTTGGCATTTCTCAAATACCTGATCGAGAGGTCTTTTTTGGTCATTAATGTGGTTTTTGTGCGTGAGGCTAGAGAAAAGGGGTTTAACCTCAACGGTTAGCTCATTACAACTTTCGGAATCCACACTATCTTTTCAAACGAAACATGACTTCTGCCCCAGTTTTGTTGCTTGGGGAATCTTTGATTTTTATTTTACTATGACCGAGCCGTGTGGCGCCTACGTATCCTTCTTGAGGAATCAGGTCGAACGTAGTTCACTTTTTCTTGTGTTTTTTTCTTTGTTTATTTTTCTATTTTGTTATACATCTTCCTCGAGGATTCCAAAAGAGGGTATATGAAAGAATAATTAAGGCTCAAAGGGGAAAACAAGGGTTGAAGTGTTTGGGTAGTAGAAAAATTGCCTCTGTCATTTCATTCTCCGAAAAATGCCAAATACAAACGAACGAAACCAAAAGCTCGAAATGATTAATAAAATAGGTGATGACCCTTTGGGTCGTCACAGATAGCCATATCAGTGCATCTTCCCTCAATATCAGTTAGACATAGAGCGCCGTTGGATAATACTCTAGTCACAACAAATGGTCCCTGCCAATTTGGAGCGAACTTGCCTTTCGCTTCGGCTTGATGTGGTAGAACTCTCTTCAGCACATGCTGTCCCACTTCAAATTTCCTGGGATGTACCTTCTTGTTATATGCTCTCGCCATTCTCTTTTGATACAATTGGCCATGATATACTGCTGTCAATCTCTTTTCATCGATCAAGCTCAATTGCTCCAATTGGGTTTTGACCCACTCATCATCGTCAATCTCAGCTTCCGTGACAATTCGGAGGGATGGGATTTCAACTTCTGCTGGTATTACTGCCTCAGTTCCGTACACCAATAGGTAAGGAGTTGCACCTACTGAAGTTCGGACGGTAGTGCGATAACCCAACAGTGCGAATGGTAACTTTTCATGCCATTGCCTAGACCCTTCTACCATCTTCCTCAATATCTTTTTTATATTGTTGTTTGCTGCCTCAACCGCACCATTTGCTTTGGGACGATATGGTGTGGAATTTCGGTGTGTAATCTTGAACTGTTGACATACCTCCTTCATCAATCCACTATTAAGATTGGCACCGTTATCCATGATGATTATCTTTGGGATTCCAAACCTGCAGATGATGTGGGAATGTACGAAGTCCAGCACCGCCTTCTTGGTCACAGATTTGAAGGTTTTAGCCTCCACCCACTTGGTAAAATAATCGATTGTTACCAAAATGAACCTATGACCATTGGAAGCCGCAGGTTCTATAGGTCCGATAACATCCATACCCCACGCAACAAACGGCCACGACGCTGACATTGTATGCAATTCGGTCAGCGGAGAATGAATCAGATCTCCGTGTATCTGACACTGGTGGCATCTTCGTACGAAACTTATACAATCACGCTCCACAGTGAGCCAATAATATCCTACTGGAAGAATCTTCTTTGCCAATACATATCCGCACAAATGTAGCCCACAAACTACGGCATGTATCTCTGTCATCACTGTTGTGGCTTGACTTGCATCTATACATCTCAACAATCCCAAATCTGGGGTTCTTTTGTACAGCACCCCTCCACTAAGGAAAAATCCGTTCGCCAATCACCGAATAGCTCTCTTTTGATCTCCAGTTGCCTGCTCTGGGTATATTCCTAACCCGAGGTATTCTTTGACATCATGAAACCATGGCTCACCATCCATCTCTTCTTCTATCATATTGCAATAAGCATGTTGATTCCGGATCTGAATATGTAACGGATCAACATGAATTTTGTCCGGGTGATGTAACATCGATGCCAATGTAGCCAAAGCATCGGCAACCTCATTATGCATCCTTGGGATATGCCTGAATTCTACTGATCGGAAACGCTTAGTCAGATCGTGCAAACATTGACGATACGGGATAAGCTTCAAATCTCCGGTTTCCCATTCTCCCTGAATCTGATGTACCAGAAGGTCCGAGTCCCCCAAGACCAAGACGTCCTGTACATCCATGTCTACCACTAATCGCAACCCTAAGATGCATGCCTCGTACTCAGCCATATTGTTGGTACAATGAAAACGCAGTTGAGCAATAACAGGATAATGATGTCCTGTTTCAGAGATAAGCACAACCCCTACTCCGACTCCTTTTGCGTTCGCCGCTCCGTCGAAGAAAAGCTTCCACCCTGGATCCTCGGTTAATTCTAACCCATCAATTTGCAATACTTCTTCGTCCGGAAAATACGTCCTCAAAGGTTCGTATCCGTCATCTACAGGATTTTCCGCTAAGTGATCGGCTAGGGCTTGAGCTTTCATAGCCGTCCTTGTCACATATATGATGTCGAATTCTGTAAGTAGTATTTGCCATTTTTCTAACCTCCCTGTAGGCATAGGCTTCTGGAAAATATACTTCAATGGATCCAAACGTGAAATGAGGTAAGTAGTGTAAGAAGACAAATAATGTTTCAGCTTTTGGGCTACCCAAGTCAAGGCACAACAGGTCTTTTCCAAATGAGTGTACTTAACCTCGTGGACCGTGAACTTATTACTGAGATAGTAAATGGCCCGTTCCTTTCTGCCAGTAAGATCATGCTGCCCCAGTACGCAGCCGAACGAATTCTCCAAGACCGTTAGATAAAGAATCAAGGGTCTGCCCGGTTCAGGCGGAACTAGTACGGGTGGGTTTGACAGATACCCTTTGATTTGGTCAAACGCTTCCTGACATTCTGTCGTCCATTCTATCGCAGCGTCTTTCTTCAACAGATGGAATATGGGTTCACATGTTGCTGTAAGCTGAGCAATAAACCTACTGATGTAGTTTAACCTTCCCAACAAACTCATTACCTCTGTTTTATTCTTTGGCGGGGGTAACTCCTGGATGGACTTGATTTTGGATGGGTCCAACTCAATGCCCCGTCGGCTGACGATGAATCCTAGCAACTTTCCTGACGGAACTCCAAATGCACATTTGGCCGGATTGAGCTTGATATCATATCTTCGAAGTCTTTGGAAAAACTTCCTGAGGTCGGCAATGTGGTCTTCTTGACGTCTAGATTTTATGATCACATCATCCACGTACACTTCAATTTCCTTGTGTATCATGTCATGGAATACCGTAGTCATCGCCCTCATGTATGTTGCCCCTGCGTTCTTCAAGCCGAATGGCATTACACGATAGCAGTAAGTTCTCCATGGTGTGATAAAAGCCGTCTTTTCTACGTCCTCTTCATCCATCAAGATTTGATGATATCCCGCGTAGCAGTCCACAAAGGATCCGATCTCACGTCCGGCGCAATTATCAATCAGGATATGGATATTGGGAAGCGGGAAATTATCCTTGGGGCTCGCCTTGTTGAGATTGCGGTAGTCCACGCATACTCTGATCTTCCCATCTTTCTTTGGCACCGGTACTACCTTAGCCAACCAATCAGGGTATCGAGTGACACGAATGACTTTCGCCTGCAACTGCTTGGTTACTTCCTCCTTGATCTTTACACTCATCTCCGTCTTAAATTTCCGCAGTTTTTGCTTGACGGGACGGCATGCCGGGTCAGTTGGTAATTTGTGAACCACTAGATCAGTGCTGAGTCCTGGCATGTCGTCGTACGACCATGCGAAAATGTCTTTAAACTCCATGAGTGTTTTGATCAATTCTTCTCTCAGGTTAGGTTCGATATGGACACTTATTCTGGTTTCTTTAACATCATTCGTATCCCCTAGATTAACAGCCTCAATATCATTCAAATTAGGTTTGGGCTTTTCCTCGAAGTGACTTAATTCTTCGCCGATTTCATCTACGGCTTCATCATCGCCGTATTCCGACTCACTCTCGTCACCTCTTATTTCATGCGTTATTATTTCCAAACCAGATTGACTTTCTAGACTGGGTTGATTAATCTTTAAGCACGCCATATCATTAAGATCAGTTGAAAGAAAGCTGCTCAGAAAAGTAAAAAGAAGGAAAATAAACAAAATTAGAAACAAAGGGAACAAAATTTCATTAATGGGAACAATACAAGGAAAAACAAGCTTGCATACTCAAACCAAAATGAACTAAAATAAACGGATTTTACTCCGGGGACAGCCCTAACACAAAATTTGAAAGAAAACAATCCAAAACAAACTACCAAGACTCCTTCCGGATAGGGAGAGGAGTAGCCTTCCAATTATTCAACTTTGCTTTCGATCCCACAAACCGTATCTCGGCATGGCTGGGTCCTTCGCCATCCTCTAGCATGCATACATCCGAGAATAAGTCCTCGAACTTTCTCAAGAACTCTTCGTCTGGCCTAACCATAGGACTGGAAATCTTTGTCGTCGGATGTCCTCTTATCCCGGACCTGACAAAAGATCGGGCAAGGCGCGGAACAGGCTTCGGGAGCACCCATGTCTTCTGCTTATTCCTCTTGGCTCGCTGGATGTCCTCTGATGTTGGCTTAAATCCCAGGCCGAAGGTTCCCACATTTTCGACCACGGATATCGGTTGTATGATTCCTTGCAGAGATGCACCTAGACCTTTGCCGGGTATGAAACCGTGTCTCAACATTTCATGAGCCACCATGACGTCTGCAGTAATTATTCTATCATTGAGAATGCATTCCCCTTCGGGAACTCAGTTAACGGATACAGCATCGCAGATCTGGTATACCCATGGCCCAACATCCTCTTCTGTCTCAACAAAGGGGACGATGGTGCCTGGTTGTAAATCATTCTCTCCATGGACTACGATCTGCTGTCGGTCCCACTCAAACTTGACTAGTTGGTGTAGGTTGGATGGAACCGCTTTTGCCGCATGGATCCACGGTCGTCCTATCAGAAGGTTGTATGAAACTACCATGTCCAGCACCTGGAATTCCATGGTGAACTCCACAGGTCCGATTGTCAAGACTAACATTATGTCCCCGACCGATGCCTTGCCTCCTCCATCAAACCCTCGGACACATATGTTGTTCTTGCGTACCCTGCCGATATCCACTTTCAACTTGTTTAGTGTAGAGAGAGGACAAATGTTCGCACTGGACCCATTATCGACTAGGACTTTGGTAACCACCGACTCTTCACATTTTACCGTAAGATATAAAGCCTTGTTGTGCTCGGTGCCTTCCTCAGGCAACTCATCATGGGTGAAGGTGATCCGGTTTGCTTCGAAGATCCTATTGGTGATCTTTTCCAAATGACTCACAGAGATTTTATCGGGTACATGGGCCTTATTCAAAACTTTCATCAAGGCTTGCCGGTGTTCTTCAGAATGTATCAATAGGGACAGCAATGAGATTTGCGCAGAAGTTTTCTTCAGCTGTTCTAAGACAGAATAATCATGCAGCTTCATCTTTTTCAGAAATTCCTCTGCCTCGTCGTCAGTTATCGGCTTTTTTAGTGTTGCCGGAGTAGTCTTCCTCAATTCCGTAGGGGCAAAACATCTCCCTGAACGGGTCAAACCTTGTGCTTCGCAGACTTCCTCTTTAACTTCTTTTCCTTTGTAAGTTGTCGTGACCCGATCATAATTCCATGGAATAGCTTTGCTATCAGCTATCGGCAACTGTATTGCTGGCTTGATGATGAAAGGATCCACTCGAACACCTGCTACGGTTAAGACGGGTTTGGTTGCTGCCCCTGGTACAACTATTTTTACTCCCTCTGGCCTCATGGGCACTTTGTTCACACTTCCCTTTTCTGCTTCCGACCCCTCTAGTACGTCCTTTTTGCAGATGAGTGACTCATCAAGGCTTGGCCCCTTTTTTATTCCTACCCCACTAGACTTGATCATCATTACGGTCTGAGAGGTTTTCTCCTTTCCCTCTTCTACTCGTACTAACTCGATCATGTTGGTCTCATGATGAGTTGGGAGTGGATTTTGGTTGATGTTGGGCTCCGCTGGAGTCTGGACCTCAATTCGGCGAGTGTTGATGAGTTCCTAGATAGCTGTTTTCAACCTCCAATACTTTTCCGTGTCGTGCCCCGGACATCCCGAGCAGTATGCACAATTTATTGAATGGTCCAGATTCTTTGGAAGAGGGTTTGGTAGCTTAGCCTCGACCAGATTTAGCAGCCCTACTTGCTTCAATCGGTGGAACAAACTGGTGTAAGATCCTCCCAAGGGAGTGAAGGTCTTCTTCCTTGGTGCTCTGTCGTTCTTGAAGGCTTGATTCGGACGAAAGCCCACCCCCGTGGGATTTCTATAGGCTCTTGGGGGTGGGTAATTATTCTGTGGATTTGGCGCACGCCATGGTGCCTGGACGGGGGGTGGGGCATATGATTGGGCATGATGGACGGTAAAGTGAGCATCCGGTGTTGGGTAATAGTGTTGTGGATGGCTATATGGATTGTGAGAGTAATTTTGTTGGTGGGGCTGTGGCGAATTATACTGGGGTGCGGGGCCTCTGTTCCTGAACCATGCTCCGGAATCAACTGCCGCGACCTCTTCTTTCCTCTTTTTCCCAAGAACTCCTCCAGTGCCACTTTGAATAGCTTGAATGGTGGCTTTCAACGCTGCATAACTCATGATCTTGTTAGCTTTCAAGCCTTCCTCGATCATAGCCCCCATCTTTATCACCTCAGTGAATGACTTACCCACGGACGTCACCAGACGTCCGAAATAGGTTGGCTCCAGTGTCCGTAGGAAGTAATCCACCATCTCATTCTCTCTCATCGGCGGATCTACCCTTGATGCCTGTTCCCTCCAGCAGAAACCAAATTCTCTAAAACTTTCGGCGGGTTTCTTATCTAACTTTAGCAATGATAAGCGATCGGGAATTATTTCAAGATTATACTGGAACTGGCCGATGAATGCTTGAGCCAAGTCATCCCATGTAAACCATCTGCTGGGATCCTGCCTGGTGTACCACTCTAATGCAGACCCCCCCAAACTCTGACCGAAGTAAGCTATCAAAATCTCGTCTCGCCCTCCGGCTCCTCGCATTTTGCTACAAAAACCTCGAAGATGGGCTACTGGGTCACCATGCCCTTCGTATAGGTCAAACTTGGGCGTTTTGAACCCGAATGGCAACTGGACATCTGGGAATGGACACAGATCTTTGTAAGCGACACTGACGTGGTTGCCCAAACCATGCATATTCTTGAAGGACTGCTCCAGGCTTTTAACTTTTCGAATAACTTCCTCATGCTCCAAACTTTGGAAGTGCTTTTCCGGTTTTGCCGGGTTATCCCAGTGAGGGGTGTGTGAATGCGGTTCAGGAGCCCTAAAGGTAGGCTCGGGAGGATAACAATGGTTGTCATGGATTTGAATAAGCGGTTCACTGGACGACTTTTGTAAAGTAGCAGGTGGAGGTGCCACAAAAACAGGGGTGACCAGAGGAGGAGTATTTTGTCTAGCTGGTGGAACCTGGGATGTATAAGGGTTTTCCCCGTGATAATATGGATAGATCGGGGATAGATCGGTGCACTTGTCGATGGATCAATGGGCGGATGCTCTGGTGCTGGTGTAAGAGTAGGAAGGTTTAGTGATGACTGTCCCCTAGCCGAGGCTAGGTGCATCTTTATCATTTGCTGTCTCAACCGATCCACCTCCTCTTTCATGATTTGTATCTCTGTTTTCTCCCAATCGACACTTTTGCCGGAACTAGACATGCTTGCTGGAATTGGACCTTTTGATCTAGTGTGGTAATGGTGATCGGCCAGTATACTCTGTCAAGTCAACTGCTAAACTTTTCTGGAAATTGCAACAAACTTGTTAGCTCACTGAATTTAACAGATATGTTGTCGCACGTTGGATGCAATGCACCTAATCAATTAACCATTTCTACATGTATTCATTGCATGCGTCATTCCAATTTTTATCTTTGAAAAACCTCATTTGTTATTAATCTCAATTGATGTTGGTCGAATATTATGTGGATTGCCTACGTATCACATCCCTGCGTGAATCAGACCGAGCGTAGTTCTGATAACAAGATTGTGGCGAAATTCTGGAATTCTTATAATGAAAACCTTTACGGTTACAAAACATGACTTTCAATAATCAACAAAAAATGAGAGAAATGCTTGACTCAAGAAAAAACATAAAAATAATAAAAAAAAATGCCAACCATTTTTTTTCTTTAAAATTTCAAAAAAAAGTACATCTTTTAATTAGCCTAATGCTCTTAAACTCCTAGGGGCCCGCGAGGCATCGTTCGGCCTTGCCGCGGGCCTTGATGTGAGGTCCCTGTGTAGTCCCCTTAACTCTCTCATGATCTGATGAACATAGTCCATAACTGAAGCAAAAAGTGCGGTGCGGGGCATTTGTTCACAGGCCAAGCACTTCATGGTGACATAATGCCCGATTTCTTCAAGTCTGTCCTTGATCCTGTCCCTTTCTCCGAGTAGCTGTTCTATCCGCTGATTCTTCGCCCCCAATCTTCGAGCATTGTTGGTGACCTGGTCTAAGAGCCTATCCACTTGTTCTTGCAGTCGGGTCATCACATTGTGGCAACGGTCGAGGTCTGTCCTGGCATCCCGGGCTTGTTTGAAAACTCGTTCCCTGAGGGTAACATTTACTTCCCTAAGATTGGTGATGACCTCGGTATAATCTTTTTCCATTTGTTGTAGATGAAGTGCATGTTGATGTGTCTCCCTTCTCCAGCTAGCGCGGATCCTTATCGTTTGGGCCTTTGACTCTTCCAATTCTTTTTAGACATCTGTGACTCGATTTTTTAAACCCTTTATCAATTTTTCGTCTGATCGACTCCTCAACTGTCTGTCAGCATCCCTTTTCATTTGCTGGATTTGAACTCTCAAAAAGTCATTTTCTTGTGCCAACTTCTTTTTATCTCCTTCGTCGGCGGCAGCTTGCATACTCTTCTCGAATTGAAGGTCCCGGACCTGCTGTTCTATCTTACCAATCTTCGTCCTGTAACCTTCCTCCTTTGCTAGCCAATTCCATTGCTCTTGTGAATCCTCCATGAACTGTTGGACATGGGCTCTTTTAGCATATTTCCGACGAATCTGAAACCTTTTCCCGAACCAGACATTGTACTTTGGATCTACCTCACCCTTAGCCAGTTCTCGAACCATAGTCTTGGGCTCAAGGAATCTACATTCATGCCACAAACTTCTAATCTTTTCTTCGGAGAATACGACTCCTGGGCTCAACTCAATGGCGTGCTTTCTTAGATCTTCATCAGTAGGAATAACCTGAAATCTTCCTAGTTGACGTAATACCCGATGAGGAACATATGGTTGGATACTGCGAATCCCCATCAGAAGAATATAATATTCCTCGGCTGCCATGTATACTACTTCAGTATCAGGTAACCACCCGAACACCCATTCAACCTGATCGGCTTCTATCGAGCTTAGTCGTGCAAGCCATGCTTCGACGCCTTCGGGGAATACAACACCTATCATCCGTTCCTCAAAACCACTAATACAGTTTTTTCCAGTCAACCCATGGTTCATGTATCGTGCCCGGTGACGGAGGTGTTCTTGCATCCACAATTGGAGTAACAGATTGCATCCTTGAAAGAAATTGCCCCCTTCTCGGCATATAGTCAAGGCTCGGTAGATTTCGGACAAAACCAAAGGGATTACCGTGCTGGTAGCCTTTTTGATTGCAACATCGGCTATTCCTACAAGATTTATCTCTATTTTCTTATCTTCGCGTGGACAAATCACAATCCCCAAGAACGTCGTTATGAATGCTAGAATTCGTCTGGCCTCCCACTTGGTTCTATTCCCTGCGTGAGTTAGTCCAAGATTTGACTCTTCAAAACCCCGAGGAGTGCCGTACCGTTGGTATAAGAATTGGAGATCGCAACATCCTCCTGATAAATCATCATTTTTCACCTTCCGACTAATGCTTAGCAAATCCAGAAACCCATGCGGAGATACCGGTCTTGGTGAAAGCAAGTATTGTCCTCTTAATTTCCCATTTAATCCTGCGTAGCCGGCAATCTCCTCTAGCGTGGGCGTAAGTTCAAAGTCGACAAAACGGAACACATTGCGGGTTGGATCCCAGAACGATATCAGTGCCTCGATGATGTCTTTCCTTGGCTTGATATTCAGCAGATTAACAAAACCTCCCAAAATTCTTTCCACTATCTTTTTACTACTCTCTTCCAAATCATTCCACCATATGCGGAGCTGCTGAGGGACCTCGCTACAGACTGAAAACGATTTATTCTGATTTGTGCTCATCCTGCACATTTATTAAGGTGATTAAAGAAAGAAAAACAACTTTGTTTTACTAAACAAAACTCAGTTTTCAATCACGGCCTTTCAACGCCTCGGGGACAAAGATTTTAAGGCTGTGCGAGTCAATCGATCAAAAATCAAAAAATTGACCCAAAGGTGGCCGTTTATACAAAATCAGCCTTCCAGCGTCCCTTTCGGGAACATTTGGCTGTTTTTGAAAACAGCATCACCGACTTATTTACGACGAAAAAAAATTAGTTTTGATATTTTTGGTTATTTTTGCAAAAGGGGAAGTTGGACCTGATAAAGGTTGCCTACGTATCTCACATCCAATGAGAATCAAACTCGCGTAGTTCGGCTTAATAAAAACAAATTGCAATCTGTAAATGAAAACTATTTTTTTATTTTACTGAAAAACAAGTAAACTATTTTTTTTTAAGAAGAAAACACACAAAAAAAATTTTCTATTCAAAAGAAATAAAAATAAATAAAAAACGTTTTTTTTTCTTTTTCTATTTTTTTTTTTAAAAAACAAACTATTAAAAAAAATTCTCCAAATCTAAAAAAAAAAACCGGTGAGCATGCAAGTCTGAAGCAAATAAATGCGTAAAACAAACAGGATGCAGCAGGATGGTCGTTTCATTTCAGGTCACCTGTCCTAGACGGACCCAACCCCTGTGTTGAGTCCCCTAAGTCAAACGCAACATGATGCAAATAAACGTTCCTACTAGGGATCCGGCATGAAGCTTTGTTATTCTAGGTTTAAAAACCTAGGTTTATTGTTCTAGACATGGCTTACCCGAGCGGACAACTCGAGCCGAGGAGGAGGCAGCAACCCGGGAATACATAAGCTTCACCGGTTTTGCAACTTATCCAAACCTCGTTCTAAAGTGGGAATTAGACACTATACAGAAAAGAAGTCACACGAAGTGCACCCTTCTTCATGATTTAAAAGACTCAGAGAGGAGATTGGTTTCGGCACAATTTATATGTACAATTCACAAAATATCAAAGCGGTAAAAGCAACATTTAGCACATTAAATACAAACATATACTAAAATCAGATAATAATAAGCCAAATACAACAATTATTCAAAGCTCGAATTCTTAAACCCTGAACCAGTGTTCTGGGTTTGCCGTCCCCAGTGGAGTCGCCAGAGTGTCACACCTCCTTTTTCCGCAGGCCCGCGAGGGCGCGTATGGAGTTTTTTTCCAATTAAAGGACAATCGAAACGGAATTTATTTATTCAATTCAGAGTCGCCACTTGGGAGATTTATGGTGTCCCAAGTCACCGGTCGAATCCCGAATCGAGGAAAAGAATGACTCTGTTTAACAGTCCGCGAACCAGAAATCCGGATAAGGAATTCTGTTAACCCGGGAGAAGGTATTAGGCATTCCCGAATTCCGTGGTTCTAGCACGGTCGCTCAACTGTCATATTTGGCTAAAATACTTGATTTTAATATATATTATCCTATTTGTGCCTTTTCAGAATTATTTACCGCTTTTTGTCAATTATTACTACTCAAGAAAAAGAACGTTGTTTAAGAACACGTTTTCGGATCACGTCACATGAAATGCACCCGGATCCTCGACACATTCTTATTCAACGTTGTTGGATTTGGATTTGGGTTGCATGAAATGCACACCCGTATTTAAGAAAAGTAAAATGATTAAAAAAACACATCTAAAGTGATTACATATTACTACATTGCGAAGAGTCGTGACTAAAGAGTCTATCGTCTTGATTAAATTCGGGAAAGACCGTGAAATTTACTAAACGGTCCTTCCGAGTCTAAAGTTTTCATTACAATTAATTGAGGGCCCCGCAATTATGTATTTTTGTGCGGCGAGGCTCACCTCATTCTTTTATTAGAAGGTCATACCTAAAGTGACTAAATTTCTATTGTTTTGTTTTTGTATATAAAGGAAAGAGAATCCTAATTAATTGTTATTAAGAAAATTACTTTAGTCTATCAATTTAAGCATTAATGGGTTTAAGACAAGTCCGAACATAAGATCGGAAGAGGCAATCGTTAACAGAGGAACAAAATTAGCTATGTATTTACAGAGTGGAGTGCTCACATTGAAACTCTACGTGAATTTTTGTTAACTCTAGTGAATTAGCTACTATGTATTTACAGTGAAGTGTGAATCTGTCATAATTGAATCAGCTATTACGTACAGTGAAAAATGAAACTATTATTTACAATGAAGTGTGAACCAGCTATTGCGTATTTACAGCTCTTATTCGACTAAATTGAATTGGAGATACATCAAATACTTTATGAACGAATTGTTACGATTTGCCAAAGCTATTATAAATTTATTTCTTAGCAAAACAGTGTAGTGTTTGATTTTTATTATCGAGCAGTGAAGCCTTCAATAACATATTTGTATGAATCACTATCTAGGCATTTTGATCCTCTCTTTGACATTTAACAATGAAGCCATCGCATTTAAAGTGCTTAATATGTACCTGTTTCGAATCTATTCCTTTTGTTACTACAGAACTTACATTGGAACCTTTAACTAATAATATAACTTCCAGAGATACCATTGCACAATTTCAACTATGCTGTAAGCATACTAATTTAATGCATCTAACAATCACTAAAAAAAACTTCCGAATCCATATACTAGCAGAATTTAAAATAATTCAACTAACTTAAAAGTCCAAATCTCAATTGCGAATGTTAAGCAGTCTAATATTCACAATAAACTTCCTAAATCAATAGCAATTCACAAACGAAAACAGTAAAGTCAACAGAGACCAATAAGAAAAGGGATCAATCACTTCAATTTATTTCCATAAGCCTGAAGTTACAAATGTGTACCTCGCAGTCGAAGCAAAGGAAGAAGAGAATGAGATTAGTAGAGGCAGCAGTTGCACAAGTAGCCAAATAACAGGTTCAACAACAAATTTCCACAGCACCAACCCAGTTCAATCAATAGAACAAATTTGGAAAGAAAAACCAAATCGCAACCGACAAAAGACAGCTTCAAGAATGATATAAAGACCAAGGAATAAACTCCAACAACAACAAATGAAGCACTAATGCTCTAAAACAAACTCAAGCCAATCCAATTCACACCTCAAGAATACCCAATACAATTTCAAGTAACAAAAATGAACTGAAACAAGTAGAACCCCAGTTTCTCCAGAAAAATCTCCCTCTTAATACTCACTCTCAGAATCTTTTCTTTTTCTCCCTGTTTTTTATCTCTGTTTCAGAGTTGTTTCAAGTGTTTCTGTATAAACTCTCTCTCTGTTTTTCAGTCCCTCTAAGTGTGTGTTTTTAATCTCTTTTATAGCCCAAAAAGAACCAAGACAGCTCCTTTAAACAACTCATCTCCTTCCCTTGCACATGCATCCCTTTACCCTTTTAATCATTTCCCTCATGTCTAGTTATGGGTTTTAACAATTAAACAACTAACTAAAGGCAAAACCACTGGAATATACTGCTGTCCAGCAGTTCCAGCAACTCACTCCATGTGCAATGCACCCTAAAGCTTAGTTTCTGAACACTTAAATAGATTAAACAACTAACAAACATCACAAGCAATCCAACTTCTGTCCAACAGTGATTATGGGCACAAATAGGGATCAATTTCTATCCCATAGTGATAACAACAGACCTACGAAACTAAATCGACAAACATTCGATTAAACGATTACGGCATGTACATTTGATAACCAAACAATTGCAAAAGCAGTGAACTAAGGACTCTCGGCCAAGTGCCTAGGAATACAAAGCTAATTGTTCGACGACGCTAATCGACGCGAACACGTATTTGACAACATTCGATTAGCCGATTACGATATGTGCAATCGATAACCAATAGCCGACAAACAGTGACAATAAAATTTCGGGCAGGACTTTTGGAATTCAACATCAAACAAATCGATGATATTAACAACGAAGTGAATTCGACTTACAATTACACGTTAACAACGAAGAATAACAAACAACAGATCGACCAAATAAAAAGGTCCCAAAGAGATGAGGAAAAAGAGAATTGGCAGCCGAATCACAACAAAATCAACAACAATCGAAAACTACTAAAGCGACGAGTATAATTAAACAAAAAAACAGAGAAGAAATAAGAAATACCTTCGAAGCAAAAAAATGGAGATTCGGCCGACTTGGTTTTTTTGGCATTCGAGGTCGAAAGGACCTTAATTGAAATGTTTTCAAGTGAAAACAAATCAATTAAGGTCTATTAGACCTCAATTTCGTGAAACCCGACGAAGGAAATCCCCAAATCAATTTTTAGGGTTCTTAGCTCGGTTTTGGGGCTCAATGGTTTCCGGTTAGATTTGAACCGAACCAAGTTTGGTATGGACATGGGGGAGGTGAGGTGAAGGTGTGGTATCAATTTGGGGTGGTTTGGCGTCGGTTTGGGTTTTGCTCGAATCTTCAAATGAAGATTCGAAACGATAGAGATTGATTCGAGCCAAATGGGTAAGGGATTCGTGTAGAGGGGGAGAAGGGGAAGCTATGGTGTTAATTTGGGGGTGATTGGAGGTTGTCCGTCGGCGGAGACGATTTCCGGCCGGCGGAGGGAGGCGGCGGCAGCGTTTAGTTTTTCTGGAGGAATATGAATGTAGGTAAATTTAGGGTTTGGGGGGTTTTGGCATAGTTAAGTTTTGGATTTAATCTTGGCCGTTGGATCAATGATGATCGACGGCCTAGATTAATTAGGGTGGGGAGATGGGGCTGGACCGGGTTAGGCTGGGGTGTGGGTTTGGTATTGGGCATTTATTTTGGGCTTGGTTTTCTCCTAATTAAACTAGGCCCAATCCGATTTCATCTTCTTTTTCTTTTTCTTTTCAATTTATTTCTAATTAAAATAAAGATAAAAATACAATCCTAAATTAATTCTCGACCAAATTATCCTAAAAATATTAACTCTAAGTAGTAATTATCACAAATATATAAAAGAAAAATCACACAATTGGACATTTAAAGGCTAAAAAAAATACATATTTTTGTGATTTTTTCGTTCTCGTAAAACAAACTTAATTACTCTCAATTGTAAATTAAATCCTAAGAATGCAAACGCAATATATTTTAGTATTTTTCTTAATTTAAATAAATAGACATGCACACACAAAAATGTAAATAATAAGGGAACAATAACACAAAAATCACAAAAATCACGCACAACACAAAACTATTTTATTTTGAATTTTGGGAGTAATTCTCATGTAGGGCAAAAATCACGTGCTCACAGTACTCATCTAAACCTATTTTGGGCTTAACAATATAATCTAAAGACTTTCTTAACATTATGTGATATTGTCTGTTTTCAGAGGCGAACCCGGGATTTAAGAATAACAGGGACACTATCAAAAAAATTGTAACAAGTGGGTTTCGAACCCCCTTCATGTGATAAAAGCAAGGCTTATTCTTAGAAGCAAACAATTGCTACAAGTTTAATTTTGCTAATAAGGGCGCGAAAAAAACTATTTAAGGACACGTATATACAAATATGTATATATAGAGTTTTTGTCGAAGTTAATGGGTTCACTTGACCCCAAACATGGCTGTAGGTCCGCCTCTATCCGATTTGACCAAGTTCGAACAATTAACATAACTCATCAATGTCAAAGTGCAACTCAAAAGACAACATCTACCAATCTTTTTGGTTCCCATAAAGTTAAACAAACTATAAATAGTTATATAAAATGAATGTTCAATACATGACTTAGGTAGTATAATAGCACTAGTAGCATCTTTTCATTGAATTGAATATGCAAATGTGTTCGTTGTGGTAAAAAAGTAACCCTATATTACACCAAGGATTTAGTGAACCCTATATGTGAGACTGATCTTTGACTAAGACTAAGATCCCTCAATAAAGCAAATTATTTAAGATGATGAAAATAGGAAAAAAGCAAATACAGCAAATAATAGCTGGAACTACATGTAACTTAGATGTAGTAGATTTTAGATCTGACCAAAAGTCAACTCTAAAATAGCATTATAAATATATTCGCTTATTTACTAATAAAAAATACAGCTAGTTAGTATGATTTAAACCTTGAGAAACATAAACAGCAATAGGTGTGAGGTGGAGATGTTATTTCTTTAAAAAAAAATAGAAAAATAGAAAACAATTTTAAAAAGAACCGAAATACGCTAGAATTTTGGTCCAATGATATATATGATGGGTGCGCGAGATGCATATAGCAAGTTCAAACCTTGTGACAAACAAAAGTTTAATTTTTAAGCAAAGAAGGATAAAGATATATACTCATTATTCATCGAGTTTTTTTTAGGGATTTCTCGATTATC
The DNA here is from genome assembly GCA_032618575.1 of Nicotiana noctiflora. Taxonomy (NCBI): domain Eukaryota; kingdom Viridiplantae; phylum Streptophyta; class Magnoliopsida; order Solanales; family Solanaceae; genus Nicotiana; species Nicotiana noctiflora. Next base: position 98,825 of record JASVEL010000919.1, read on the forward strand.
ACAAGTAATATATGGAGTATAAAACAAAAGGGACCCACATCCGATTTCATGCAATATCAAGCTCTTTGATACTTCACTATGCAAAAGGTCTATTTTGAAGTTACAACTTTACTACAAAGTTATCAGCCATGAAATAACTTCAAAGAAAACATAAGAAAGCACACATCAATCACAATAGATTTGCATATCTTGTTTTACTGTCAATGCGATAAGGTATTAGGATCTGATATATAGTGTAAAATCAATCTTTTTAGAGTCAACCAAACAAAAGTTAAAAAACCCATCAATCACAATACATATTGTCCATGAAAGGTGACTCAATAAACTATGAAATATAATCAATCACCGTAACCTATAAGTCACAGATTCGAGCAATGATAAAGTTTTCTTAGTGATATATAAATCACGTATTCAAACAATAGAAGCAGTCAATCAACATTATAGTATTCCTTGAAGGTACGATTGTCCGGATTGTGTGTGAATGCGGAATACTTTATGCATCAAACGGTGTAATTTGGCTAAAAGTACTTTGGAAGAATAGAAAAAGAAGCAGTAAACAAAATCTAGATTTACCTCTTCTAGTAAAAATATGGGTACTTATTGCAGCATCAAAAGGTAGCAAATTTTGCTATTTGTGAACAACAGCTAACACTTTTAAGAAATGCCAAAAGTTGCAAACTGATCTCTGAACAATCACAAAAGGTGTAAATTATTGTTTCTCGATTTCTATAAGATTTCAATCTTCAAAGACACTGATATTACATTTGATTCTGTATGCAGAAAAAAGGCTCTTTTTAGAGAATCAGCTGGATATTTCCTATATTCATATTTAATTTCAACGTTTTAAACTTTTAAACACAAGATTTAAGGTATCTACACAAGCAAGTAAAGATATTTGAATTTAAGTTATAGTATATGTAGTTAGTGTAAAGAATTTTTAATTTATACTGTCAGATCATCCAAAGGATATGCTATAAATAAAACCTCCTTAAAATATGAGGTATTCCAAAAGAAACTTAAGACAAAAAAAATAAGTGCGCTCTTATAGAAGAGCTACATACGGCCGGATCCGAGCTAAGTTTATAGGTAGACAATAGATAAATGTGACCCAATGGTGTAAAATTTACTTACACGGTTAGTATATATAACTTAAACTTAAAGATTATGTACAACCAGTTCATCTTAACTTGCCATAGCAGATTGGTTCCCATTTTTATCAAATTACTAATTAATACGTACAAGTATAAAATTATTTATCTATAACAATCAAACAAGTGACTTGATGGTATAAATCTGGAATATTTTTCTTTAACCCCCACAACAACCCTACCCACAAGCTTTCTTATTCCTATCTTTGTCAACAAGGGAAAGGACAATGGGTTAGATGCCATTTGTTTCCTAATTCTTGAATTAATACTAGTTTCATTATTGACTTTAGAAATAATTAGTTAGAGTTGAGTGAATTGTTTCTAAAACAAAATGTAGCAAGAAAACTAAGACGGTATATATATGATGTAAGCATTAAGATAAAAATTGAATTCCATCAAAATCTCAACTTTATATATACATCATGATTCTCTTGATCTTTTTAAGGCAAAAGACAATAGCTATCTAGCCATTTTAAAGTACCAAAATACCCACGGTTTTACCCAATTAATTCACCACAAAAAAAGAACTATCATCACCATAAGTTTGAGAAAAACGTGGGTATTTTGGATAATAATAAAAAAAAAAAAAATCAAGAACCTAAAAATTTTGAGAGAGAAAATTGATCTCTACTTGTTATGAAGAGGATCTGGACAACTAGGTACTCTTCTTTTGCTCTCCTGTAATAAAGTTCCATTTCCATTTCTCGTACTGTTTTTGTTGTTGAGATCAGAGAAATACTTTTGAAACAGCTCCGTTTGATTCTTGTTGTTGTTGTTGGAATTTTGTTCTACTTCTGCCACTGTATTTTCAGGAAATATCCGTATTGCCCCAACGAAAAATTGTCCGCTATGCATCAAAGCCGAGAGAATCATAAGCAAAAACACTAGAGAAGAAGAATAATACATGGTTTTTTTGGTTCTATTTCCGCCTGAAAATGACATGGCCAGTTGGGAAAAAACACCCACATAAAGAAGAAATAACCAAATGTACAAAGTTTGTTTGGTTTTTCTGAATTTTGAGCCTTTTGAGCAGAATGGTTTTTCTTTATCTCTCAATATTCTCTCTCTTTTTATGTTGAAAATAAGAGGAGTGTTGTGTTATTTTCAACTACTCAAGTATGAGTTGACGGCTTAGTGTTTCTATACATAAAGAAAGAGAGACACAGAAACAAAGAAAGAAAATGATGTGGGGGAGAGGAATGGAGGGGGTGGGGTGGGTGGGTGGACAGGGGTAGTAGTCATGCAAAGAAAAGTAGGGCCCATTTACAAAAGAATACAGCAAAACTAGCAGTGGGCATGTTCTTGTATGAGGTTAGCAGTGGGTATGTTCTTGTATGAGGTTGTTGTAGTCCATCTCTTTGAATTGTCCTCGACGAACACTTAACTGAACCAATTTTTAATTCGACACCTCAAGCCTTCATAAAGTAAGTCAACTAAATATTCGACCTTGTTAGTCCATCTCGCGTGAAATATACTCTCCAATTTATATCAAATGAACGAATGGAAAAATGCCACATGTAATTTTAATTAAAATATTTGCCACCTAATATTTAACCCACAAAGAAAAATAATAACTAAAAACAAGAATTCCTGGAACCTCACTGCCTGTCCTCCTCCTCTCTGATTTCCTTTTTTTCACGTTCACAATTTTCATTTTCACACCCTTTTTCTTTATTTTTTTTCATCTCCTTCATATCCCTTTCTTTCATTGAGAATTAACCAGTATCAGGTTTTTCTCAAATGGTCAAAATCACCGCCCAACAATCCTGTTAGCTTCCTCCATCAGCCCCAACATGAGATTTTGCTCAAAAATCAGATTCTACAACAACCCAAGACATTTATTCTTCCTCCGTCAGCCACAACTGACTGCATCTTCCTTATTCTTCTCCTAAACACCACTACTTTTACCATATCCCTCGCCGATGTTGCTAATGACCACAACACTTGCGCTCAACTTCTTCTCTACATGTGTAATTTAGCTACTTTTTTACAAAGTCACATTGATCTTTCGAAAGATGGCTGATTTTCTTTTCGCCGGTAGACGGCGAGTTGTTTGTTGGGTGGTACAGTGACTGGAGTGATACTTTGGGTTTGGCTGTTTGATGGACCGGTAGTGTGGGGGTTGTGGTAAATATTAGTTAGTAATTTAAGTCATTCACGCGCTAAAATTGGATTGAGAAACATACAATATGTCATGTCAGCATGACGTGTTTAGTTGACTTACTTTATGAAGGCTTGATGTGTCTAATTGAAAATCGGCTCAGTTGAGGTGTTTGTCTGATCGTTGAGGACAACTTGAAGGGTCCGTTTATGTATTCCACCAATTCAAAATATAAACAAATGGCCAAATACATAGGCAGGCAGCCTATTAAACTTGATCCAATTTTTTATTTTGTTATTTTAGCTTAATCTTGTTCCATTTTGGTCTTTTAACCCTAATTTTTTTTTGTTCCACTTTGATACAAAAGCTGACTAGATTCCATGTGTGATTTACTTCATTCTTGTAGGCGCGTGAGAGCCATTTTTTAAGCCAAATCTCATACTCCCAACATAGAGGCGGATCTAGAATTTATATGGATTCAATTTTAATGTTTTTAACATTAAACCCATTATATTTTTAAAGTTATGGGTTTATCTATTTTTTTACAATTTTAATGAATTTCTACATATAATTTTTTACTTTGCTATTACGAGTTCAGTTGAACTGATAGTTCAAAATATATATATAAATTTTTTCAATGGGAGGGGGGCAGAAAAAATGAAAAAATAATAATTCAAAATTATAAAAAAAATGTGAGGTAGGGGGCAATAAGGTGGGGAGGATGTAGCAGTTGGGTATTGGTCTCGCTGCATTTTTACCTAGGATAAAAGTTTTGTATCAAAGTAGAACCAAAGAACCCATTATATTTTTAAATGTTATGGATTTATATCTTTTATTTTTTTACAATTTTAATAAATTTTACATACAAATTTTTACTTCGCGTCGAAAGTTATGAGTTCAGTTGAACGCATAGTTATTACTGAAAATATATGTATATAAAAAAAATCCCCCCCCGGATATGGGCAGAAAAAACGAAAAAAATAATAATTTAAAATTACAAAAAAAAAGTAAAAAAATTGTGGGGGGTGGGGGGGGGTAGAGGGAGGGAGGGATGTGGCTGTGGGGTGGGGGTAGAAGCACTGCACGCGATGCATTTTTACCTGGGAGAAATTTTTTTGCGTCAAAGTGGAACAAAAGAAATGAGGTTGGAGAGCCAAAATGGAACAAGACTAAGTTAAAGTGCAAAAATAAAAAAATTGGGCTAAGTTTAATAGTCTGTATATATATTTGGCCTAAACAAATACTAGTTAGTTCCATGGTTTGAACTAGTGATCAATAAATTATACTAAAATAATTTTATCATCCCTCTAAGACTCATATTCAAAATAACTTTCGAAGAGTAAATGATGGTTTTACATCAAAATAAAAATTTACTCGTATCTCGTGTTTACTAATAGAATTTTGTATTCAACTTTATCACTTTATTATGATTAAATGTTAGCATTATTGTTTTAGTTTGTTACAATACTCAATTTTACTTTTGTATCTTTGTATTTTCGCATCGATCTTAGAATTTGTGTGATTGCTACTTTCTTCCTTTTATCTTTTATAAGTAGAGATTGTATTGGTAAAAAATCTCACCACTCGATCATTGCGGTGCCGACCCCGTCCCGAATATCTACTCCTTAAAGCAATGACTAGCGAACTCATCGGGTTCTCCCCCCCCCCACGAGGGGAGTGTCACTCCTTAGACCTAGCCGGCCAAGATAGGGTACGAAAGGCGTAAGGCCTTCAACTATAAATAGAGAAGAGAAGAGCCAGATCGGGGGGCTTATCCGTACTCTCTCTGCGAAAAAAGGCATCACAATATCCCTTCTTTCGAAGAAAAGCTCTTGAGGATGAGAAACAAACGACAACTCCCTAAATCTTTTAAAGGAAAGGCAAGACCGATCAATAGGATGAGAAAAAAACCACATATTCTTGAACCTTTCCGAGGAGAGGCAGGGCCAGTTTTCATATTCAATAAAGTCTCCTGAATGTTACCTCTATTGAATCTACTGTCTCGTTTCTTTAATTCTTGATTCAATGTTACTTATGGCAGGCCATGATTTACCCATTCTTGTATACTGATTGATTTTCTTAAATATTGTTCGATAAGATTTTAAGTCAAAAATTTTGGCGCCGTCTATGGGGATTTCCTAGCAAAAACTCTTAGTTCTTTCCGGATCAAAGAAAAAGAAGCACCAAGAGGATAACTCAACTCAAACCAAAATCGGCAAAAGTGCGCCAAATAGAGAAGATGGAGAAGCCTTCCTCCGCTATATCCCCCACTCATCCTCACTGCCGTGTGAGGTCGAAAACCGGCGAAACGCACTACAGACAAAAAATCAAAAATCAACCCGGAAAAACCTGAATGTCGCGGTCGAGAAGACGAGCGTAACATGGATACGACATATGACTCAAGCTAAGTGCCTTCGCCATCAAAATAGTGTAGTTCAACCTCATACGAACTGTGACTCAGGTTAAGTTCCTTCGCCATCAAAACAGTGCAGTTCGACCTCGTTCGAACTAGGACTTAGGCTAAGTTCCTTCGCCATCAAAATAGTGTAGTTCCACCTTACTCGAACTGAGACTCAGGCTATGTGACTTTGCCATCAAAATAGTGTTGTTTGACCTTGCTCGAACTGGGAGTCAGGCTAAGTGCCTTCCCTATCAAAACAGTGCAGTTCGACCTCACTCGAACTAGGACTTAGGCTAAGTGCCTTCGCCATCAAAATAGTGCAGTTCGACCTCGCTTGAACTGGGACTCAGGCTAAGTGCCTTCGCCATCAAAATAGAGTAGTTCGACCTCACTCGAACTGGGACTAAGGCTAAGTGCCTTCTTCATCAAAAAAGTGCAGTTCAACCTCATTCGAACTAGGACTCATGCTAAGTGCCTTCCATCAAAGTAGTACAGTCCGACCTCGCTCGAACTGGGACTCAGGCTATGTGCCTTCACCATCAAAATAGTGCAGTTCGACCCACTCGAATTGGGACACAGGCTAACTGCCTTCGCCATCAAAATAGTGCAGTTCGACCTCGTTCGATCGGGGACTCAAACTAAGTGCATTCGCCATCAAAGTAGTGTAGTTAAACCTCGCTCGAACTGGAACTCAGGCTAAGTGCCTTCTCCATCAAAATAGTGCAGTTCGACCTCAGTTAAACTAAGACTCAAGCTAAGTGCCTTCGCCATCAAAATAGACCAGTTCGACCTCGTTCGAACTGGGACTCAGGCTAAGTGCCTTCGCCATCAATGTAGTGCATTTCGACCTAGCTCGAACTGGGACTCAAGCTAAGCGCCTTTGCCATCAAAAATAGTGCAGCTCGACCTCACTCGAACTGGGACTCAGACTAAGCGCCTTCGCCATTAAAATAGTGCAGTTCGACCTTGCTCGAACTGGGACTCAGGATAAGTGACTTCGCCATCAAAATAGTACAGTTCGACCTCACTCGAACTGGGCCTCAGGCTAAGTACCTTCACCATCAAAACAGTATAGTTCGACCTCGTTTGAACTAGGACTCAGGCTGAGTGCCTTCGCCATCAAAGTAGTGCAGTTCAACCTCGCTCAAACTAGGACTCAGACTAAGTGCCTTCACTATCAAAATAGTGCAGTTTGACCTCGCTCAAAAAAGGACTCAAGCTAAGTGCCTTCGCCATAAAAAATAATGCAGCTCGAACTCGTTCGAATTGGGACTCAAGCTAAGTACCTTCGCAATCAAAGTAGTGCGGTTCGACCTCGTTCGGACTGGGACTCAGGCAAAGTGGCTTCGCCATCAAAATAGTGCAGTTCGACCTCACTAGAATTGGGACTCAGGCTAAGTGCCTTCGCTATCAAAACAGTGCAGTTCGACGTCATTTGAACTAGGACTCAGGCTAAGTGCCTTCACCATAAAAGTAATGCATTTCGACCTCGCTCGAACTAGGACTCAGGCTAAGTTCCTTCGCCATCAAAATAGTGTAGTTTGACCTCACTCAAACTGGGACTCAGGCTAAGTGCCTTCACCATCGGAACAATGCAGTTTGACCTCGTTTGAGCTAGGACTTAGGCTAAGTGCCTTCTCCATCAAAGTAGTGTAGTTTGACCTTGCTCGAATTGGGACTCAGGCTAAGTGCCTTCGCCATCAAAATAGTATAGTTCGACCTCACTCGAACTGGGACTCAGGTTAAGTGCCTTTGCCATCAAAATAGTGGAATTTGACCTCACTCGAACTGGGACTCAGGCTAAGTGCCATCGCCATCAAAGTAGCACAGTTAGACCTTGCTTGAACTGGGATTCAGGCTAAGTGCTTTTGCCATCAAAATTGTGCATCGACCTCACTCGATTTGGGACTCAGGCTAAGTGCTTTCTCTATCAACGATGTAGTTTGACGTCATTCAAAATAGGACTCAAGCTAAGTGCCTTTGTCATCAAAGTAGTGCAGTTCGACCTCGCTCAAACTGGGACTCAGGCTAAGTTCCTTCGCCATCAAAGTAGTGCAATTTGACCTCGCTCGAATTGGGACTCGGGCTAAATTCCTTTGCCATCGAAGTATCACAATTTGATCTCACCCAGACTAAGACGATCGTCTGTCGCCTGCAGCCAGATCATAAATTGATAAAGAATGCACCGTTATGAAACAAATAACAAAAGAAGAATCCTTTATTAACAGAACCAGAAATACAGGCCATCGACGCTTAAATACGGTCCTAGCCGGTCAAAAAAGTTAAATGTATGAAGAAAAAAATGACAAACAAACAAACGCCCATTGGCGTAACCAAAGGAAACAGACCAACACATATAAACAGAATTACTTTTCACTCGGCGCCAACACCGATGTCACCATCACCACCTTCATAAGGGCCATCATCATCGCCACCACTTGCACCACCATCAGTCTTAGGCGTCGCCACATCATATTCGTAGCTGGCTCGAGCTTCACGAGCTTTTTGATGGGCCACCTCAAAAACCTCCTCAGAAACAGTGCCATCCTCCAGCAGGTTCTTAAAAATGTTGAGTTGAGCTTTGGCATCGACTCTAAGCTAGTGAGTCTGGCGTGGAACGTTGGCAAGATATGGTCCAGCAAAGGCCGTCAGATGCTAGTTCTCCTTCTCCAAAATCGCAACCCGATCCGACATATCCCGAGCCTCCTGATCAAGCACGCCAATTAGCTCCTCAAGTCTCGCCTCCCTAAAGGCCGTAGTAGAGCTATCTGACTCTTGCTTGGACTCATGAACACGAACCGCTACCTCAGAGGCCACCGCCCTTGTTGACACATCCCTTTCCGCACACTTCAGATCGGTGACTTGACCCTCCAGGGCAGCCAGCTTCGCTCCCCACTTAGCATCAATTTCCTTAGCCCTGTCCCGACTTTTCTCCATCTCCAGCTTTAGTTCCCGCACTTCGCCTTGTAGATACTCGCACTCTGTGGCGACCCTTCTTCCTTCTTCTAGTTCCTCGTCCTTGAGGCGAATTCACTCTTCGAGCCTGCTCCTACTACGCAACACTTGCAATAGCTCGCGATCCTTCCGCTCTATTTCGTCGCCCAACGCCCAGTTGAGAGGATCATTGTATCTTTATATTTTTACTTCGATTCTAGAATTCGTGTGATTGCTGCTTTCTTCCTTTTATCTTTCATAAGTCAGGAGTCTTTCGGAAATAGACTTTATGCCTTCTTGAAGGTAGGTGTAAGGTCTGCGTACATATTGCCTTCCTCAGACCCCACTTGTGAACTTACATTGGGTTTGTTGTTATTGCATTATTGTTTTTTCTTACAATTTTTATGACTAATTGCTAGATGTGATGTGAATATAAGAGTAAATATTCTGTAATTCAATTCTAGTAAATCAACAGAAAGCCACCGAAAAAATAATCATCTGATCACGACCCAGATTTTCCACTATTGGGATCGTGATGGCGCCTACTCGTGGTAGCTACGTAAGCCAATTTACTTACCGTTTTCATTAGTAATACCATTCTATTGTCAATTTATAGCATCGGTAATAATAACAACAATAACTGCGGAAGTTTAATTTTATAAGTCTGAAATAAATATGAAATGCTAAAAAATATCCTCAACCCAAGATTTGGTGTCACATACTCACGAACCACTAAGAATAAACTACATTAAAGGTCTGAAAGAAATGTAAGAGTTGTATGTCTCGAAACAATGAGGCAACAATAAAAATGAAAACATAAGAAGAGACGTCGGACCTGTGGATGCCTGCAAGGCTACCTCACTCTCGTGATAATAAATAATCTTGCTCCCGAACTACTGTTGTTGCTGCTGCTCAAAACCTGGACCTGTGCAAAAATGCAAAGAAGTGTAATATCAGCACAACCGACCCCATGTGCTGGTAAGTGTCTAGCCTAACCCCGGCGAAGTAGTGACGAGGCTAGACTGGATACCACATAAACATGTACAGTTATAAATATACAGCAAAAATCGAATACCAAGTAAATAACAACACGGGAGGGGGAATCATGCTATAGGAGAAATACAATTTGCAGTAATCCAGAGTAACAACCAAACAGCTTAACATCAACAATGAAATAATAATCCAATATTCAGACATAAACCTAGGATATCAACAACTGCTACTGCGTGCAACCCGCTCCATCATTACCATTGTTACGTCGTGCAACTCGCTCCATAATACTACCATTGCGGCGTGCAACCCGACCCACATTATTTATCATTTATCGTTGTTGCGGCGCGCAAACCTCTCCTCAGTATCATTTGTTGCGGCGTGCAACCCGCTCCTCAATATCATTTAATAGTCTTAGTTCCCAAGCAACAGTCACAATTATGGGACACACAACAGACAAATACATAGCAAACATCCTAGCAAGAGAATACAATTAAGAGTTGAATCATCTCGGCAAGGGAGCACAATTAATAGTTCAATCTTCTCGACAAGGGAGAATACATTAAATACTTATGTCCCGACAAGGGAATAATCAACAATGTTTCCTTTTTCCTTACTTCACTTATCTTATAATTCACTTTACTATTCTGAGTCAACGCTCAAAAGAATTCAATAATCATTTACTGTTCACACGGTGTTCGCAATATATAAACATCCTCCAATAAACATGGAATTCACAGCCAGCTCATGATAATCACATTTTTAGGACTCACGGTCGTGGTAGACACCAATGTATAGATACTCGTCACCATGCCTATACATTGTACTCAATCACATAGAAATTAGCAATCCTATTCCCTCAAGCTAGGGTTATACCAAACACTTACCTCAAAGTCTTGAAATCTAATTAATCCTCAACTATGCTTTACCTCACAGTTCCACCTCCAATTCGCTCGAATCTAATCACAAATTGTCCAATTACTTTAATAAACACTATATGAATTAGTTTGAATGCACAAAAATGATTTTCCCAATGTTTTACTTAAAATTTCCCAAAACGCCCCGGGCCCACGTGGTTAAAACTCGAGGTTTTAACCAAAATCTGGTTAGCCATTCCCCACGAGTTCAAATATATGATTTGTTTTGAAATCGGACCTCAAATCGAAGTCCAACTCCCCAATTTATAGAAAACCTAGGTTCTACCCAAAAACCCCAATTTCGACAATGAAAATCTTTGATTTCAAGTGGAAAATATGTTTAATGATGTTAAAAGTTGAAAGAATTGAGTAAAAAATCGACTTATAAGTGATTTGAGATGAAGTTTGTTCTTGAAAAATCACCTATGGGGCTTGGGTTTTGAAAGAATGGTGAAAAGTGGTGAAAATTTGCCTAAGTATAAAATTTGATGGGCCTCGGGTATGGGAATTGCAAATTAGGGTTCGCAATTGTGAACCCATGCCTGCTACTATGGGAATTGTGATCATTTGTTCGCATTTGCGAACGTGGGCCAATCGGGGAAGGTTCGAATTTGCGATAAGGGAGTCGCATTTGCGATCTTACACCCTTCGCATTTGCGAGCACTGTGATCGCATTTGTGACTAGTGCTTGGAACCCCTGGTTCGCATTTGCGAATAAATGGATCGAGTTGCGATCCCATGCAAAATACCCGTACTTCACAATTGCGATTCGTTGTTCGCATTTGCAAACTTGCAATTGCGAGCCCTATCCTTGCATTCGCGAAAGTTGTAGCAACCAGCATACCGGATTTTCAAAAACATGAGAAATGCAATCCGATGCATATCTGAGACTTAACCGAGCCCTCGAGGCTCCGAACCAAACATGCACACAACCTCAAAAACATCATACAGGCTTGCTCGCGCATCAAATCACCAAAATAACATTATTTACATAGAATCAAACCTCAAAACTCATGATTTTCCTTCTAAACTTCATAAACATTCAAACTTGCAACTTATAGTTCGAAACACGTCAAACGACGTCCGATTTTGACCAAACATCACAGAAAGCGCTTAAATAATATATAAGACTTGTACCGGGCATTGGAACCAAAATAGGACTCCGAGTACATGCCTGAGTCCCACATTATTCTACGGATCTTTCTGGAGCATCCAATCTCGGGTCCGGGTCCATTTACCTAAAATGTTGACTAAAGTCAACTATAATCCTATTAATATCAAAAGTCTTCAAAGTTTTCACAGATTCCACATATTTCAACAAAAAATCTTTTTGACTACGCGCTCGTACTGTGCATACAAATTGAGGCAATATAAAATAAGGTTTTCAAGGCCTCGGAAGCACGGAACAGATGAGGAAAACAGGAGATGACCCTTTGGACATCCTCCACCTCTAAAAAACCGTTCATCCTCGAACAGACAAAAGAAAGAAGTATCTAAGTTGGGGAACAAATATGGATAACTGCTCTGCATATCAGACTCGGACTCCCAGGTCGATGCATCAGGAGGCTGACCTCTCCACAGAACACGCACTGAAGGAAAATTCTTCAACCTCAACTATCGAACCTGCTGGTCTAGAATAGCTACTGGCTCATCCTCGTAAGATAAATCCTTGTCCAACTGGACAGTGCTGAAGTCTAACACATGTGTAGGATTTCCATGATACCTCTGAAGCATAGACATATGGAAAATTGGATACACGACTGATAAGCTAGGTGGAAATACAAGTCTATAAGCCACCTCTCCCACTCGATCAAGAATCTTGAACGGACCAATGTACTTAGGGCTAAGCTTGCCCTTCTTTCCGAACCTCATCATGCCCTTCATAAGCTATACCCGGAGCAATACTCGCTCACCAACCATAAAATCTATATCTCGGAACTTACAGTCTGCATAACTCTTCTGTCTGGACCGAGCTGAACGCAACCTCTCCTAAATAGTCTTGACCTTATCAAAGGCCTCCTGAACTAAGTCTGTACCCAATAACCGAGCCTCTCCCGGCTTAAACCATCCGAATGGAGACCGATATCGCCTACCACACAACGCCTTATATGGAGCCATCTAGATGCTGGACCGGCATCTGTTGTTGTAGGCGAACTCTGCTTAAGGCAAAAACTGGTCCCACGAGCCTCCAAAGTCAATAACTCAAGCACGGAGCATATCTTCCAAAATTTGAACAGTCCGCTCAGACTGACCGTCCGTCTGAGGATGGAATGTTGTGCTCAACTGAACCTGGGTGCCTAACTCTTGCTGAACCACTGTCCAGAAGCGTGAGGTAAACTGCATACCCCGATCTGAGATGATGGATACTGACACCCCATAAAGGAGAACAATCTCCCAGATATAAATCTCTGCTAACCTCTCGGATGAATATGAGACTACTACTAGAATGAAACGTGCTAACTTGGTCAGCCTATCAATAATGACCCATATAGCATCAAACTTCTTCCGAGTCAATGGAAGTCCAGTAACGAAATCCATGGTAATCCGCTCCCACTTCCACTCAGGAAGCTAAATCCTCTGAAACACACCACCAGGCCTCTGATTCTCATATTTGACTTGGTGATAATTTAAACACCGAGCGACATACGCAACAATGTCCTTTTTCATCCTACGCCACCAATAATGCTGCCACAAGTCCTGATTCATCTTCGTGGTGCCCGAGTGAATAAAATACCAAGAACTATGGGCCTCCAATAAGATTAACTCTCAAATCCCATCAACTTTGGGCACACAAACTCGCCCCTGCAATCTCAACACCCCGTTGTCACCTAAGGTTACCTTCGTGGAACCTCCATGCTGGACCTTGTCTCTCAGGACACACAAATGGGGATTATCAAACTACCATTCACGGATACGCTCCAATAGAGAAGAACGAGTGACCGTTTAAGACAACACTCTGCTAGGCTCAGAAATATCTAATCTTATAAGTCGATTGGCCAAAGCCCGAACATCTAAAGCAAGCAGTCTCTACAGATCGGAATATAAGCAAGACTACCCATGCGGACAGACTTTCTACTCAACGCATCGGCCACCATATTCGCCTTACCTGTGTGATATAAGATAGTAACATCATAATCTTTCAATAACTCTAGCCGTCTCCTCTGCCGCTCATTCATCTCATTCTGCTTGAACAAGTACTGAAGGCTCTTGTGATCCGTTTATACCTCACACGCCACACGGTATAGATAATGCCTCCAAATTTTCTAGGCATGAACAACCGCTGCCAACTCTAGGTCATGAACTAGACAATTCTTCTCATGGATTTTCAACTGTATCGAAGCATAGGCATTAACTTTACCATTCTGCATTAATACTGCTCCAAGCCCAGTACGGGAAGTATCACAATAGACTGTGTAAGTCCCCTCTATGAACCGATGGTAGTAACCTGCTAACCCCAAGAAACTCTGAATCTTGGTCACTAAAGTTGGTCGAGGCCAATTCTTGACTGCCTCAATCTTCTTTGGGTCCACTTGAATACCCTCTACTGATACAATATGACCCAGAAATGCCACCAAACACAACCAAAATTTGCATTTTGAAAACTTAGCATATAGCTGACTATCCTCTAGAGTATGAAGAACCACTTTGAGATGCTGCTCATGCTCCTCCCGGCTGCGGGAGTACACCAGGATATCATCTATAAAGACTATTATGAACAAGTCGAGATAAGGCCTGAACACTCGGTTCATCAACTCCATAAATGCTGTCGGCGCATTGGTCAACCCAAAAGACATGACTAAAAAATCGTAGTGCCCATACCGAGTGCGAAATGTTTTTTTAGGGACATCAGACACCCTAATCCTCAACTAATGGTAGCCAGATCTCAAATCTATCTTTGAGAACACACTTGCTCTCTGAAGGTGGTCGAACAAATCATCAATCCTCGACAGTGGATACTTATTCTTTATCGTCACTTTGTTTAATCGTCGGTAATCAATACATATCCATATCGAGCCATCCTTCTTCTTCACAAAAATACGGGCACACCCCAAGGAGAAACACTAGGCCTGATAAAGCTCTTCTTTAGCAAGTCCTACAACTGATCCTTTAGCTTTTTTAACTATGGAAGGGCCATACGATACGGCGAAATAGAAATGGGTTGCGTGCCCGAAACCAGATCAATACAGAAATCAATATCCCTGTCGGGTGGCATACTCGGCAGGTCTGAAGGGAAAACCTCAGGAAACTCCCGTACAATAGGAACAAAGTCAATAGAAGGAACCTCTGCGCTGGAGTCGTGAACATACGCCAGATAAGATAAACACCCCTTCTCGACCATGCGTCAAGCCTTAACATATGAAATAACATTGCGGGTGGCATGATCTGGGGTCCCTTTCCACTCTACTCAGGGTAATTCTGGCAAAGCTAAGGTCACGGTCTTGGCGTGACAATCTAGGATAGCATGATACGAGGAAAACCAATCCATCCCCAATATAATATCAAAATCCTCCATATCTAACAGTAATAAATCAAAATGGGTCTCAAGACCCTCAAACACAACCACACAGGAATGATGTACTTGATCGACTACTGTGGAGTGACCTACCGGTGTAGACAAATAGACAGGAATGTCCAAGGCATAAATGGACATAGATAGGCATGGTGCAAAATAGGAAGACACATATGAATATGTAGACCCAGGGTCAAGTAGTACTGAAGCATCTCAATTGCAAACCAGAATGGTACCTATAATCACAACATCTAATGCCTCGGGCTCTGGCCTAACTGGGAAAGCATAAAATGAGGGCTCCGCCCCACCTCCCTGAACCATGTATCTGGGACGGTCATCTACCGGCTAACCTCTACCATTGGCGGGATGGCCTCTACCTCTACGGTCTCTACCTTTACCTCTATGATCCCAAACCTCACTCCTGGCTGGCTGGGCAGGCTGTGGGTTAACTAGTGCCTGAATTTTGGGGCGAGGACCCTGCTGCTGTGACTGTGTACCCCTCAATCTCGGGCAGGATCTCCTGATTTGACCGTATTCTCCACACTCGTAACATCACTTGTAATGACGAGACTGGCCCTGACGGCCCAAATGACCTCCACAAACACTCTAAAAAGGCTATGCACTGATGGGCTGCTGATCTGAAAACTGCTCACGAAAGCCACGATTACCTGAACCACCTTGTGAAGCCTGGAGGGTTGACTGGAAAGGCCTGGAAGACTTGCCCCTATCATAAGAATCCCTGCCTCCAGATGAGGCACCCCTGAATCGACCTGAGTGACGAGGCTTCTTGTCTGCCCTATAACCGCCCCCTTGCGGTAAAATCATCTCGATCATGCGGGCCACGTTGCCGCCTCCTCAAAGGTACTATCATCCCTGGCCATCTGAATATGAATAGGCTGGATCAACCCATGAATAAATCTCCTCACTCTCTCCCTCTCAGTGGGGAGTATGACGAGGGCATGGCGAGCCAGATCGATAAATCGGGTCTCATACTGCGTGACCGTCGTAGACCCTTGCTGGAAGCGCTCAAATTGCCTCTGATAAGCATCCCTATGAGTAACGGGAAGGAAATTCTCTAAGAATAACTCCGGGAATTGATCCCAAGTCAAAGGCAGCGACCCTGCTGGTCTGGCTGAACAGTAATCCCTCCACCAATTCTTGGCAGATCCAGACAAATGAAAAGCTGAAAAATTAACTCAGTTGGACTCCACAATCCCCATGTTACGAAGAATCTCATGGCAGCTGTATAAGAAATCATGGGGGTCCTCTGAAGAAGCTCCGCTGAATGTAGCAGTGAAGAGCTTGGTGAATCTGTCCAACCTCCATAAAGCATCTGTGGACATAGCCGCTCCATCACCGGTCTATGCCACTACCCCCGGCTGAACTGCCGCAGCTGTCTGAACCAGTGGAACCTAAGTCTGGGGAGCTACCTGCTCCGGAGTACGTACAACAGGAGTCTAGGCTCCTCCTCCAGCCTGAGGAGTGGCTGGTGCTGCAGGAAGCAATCCTACTCGGGTGACACTCTCCATAATGCCAACCAGTCGAACCAAGGCATCCTGAAGAATAGGGATAGCAATAAATCCCTCTGGGACCTACGATGGGCCCACCAGAACTGGCTGGGCTGGGGCGGGAACCGCCTCGCAAGGGTTAACTTGAGTATCTGCCACTGGTGGCTGGGTTCTGCCCCTACCTCGGCCCCTAGCCTGGACACGTCCTCTGCCCCTAGCCGGAGCTGCCTGGGGCTCAGACTGCTGATCAGCGGATGAGGAAGCGCGTGTTTTCTCCATCTGCAAAAGAACAGTGTAGAAATTCAATCAGCATTTGAGGAACCAAATCGCATGACAAGAAAGAACAAATGAGAGATTTTTCCTAACTTAATAGACTCTGAGGAATAAGTACAGATGTCTCCGTACCTACCCCTCAGACTCGATTAAGTTTGTTCGTGAGTTGTGAGACCTATGTAACTAGTGCTCTGATACCACCTGAACCTGGGTGTCTAACACTTGCTGAACCGCTCTCCAGAAGCGCGAGGTAAATTGCATACCTCGATCTGAGATGATGGAAACCGGCACCCCATGAAGGCGAACAATCTCTCGAATATAAATCTCCACTAACCTCTCAGATAAATAGGAGACTGCTACTGGAATGAAATACGTTGACTTGGTCAGCCTATCAACAATGACCCATATAGCATCAAACGTCTTCCGAGTCAACGGAATTCAAGTAACAAAATCTATGGTAATCCGCTCCCACTTCCACTCGGAAGCTCAATCCTCTAAAACACACCACCAGGCCTCTGATGCTCATATTTGACTTGCTGACAATTTAAACACCGAGCGACATACAATACAATATCCTTTTTCATCCTACACCACCAATAATGCTGCCGCAAGTACTAATACATTTTCTCGGCACTCGGGTGAATAGAATATCGAGAACTATGGCCTTCCGCTAAGATCAACTCTCGAATCCCATCAACATTGGGCACAAGAACTCGCCCCTGCAATCTCAACACCCTGTCGTCAACTAAGTTTACCTTCGTGGCACCTCCATTCTACACCGTGTCTCTTAAGACACACAAATGGGGATCATCAACTGCCATTCACGGATACACTCTAATAGAGAAGAACAAGTGACCGTGCAAGCCAACACTCTACTAGGCTCAGAAATATCTAGTCTCACAAGTTGGTTGGCCAAAGCCTGAACATCTAAAGCAAGTGGTCTCTGGTTGACCGGAATATAAGCAAGACTACCATGCTAGCAGACTTTCTACTCAATGCACCGGCCACCACATTAGCCTTACCTGGGTGATATGGATAGTAACATCATAATCTTTCAACAACTCTAGCCATCTCCTCTGCCGCACATTCAACTCTTTCTGCTTGAACAAGTACTGAAGGCTCTTGTGATTTGTGTATACTTCACACACCACACCATATAGATAATGCCTCCAAATTTTCAAGGCATGAGCAACCGCTGCCAACTCTAGGTCATGAACCGGATAATTCTTATCATGGATTTTCAACTGTCTCGAAGCATAGGCAATAAATTTGCCATTCTTCATTAATATTGCTCCAAGACCAGTACATGAAGCATCACAATAGAGTGTGTAAGGCCTTGAACCTGTGGGCAAAGCCAACACTGGTGCCGTGGTCAGAGCTGTCTTGAGCTTCTGAAAGCTCGCCTCACATTCATCTGACCACTTAAACTGGGCACCCTTCTGGGTCAACCTGGTCATCGATGATACAATAGAAGAGAACCCCTATATGAACCGACGTTAGTAACCTGCTAACCCCAAGAAACTCCGAATCTCGGTCACTAAATCTGGTCGAGGCCAATTCTTGACTGCCTCAATCTTCTTTGGGTCCACTTGAATACCCTCTACTGATACAATATGACTCAGAAATGCCAGAATTCACATTTTGAAAACTTAGCATATTGATGACTATCCTTCAGAGTCTGAAGAACCACTCTGAGGTATTGCTCGTGCTCCTCCTGGCTGCGGGAGTACACCAGGATATCATATATAAAGACTATCACGAACAAGTCAAGATAAGGCCTGAACACTCGGTTCATCAACCCTATAAATACTGTTGGAGCATTGGTCAACCCAAAAGACATGACTAAAAACTCGTCGTGCTCATACCGAGTGCGGAAAGCTGTTTTAAGGACATCAGACGCCCTAATCCTCAGCTGATGGTATCCAGATCTCAAGTCTATCTTTGAGAACACCCTTGCTCTTTGAAGTTGGTTTAACAATTCATCAATCCTCGGCAGTGGATACTTATTCTTTATCGTCACTTTATTTAATTGCCGATAATCAATACACATCCGTATCGAACCATCCTTCTTCTTCACAAATAACACCGGCGCACCCCAAGGAGAAACACTAGGCCTGATAAAGTACTTCTCTAGCAAGTCCTGCAACTGATCCTTTAGCTCTTTGAACTCTGGCGGGGCCATGCGATATGTCAGAATAGAAATGGGTTGCATGCCTAGAACCAGATAAATACAAAAATCAATATCCCTGTCGGGCGGCATACCCGGCAGGTCTGAAAAGAAAACCTCGGAAAACTCTCGTACAATAGGAATAAAGTCAATAGAAGGAACATGTGCGCTGGAGTCGCGAACATATGTAAAATAAGCTAAACATCCCTTCTCAACCATGTGTCGAGCCTTAATGTATGAAATAACATTGCGGGTGGCGTGACCTGGGGTCCCTTTCCACTCTAGTCGAGGTAATTCTGGCAAAGCCAAGGTCACGGTCTTGGCGTAACAATCTAGGATAGCATGATATGGGGGACAACCAATCCATCCCCAATATAACATCAAAATCCACCATATCTAATAGTAATAAATCAATACGGGTCTCACGACCCTCAAACACAACCACACAGGAACGATTTTTCCAATGTTTTACTAAAAATTTCCGAAAATGCCCCCGATCCCACGTGGTTAAAACTCGAGGTTCGAACCAAAATTCGATTACCCATTCCCTTACAAGTTCAAATATATGATTTGTTTTGAAATCGGACCTCAAATCGAAGTCCAACTCCCCAATTTAAAGAATACCTAGGTTCTACCCAAAAATCCCAATTTCACCCATGAAAATCTTTGATTTCAAGTGAAAAACGTGTTTAATGATGTTAAAAGTTGAAATAATTAAGTAAAAATAGACTTACAAGTGATTTGATATGAAGTTTTGTAACGACCCAGCCGGTCGTTTTTGAAATTTATGCCCCGATCCCCAATTTAACTGTTCCCCTAAGTTCTTTTATGCTATTGTGGTTTGTCGGGAGGTTCGGTTCTAGAATTTGAAGTGTTTTGGGACACTTAGTCCCTAAATGAGAGCCTTATAGTTGAAAAATGGCCCGTATTCGAAACAGTGTTAAGACGACCTCGGAACGGAGATCTGATGGTTCCATTAGCTCCGTTAAGTGATTTCGGGTTGGGAGCGCGTTCAGAATGTATTTTGGCGGTCTGTAGCTCAATTAGGCTTCAAATGCCGAAGTTTGAAATTTTGGCGAAATACGGTCGATAGGTGAGATTTTGATCCGGGCGTCAGCATGGAATTCCAACTATTTCAATAGCTTCGTTAGGTGATTTTGGATATGTCTGCAAATTTTCAGGTCATTCGGATATCGTTTGGTCGGATATTCGATCGAATACGCATTTCAAAAGTTATGAAGAAACTTAGGCTTGAATCTGATGTAATTTGATGGTTTTAGTGTTGTTGGATGTATTTTTGTGATTGGAACTGACATAGTTTACGAAAATAAGGATGCCTTTCATGTAAATCAATTGTCAAAGGACTTTAAGTCAGAGAAGGAGTTGATTTCCTCCATGTCAATCAACAAGAATCGTTTCCTTATTTTACTAGAATTATGAACGATAATTTTACAAATTTTCCTTCTCGATAGAGTCCAACCCTTTTTATAAGATTATTATAGAAACATCCCACCTCGATATTTAGCTCTCAACCCATGCTTACGCATTTATTAAGCATCAATTTGTAACTTGCAAACCTCCTCGAAGTCGTCTCTAACAAAAATAATGAGGCTTATTGCAAAGGTGACGATGATCAAATTGCGGAGACAAGTTCTTACTATGTGATTTCCCTTATGATCAAACTAAAGCATTTGGTGACGCAAATATAGATGCCGATCATATTGCTGTAGGTTTGCCTTGTGGAGGATTCTTATATTCATTAATGTACAACTCATATCAAGTTACTTCATGTACATTTGTAAGAAGTGAAGAAAGGAAATGTGAGACATCGGGCTATAATTGGGCGAGCAAAGTGTAGTGGATATATCAAGCTCTTTTGAAATTTATCCCTACGGTATATTATTAATAAAAGAGATATGAAAACAAACTCCGATTTAAACATGAAGAAGACCACGGTACTTACAGATACTACACCTGTGGAGGCCGATATTCATGGCAAGAGAGTTGTCTCTTAGCGGTTTCGTACCAGAGTCGAGGTAAATGGCTTGTCTAACCTCGTGTGGGGTGTGAGCACGTGATTTTTGCCTTACCTGAGAAGTACTCCCAGAAAATTCAAAATAAAAATAGTTTCGTGTTGGGCATGATTTTGTGATTTTGTGTTATTTTTTATCTTAAATTTGCATTTTTGCGTGCGTGTTGATTTATTCAAATTAGTAAAATACAAAAAAATATATACTAAGTTTTGCATTTTTAGTGTTTGATATCGAAATTATGTGATTTGCATTTTTAGGTGATATGTAATTGTGTGGGATAATGGTATTCATATATATCTATATATATATACATGTACATATATACATATATACATGTAGTAATGAGATCAGATCTGGGCCATAGTTTGGTCCAAAAACCAGGCCCAAACGAATCCCACCTGGTCCAGTCCGTCCCAACCCGTTACACCCCAAACGACGTCGTTCCGTTTTAAGTGAAGAGATCCAAGCCGTCGATCAGCATTGATCCGATGGATCTCATTAATCGCTCCACTGTGCAATCCTGGCCGTTGGATTCTCATCATCCAACGGCCGAGATTAAAGCGTCAATTTTAAACCTACCAAAGAACCCCCCCATACCCCCCACACCCGTTCATTCCCCCCACACTCATCTTCGTCTCTCCAGAGACGATCAATCGCCGCCGTACCTCCGCCACCCTCCGCCTACCGGAAATCGCCTCGCGGCGGTTCCGGTAGGCCAATCACTCCCATTTTTACACCACACACTCGTCTCAGCCTCCCCGTCCCAACCCCGTGCATGGCTTAGGTCGAATCCATTTGGAACTTCTCGAATCTTCATTTGAAGATTCGAGTCGAACTTCGACCAACTCTAATTGACCCCAAACTCAGGCCATACCCTTACCAGACCTCCCTCACACCATAACCCCCATTGATTTCCGTCGAATCTGACCAGAACCAGTAAAGCCCCAAATTTGGACCCTCAAGAACCCTAGAAAATCAAACGTTAAAATTCATCCAATGAATCAAAGATTTGGGGTCTAATGGGCCTTAATCGAAGTGTTTTTATTTAAGAACACTTCGACTAAGGTTCGTTCGACCTCAAAGCAAGCAAAGTCTGAGGCGAGCTCGGGTCCGTCGAGTATAAAGCTTTGGAGCCTTTCCCGTTGGTGCGGCTGTCATTGGTAATTAAGGTCTAACTAATTGTTTAGTTTAGCTTGCTTAACCTGTTCTTTTCTTCCATTCATCCTTTAAATTATTCTGGCCATCTTCCATGGACCTTTTATTTGGTCGATTCTTTCTGTGTTCAGTAGTTAAAATGAATCGTATATTCAGTTCGATTAAGGTCGTCAAGAATTTTAATTCGTATTCGATTTGGTTCCTTGATTCTGCTTGAAGCATATTGAATCTGTAGGTCACTCATTTGTTATCAATTGTGTATGTTTGTCATCGACTAATCAATCTGGTCGAGTAGTTTCGTAGGTCTTGTTTATTAGCATTGATTGAGTAGCCGTTAGGAGTTAAATTGGTTGTTGGATTGATTGGTCATTATGAAATAGGAATTGAATTGGTTTGATTTGTTTGAATTAAAATAGGACCATGAATTGTACTCCTGGTAGTTTCTGCAAAGCATTAAGCTGATAGGCCTGTTGTGAACTAAGTAAAGTAATAGCTTAGGGAATGCGGATGACTGTGTAAAACACTGGCAGTTGAGTAGGAATCACATGGGCACAATATCACTAAGGGAGGGCACACCTGAATGTTAATATCATGACTGCCAGTGCACTGGATGATTAAACAATGGTATAAGGCACTTGTAGTGGGCTGGCAGAGCATGGGCTAGGCAGAGGGATGGGTCTGCCCAGGGGAATCTACTGGGCTGGCAGAGAAGAGGAAGGGCAGAGTGGGTCTGTTGATTATTATATTTTAGAGTTTCTGATTCTTTTGGCTTGGGGGGTGTTCTTTTAACTATAAGTATAAGAGACATAGAGTAGGGGAGGGGAGACAGGGATATAGATTAGAGAGTACCTGGAGATACGAAAAAAAGAGTTTGAGACAGTGAACTAGAGAGAAAAGAACACTGGACACACAGGAAGGGTTCACTATATACACATTTTTAGGGCTATACACACAGTAAGGGCTGAGAACACACATATACAAGGCTATAGATAGAGAAAGTTAAGAAGCATAGACCAAGAGACTGTTTCATTGGCTTTTGGTCACTGTTTTCGTGTGTTTTTTAGTTGGGAGTGGCTGAGTAGTTGGTCATTTGGTCGCTTGTTGTTCCTGTGTTGGTGTTACTGATCTCCTGCTTCTGCTACTGCTGTGATTGAGTTTGTTGTTGGCTTGGGTTGTCGTGTGGCTTTTGTTGGTCCATTATTTGTGGTCGATTCTGCTGGGTCTCTTAGTTCTTCTGCTACTGCTCGAGTTTATGCCTGGGTGTTGACTTGTTGCTGTGGTTTTGGCTCCTGTTTTCCCCTGCTATTGGTCTGTTGTTGCTGCTGTCCTGTGCATTTGGTGCTACTGGTCTTTGTTGCTGTTGATCCAGCGTAATTGCTGTTGGTCGTGTGGTTGTTGTTGTTGTGCATTCTGCTGCTGCAACTAACTTCTCTCCATTGTAATTTCCAGGTACTCATTCTAAGTTTGCTTATGTATGCTCATGCTGCTGGAATTATGAACTGAAATCAAAACAAGCGAATGCTGTGGACGTTGAATTAAATGAATTTGTTATTTGTTTATATAGTTTTATGTAGCTGATTATTAACTCATTACAATTAGGCTACTTTGAATTAATTGGATCGTATAATATGGACTGTATACTTTGAACTATGGATTGTCAAACCTTTGATTGTTTAGTTATAATTTAGTATAGTTTAATACTAGTCATAATGCCAAGTTTTATTGATAAGTATAAGTGTCTTAGTTGGTTTGGATTCATAGTAGGATGTTAGATCAATAATATGATATCCATGATTTCAAGTAGAAAATAATATCTCAAACAACCTTGTATGGCGTTAATTGGTATCTAGTATATTCATTCATGACTACCCTATTAATACTTGAGCTTATCATTCGATTTTACTTTTAATAGATTCCAGGAATCCAGTAATAGGTAAATAGATTAGTGATGACAGAATAAATTTTCATCCAAGTCAATCACGTCTAGATATATAATCGTTCTAAGGTCTGTTGAGATTAGTCTAAAAATGTGTCAAGTGATAATTTGAATAAATAGGAACAACTTGATTATTTGCAAGTTATATGAACCTATGGATCCTAAATGTCTTAGTTTTTTTTTATAATAAATAATTAAGTTTTCTTCACTCATTATTAGAGACAACCAAAAATAGAGAATCATAGTTCGCTTCAAGGTTGCCCTTTAAATAAAATGATGAGACGGGCCTCGCCGCATTACACACAGAATTGCGGGGTCCTCAATTAATTATTACAAAAACCTTAGACTTGGAAGGACCGTCTAGTGAATTTCACGGTCCTTTTCCCAAAGTAAATAGACGATAGACTCTTTAGGCACGACTTGAGATAAAATTACTTTCCCGAATACGGGTGTGCATTTATGTGACCCAAATCTTACTCTCGGCGAAACTGAAATACATTAGAGTCGCAGGCGTACTGGTTACGGTGCGGCTCGAAATGTGTTTTCGTAACGTCGCAATTCTTCTAAAAATAAGAGCGGAGCATTGAAAGCACATAGTCAAAATATATAAAAGAATCAGATAGAAACAAAAATTGCAATTGAGCGACCGTGCTAAAACCACGGGATCCGGGGGTGCCTAACACCTTCTCCCGGGTTAACAGAATTCCTTATCCAGATTTCTAGTTTCGCAGACTGTATTACAGAGTCATAAATTTCCTCGGTTCGGGATTAAACCGGTGACTTGGAACACCATTATTTTTCCAAGTGGCGACTCCGAATTTAATAAATTGACCCCGTCTCGATTGTCCTTTAATTGGAAAAACTCCCTCGCACCCTCGCGGGTGCGTAAAAAGGAGGTGTGACAGCTCTGGCGACTCTGCTGGGGATACACTCCTCGAACTTCGGTTCGGGGTCTAAGAACTCGAGCTCATTTAAATTGTTATTTTGTCTATATCTGATTTTATTACATGTTTAATTAATGTGCTACATGTCTACCGCTTTGATATTCGTTGTACTGTATATACAAACCGCTATATGTTTACCGCTTTGATATTGCGTGAACTGTATATAAAACTGTGCCGAAAACCCGTCTCTTCTTACCCCCGGGGATGTGCTTACTGGTTGAGACTCCCCTTCCTGTTAGTGTCAATACCAAAGTAAGAAAAGAGGCAGGATAAGTTACAAAGCCGGACGATCCCGCGGGTCCCCGGTACGTAGCTCCCTCCTCAAATCCGAGTCGTCCGCTCGGGTACACGGTCTAGTATCATTGAAAAGCATCAGGATATTGAGCCTAGATTCAGGACGTTTATTTGCATCATCTCTGACTTAGGGGACTCAACACAGGGGTTGGGTCCGTCTAGGACAGGTAACCCGAAAGGAAAGACCATCTTGCCATATCATATTTGTTGTGAGCATTTATTTAGACTGGCATGCTGACCGGGTTCCTTTAAATACCGAAGAAAAAGAAAAAACACAAAAGGAAATAGTATGGGGAAGTAAATATCTTTCAAGAAAAATACAAAAATGCGTTTCACCAACAAGTCCACGAATTTAGTTTGCCAATAAAAGACGGCAGAAGATTGACTTTGCCAACAAAATGGGTTTTTGACAAAATGTGTCTTTTGACAATCAATAAAGGAAAGATAGTTGTTTTGACGGACCGAACTACGCGAGTTTGATTCTCACCGAATGTGAGATACGTAGGCAACCTTTAAACGGGTCCAACTCCCATATATTTCAAAATAAGTTTTAATGGCGGAATGCCAAGACATTTAATTTTGCCTTAACAACCACTCTTTTTTACCAGTCAATTCCTGGGGCCCGTTTCGTTTTCCAGAAAAGATAGTTTTGGGACAAATAAAAATTTCGTTTTCATCTAAGAATTACCTTAAATAAATGTGCAGAATGAGCACGAGTCAGAATACAACCGAAGCTATCATAAACAAGGTCCCCTTAAGTTTGCATAGGTGGTGGAGCGACTTGGGCGAGCAAGGACAAGATGCCGTTAAGCTGTACTTGGGAGATCTAGTGGGGCTGCTGAATATTCCCCCGAGAGGAGACATCATACGAGCTTTGATCTCATTCCGGGATCCGGCACACAATGTGTTCCACTTTTCAGACTTTGAACTCACACCAACACTGGAAGAATTAGCCGGATATGTCGGAAGACCAAAAGTCCCTATGAGGGATCAATACCTTATTGCACCAAGGGCAGTGACAGTACATCGGTTTTTGGATACGGTAAAGATCCGCAGAACTGTACACAACCCAGACTTATCAGAAGGGTTCTGCACTTTGGCATTTCTATATGACAAATATGGTCATTATGGGGGCTTCACCAAACACAAAAGCAAAGTCTGCAGCGGAGACAACCGGTTAAAATGGGAGGAGCATAGACGCATCGCCTTCATGATAGCTTTCCTAGGTTCATTGATATTTCCTAGAAAAGATGGGAATATCAACATACAAGTGGCAGGGGTCGTCAGCACTTTGATGAAACAGAACAACAATACTTTGGCTCCCATGATAATATCGGATATCTCTCGTGCACTCACCATCTGCAAAGCCGGAGGAACTTTCTTTGAAGCTTGCAATGTATTGCTCCAAATGTGGATGATCGATCACTTATGTCGTCATCCGCAATTTATGAGGTATAGTTCACCGAAGAAAACTTGTATAGAAGAATTTCCTGCAAGGGTCGAGGGACATGAGTTGCCGGAGGGGATCGGCGGATGGATACGACTTTTGCGTTCGACTACAGCCAGCGAGATAGAATGGACGTTTGGTTGGCTACCCGTGGAAGAAGTCATATATGCATCAGCCGCAGAATCGTATTTATTGCTAATGGGCCTCAACAGCATCCAGCCCTACGCACCGGGTCGAGTATTGAGACAGTTGGGACGATGCCAAATAATCCCAAAAGAAGAAGACCTCAGCCCACATGTAGTTGAAATTGGACCAGGAGGACAGTTCCCTGAAGCACTGGTCCGAAAGATTTGGAGTGAGTGTCAGACATTAAAAATAGACACTCGGGTGCGAGATCGAGCCCGGGGCGAAGTATCGTCGGAATATCCCGCATGGTATAGTAGAGATCTGGAGCATCAAAGGCCCGCAAAAAGGCCTCACCTCAGGGAGTTTGCTGGAGCGTCACGAGAACAATGGGACTGGTTGGCTAGAGAAGAAGCCTATAGAACAAAGATCAGCAGGATAGAACAACGGACCCAAGAGCTCCAATTTGAAATGGATGTGCAAACCGCCGCCAACGAAGGAGATAAAAAGAAGTTGGCACAAGAAAATGACTTTCTGAGAGCTCAAATCCAGCAAATGAAAAGGGATGCCGACAGACAGTTGAGGAGTCGGGCAGACGAAAAATTGATAAAGGGTTTGAAAAGCCAAGTTGCCGATGTCCAAAGAGAATTGGAAGAGTCTAAAGCCCAAACAATGAGGATCCGAGCTAGCCGGAGAAAAGAGGCACATCAACATGCACTTCACCTACAACGGGTAGAAGAGGATTACACTGATATCGTCACCAGTTTAAGGGAAGCAAATGTTGTCCTCAGAGAGCGGGTTTTTAAGCAAGCCCAAGATGCCAGAGCAGACCTTGACCGTTGCCACAATTTGATGGCTCGACTGCAGGAACAAATAGACAGGCTCCTAGACCAAGTCACCAACAACGCTCGAAGATTGGGGGCGAAAAACCAGCAGATAGAGCGGCTACTCGGAGAAAGGGACCTGATCAAGGACAGAATTGGAGAAATCGGGCACTATGTCACCATGAAGTGCCTAGCTTGTGAACAAATGCCCCGCGCCGACCTTTTTGCTTCAATTATGGGCTATGTTCATCGGATCATGGAAGAATTAAGGGGACTACACAAGGACCTCACGCCCAGGCCCGCGGCAAGGCCGAATGATGCCTCGCGGGCCCCCAGGAATTTTAGAGCAGTAGACCTTTGATTAAAAATGTATTTTTGAAATATTGGGTCAAGCCAGTTGGCATGTTATTTTACGTTTTCGAGTCAAGCATTTTCTTTTGTTTTGTTGATTGTTGTAAGACGTGTTTTGTAACTACACGGTTTTATTTGATATAAAAGTTACTGAATTTTGCCACAATCTTGTTAACAGAACTACGCTCGGTCTGATTCACGCGAGAACGTGATACGTAGGCAATCCGCATAAGATTCGACCACCACCAAAAAGAAAGAAAAAGAATCCAAAGGCTAAATAACAATAAGGCTAGCAAAGATAGTCGAAGAAGAAAAAAAGGAAAAAGAAAAAGAAAAAGAGAAAAGGGCCGGAATGACGCATGTTAAAGAGTACACGTAGAAAGGGTTATTTGGTTAGGTGCATTGCATCCAACGTGCTATAACATATCTGTCAAACTCGGTGAACTAAAAAGTTTGTTGCGTATTTCCAGAAAGTTTAGCAGTTGGTTTGACAGAATATACTGGCCAGCCATCACTACCGTACTAGATCCAAAGGACCAGTTACCAGTAAGCATGTCTAGTTCTGGCAAGAGTCTCGAGGAAGAAAAATCCGAGCTACAAATCATGAAAGAAGAGGTAGACCGGTTAAAACAACGGATAACAGAGATGCACCTGGCCTGGGCCAGGGAACAGTCTTCACCAAACCGCCCTACTCTCGCCTCAGCTCCGGAACATCCGCCCATCGATCCTTCAACAAGCGCCCCGAGCTATCCATACTTTCAGGGGGAAAATCCATATGCCACCCACATTCCACCAGCCAAACCAAATCCTCCTCCAGTCACCCCTGTTTTTGTAGCACCTCCACCTGCTCCTCTGCAAAGGCCGGCCAGCGAGCCGTATGTTCAGATCCATGACAACTCTTACTACCCTCCGGAGCCTACTTTCAGGGCTCCTGAACCACAATCACATACACCTCACTGGGATAATCCGGCAGAACCGGAAAAACACTTCCAAAGTTCGGAACACGAGGAAGTTGTCAGAAAAGTTAAAAGCCTGGAGCAGTCCTTCAGGAACATGCACGGTTTGGGCAACCAGGTCAGCGTCGCCTATAAAGATCTATGTCCATTTCCGGACGTCCAGTTGCCAACAGGGTTCAAAATGCCCAAATTCGACCTATACGAGGGGCATGGCGACCCAGTAGCCCACCTCCGAGGGTTTTGCAGTAAAATGAGAGGGGCCGGAGGACGGGACGAGCTTCTGATAGCCTACTTCGGCCAGAGTCTGGGAGGATCGGCGTTGGAGTGGTACACTAGACAGGATCCCAGTAGATGGTTTACGTGGGATGATTTGGCTCAAGCTTTTATCGGCCAGTTCCAATACAATCTTGAGATAATCCCCGACCGCCTATCATTGCTAAAATTAGAGAAGAAGCCTGCTGAAAGCTTCAAGGAATTTGGTTTCCGATGGAGGGAACAGGCGGCCAGGGTAGATCCGCCGATGAGAGAAAGCGAGATGGTGGACTACTTCTTGCAGACATTAGAGCCCACCTACTTCGGACATCTGGTAACGTCCGTAGGCAAATCATTCACCGAGGTGATAAAAATGGGGGGTATGATCGAGGAGGGTTTGAAGGCCAACAAGATCATGAGTTACTCAGCACTGAAAGCCACCACTCAGGCTATCCAAAGCGGTACTGGAGGAGTACTGGGGAAGAAGAGGAGAGAGGAAGTTGCGGCCGTCGAGTCCGGGGCATGGTTCAGAAATAGAGGCTCCGCACCCCAATATAGCCCACCCCAACCTCACCACCAAAATTACTCTCACAACCCATATAGCCACCCACAACATTACTATCCCGCACCCGATCCCCATTTTACTGTCCACCATGCACAGTCCTATTCCGCACCTCCCGCTCATGCACCGTGGCGTGCGCCAAACCCCCAGAACAATCATCCACCCCCAAGAGCTTACAGAAACCCCTCGGGCGCGAGTTTCCGTCCGAACCAGGCATTCAGGGGCGACAGGGCGCCGAGGCCAAAGACTTTCACTCCCTTAGGAGAGACTTACACTAGTCTGTTCCACCGGTTAAAGCAGGTAGGGTTGCTGAATCCGGTTGAAGCTAAGCTGCCAAACCCTTTTCCGAAGAACCTGGACCATTCAGTGAATTGCGCCTACTGCTCGGGATGTCCGGGACATGATACAGAAAAGTGTTGGAGGCTGAAGACGGCCATCCAGGAGCTCATTGACACCCGCAGGATCGAGGTCCGGACTCCAACAGAGCCCAACATCAACCAAAACCCGCTTCCAACTCATCATGAGACCAATATGATCGAGTTGGTACGGGCGGAGGAAGGAAAGAAGAAAGCCTCTCAGACTGTAATGATGATTAAGTCTAGCGGGGGCAGGAACGAGAAAAGGGCCAAGCTTTGATGAGTCGCCCAGTTGCAAGAAAGACATACCAGGAGAGTCGAAAGCAGGAAAGGAAAGTGTGAACGAAGTACTGGTGAAGCCGGCCAAGATAGTTGTACCAGGGGCAGCAATCAAGCCCATCTTGACAGTAGCAGGCGTTCGAATGGATCCTTTCATCATCCGGCCGGCAACACAGTTGCCAGTAACCGATAGCCGGGCTGTCCCATGGAATTATGCTCGGATTACAACGACCTACAGAGGAAAGGAGGTGAAAGAGGAAGTTTGTGAAGCCCAAGGGTTTGACCCGCTCGGGGAGATGTTTTGCCCCTGCGGAATTGAGGAAGACCACTCCGGCAGTATTGAAAAAGCCGGTCACTGATGAAGAGGCGGAAGAATTCTTGAAAAAGATGAAGCTGCATGACTACTCTGTCTTAGAGCAGTTGAAGAAAACTCCGGCGCAAATATCATTGCTATCCTTGCTGATACATTCTGAAGAACATCGGCAAGCATTGATGAAAGTCCTGAATGAGGCACATGTACCGGATAAAATCTCGGTGAGCCATTTGGAGAAGATCACCAATAGGATCTTCGAAGCAAATCGGATCACCTTCACCGATGACGAGTTGCCTGAGGAAGGCACTGAGCATAACAGGGCTTTATATCTTACGGTGAAGTGTGAAGAGGCGGTGGTTACCAAAGTCCTTGTCGATAATGGGTCCAGTGCTAACATTTGTCCTCTCTCTACACTGGGAAAATTAAAAGTAGACATCGGCAGGGTACGCGAGAACAGGGTATGTGTTCGAGGGTTTGACGGAGGAGGCAAAGCGTCGGTTGGTGATATAGTGTTGATCTTGACGATTGGGCCAGTGGAGTTCACCATGGAATTCCAGGTGATGGACATGGTGGTGTCATATAACCTCCTGATAGGGCGACCATGGATCCATGCCGCAAGAGCAGTTCCATCCAGCTTACACCAACTCGTTAAGTTTGAGTGGGATCAACGGGAGATCGTCGTCCATGGAGAGAACGATCCACAATCAGGCACCATCATTCCCTTTGTTGAAACAGAAGAAGAGGTTGGGCCGTGGGTATATCAGGTCTGCGATGTGGTGTCCGCCCACCGAGTTCCGGAAGGGGAATGCATTCCCGGCGACAAAACAATTACTGCGGATGTCATGGTGGCGCATGAAATGTTGAGACATGGTTTCAAACCCGGTAAAGGTCTAGGTGCATCTCTGCAAGGAATCATACAACCGGTATCGGTGGTCGAGAACTTGGGAACCTTCGGCTTGGGATTCCAGCCAACCTCGGAGGACATCCGGCGAGCAAAGAAGAGTAAGCAGAAGACATGGGTGCTCTCAAAACCTGTTCCACGCCTTTCCCAATCTTTTATCAGGTCCGGAGCAAGAGGACATCCAGCGACAAAGATTCCCGGTCCTACGATCAGGCCAGATGAAGAGTTCTTCAGGAAGTTCGAGGACCTATTCACGGATGTATGTATGCTCGAGGACGGTGAAGGATCTAGTCACGCCGAGATACAATTTGTGGGACCAAAGGCAAAACTGAATAACTGGAAGGCTACTCCTCTCCCTGTCCGGAAGGAGTCTTGGTAGTTTGTCTTGGATTGTTTTTCTTTTGAAATGTTGTGTTAGGGGTTTGTCCCCGGAGTAAAATCCCGTTGTTTTGATCATTTCTGATTTAAGTTTGCAGTTTGTTTTCCTTTTGTACAATTCCCATCAATGAAATTTGGTTCCTTCGTGTCTAATTTTGTTTATCTTTTCTTTCTTTTACTTTTCTGAACAGCCTTCTTGCAACTGATCTTAATGATATGGCGTGCTTAAAGATTAATCAACCCAGTCTAGAAAGTCAATCGGGTTTGGAAATAATAACACATGAAATAAGAAGTGACGAGAGTGAGTCGGAGTACGGCGATGATGAAGCCGTAGAAGAAATCGGTGAAGAATTAAGTCACTTCGAGGAAAAACCCAAACCGAATTTAAATGATACCGAGGCCGTTAATCTAGGGAATGCGGATGACGTCAAAGAAACCCGGATAAGTGTCCATATTGAACCCAATCTGAGAGAAGAACCGATCAAAACACTCATGGAGTTTAAAGACATTTTCGCATGGTCGTACGACGACATGCCCGAACTCAGCACTGATCTAGTGGTTCATAGACTACCCACTGATCCGGCATATCCTCCCGTCAAGCAGAAACTGCGGAAATTCAAGACGGAGATGAGTGTGAAGATTAAGGAGGAGGTAACCAAGCAGTTGCAGGCGAAAGTCATTCGTGTCACTCGATACCCTGAATGGTTGGCTAACGTAGTACCGGTGCCAAAGAAAGACGGAAAGATCAGGGTATGCGTGGACTATCGCAATCTCAACAAGGCAAGTCCTAAGGACAATTTCCCACTTCGCAAAATCCATATCCTGATTGATAATTGCGCCGGACGCGAAATTGGATCCTTTGTGGACTGTTATGCGGGATATCATCAGATTTTGATGGATGAAGAGGACGCAGAAAAGACGGCTTTTATCACACCATGGGGGACTTATTGCTACCGAGTGATGCCGTTTGGTTTGAAGAATGCAGGGGCAACCTATATGAGGGCGATGACTACGGTATTCCATGACATGATACACAAGGAAATTGAGGTGTACGTGGATGATGTGATCATAAAATCTAGGCGTCAAGAAGACCATGTTACCGACCTCAGGAAGTTCTTTCAAAGACTTCGAAGGTACGACATCAAGCTCAATCCGGCCAAATGCGCATTCAGAGTTCCATCAGGAAAGTTGCTAGGATTCATCGTCAGCCGACGGGGCATTGAGTTGGACCCCTCCAAAATCAAGTCCATTCAGGAGTTACCCCCGCCGAAGAATAAAACAGAGGTAATGAGTCTGTTGGGAAGGTTGAATTACATCAGTAGGTTTATTGCCCAACTTACGGCAACCTGTGAACCCATATTCCGCCTATTGAAGAAAGACGCTGCGATAGAATGGACGGCAGAATGTCAGGAAGCGTTTGACCGGATCAAAGGGTATCTGTCAAATCCACCCGTACTAGTTCCGCCTGAGCCAGGTAGACCCCTGATTCTTTATCTGACGGTCTTGGAGAATTCGTTTGGCTGCGTACTGGGACAGCATGATCTTACTGGCAGGAAGGAACGGGCCATTTACTACCTCGGTAAGAAATTTACAGTCCACGAGGTCAAGTACACTCATCTAGAAAAGACATGTTGCGCCCTGACTTGGGTAGCCCAAAAGCTGAAACACTACTTGTCTTCTTACACCACTTACCTCATTTCGCGTTTGGATCCGTTGAAGTATATTTTCCAGAAACCTATGCCTACGAGGAGGTTAGCAAAATGGCAAATATTACTTACGGAGTTCGACATCATATACGTGACAAGGACGGCTATGAAAGCTCAAGCCCTGGCCGATCACTTAGCTGAAAATCCTGTTGATGACGAATACGAACCTTTGAGGACGTATTTTCCGGATGAGGAGGTGTTGCAAATTGAGGGGTTAGAACTAACCAAGGATCCGGGGTGGAAGCTCTTCTTCGACGGAGCGGCGAACGCAAAAGGAGTCGGAGTAGGGGCTGTGCTCATATCCGAAACAGGACATCATTATCCTGTTACTGCTCAACTGCGCTTTCATTGTACCAATAATATGGCTGAGTACGAGGCATGTATCTTGGGGTTGCGATTAGCGGTGGACATGGATGTACAGGATGTCTTGGTCTTGGGGGACTCGGACCTTCTGGTACATCAGATTCAGGGAGAATGGGAAACCAGAGATTTAAAGCTTATCCCATATCGTCAGTGTTTGCATGATTTGACCAAACGCTTTCGATCAGTAGAATTCAGACACATCCCAAGGATGCATAATGAGGTTGCCGACGCTCTAGCTACTTTAGCGTCGATGCTACATCACCCGGACAAGGTTCGTGTCGATCCATTACATATCCAGATCCGGAATCAACATGCTTATTGTAATGTGATAGAGGAAGAGGTGGATGGTGAGCCGTGGTTTCATGATGTCAAGGAATACCTCAGGTTAGGAGTATACCCAGAGCAAGCAACTGGAGATCAAAAGCGAGCTATTCGGCGGTTGGCGAACGGATTTTTCCTTAGTGGAGGGGTGCTGTACAAAAGAACCCCGGATTTGGGATTATTGAGATGTATAGATGCAAGTCAAGCCACAACAGTTATGACGGATATACACTCGGGAGTTTGCGGACCACACATGAGCGGATACGTATTGGCAAAGAAGATCCTTCGAGCAGGATATTATTGGCTCACTATGGAGCGGGATTGTATAAGTTTCGTGCGAAGATGCCATCAGTGTCAGATACACGGAGATTTGATTCATTCTCCGCCGACTGAATTGCATACAATGTCCGCACCATGGCCGTTTGTCGCATGGGGCATGGATGTTATTGGACCTATTGAGCCTGCGGCTTCCAATGGTCACAGGTTCATTCTGGTAACGATTGATTATTTTACCAAGTGGGTAGAGGCCAAAACATTCAAATCAGTGACCAAGAAGGCGGTAGTGGACTTCGTACACTCCCACATCATCTGCAGGTTTGGAATTCCAAAGATGATCATTACAGATAACGGTGCAAATCTTAACAGTGGATTGATGGAAGAGGTATGTCAACAGTTCAAGATTACACACCGAAATTCCACACCGTATCGCCCAAAAGCAAACGGTGCGGTCGAGGCAGCAAACAAGAACATAAAGAAGATATTGAGGAAAATGATAGAAGGGTCTAGGCAGTGGCATGAAAAGTTACCATTTGCGCTGTTGGGTTATCGCACTACCGTCCGGACTTCGGTAGGTGCAACTCCTTACTTGTTGGTATACGGGACCGAAGCAGTAATACCCGCAGAAGTTGAGATTCCATCCCTCCGAATCGTCGCCGAAGCTGAGATTGATGACGACGAGTGGGTCAAAACCCGATTAGAGCAATTGAGCTTGATTGATGAAAAGAGATTGACAGCAGTATGTCACGGCCAATTGTATCAAAGGAGAATGGCAAGAGCATATAACAAGAAGGTACATCCCAGGAGATTTGAAGTGGGACAGCATGTGCTGAAGAGAGTTCTACCACATCAAGCCGAAGCGAAAGGCAAGTTCGCTCCAAATTGGCAAGGACCTTTTGTGGTAACTAGAGTATTATCCAACGGCGCTCTATGTCTGACTGATGTCGAGGGAAGATGCACCGATATGGCTATCAATTCTGATGCAGTTAAGATATATTATGTGTAATTCTTTAATGCATTTGCCAACGTTTGGTTTCGTTTGTGTGTATTTGGCATTTTTCGGAAAATGAAATGACAGAGGCAATTTTTCTACTACCCAAACACTTTAACCTTTGTTTCCCCATTTGAGCCCAATTATTCTCTCATATACCCTCTTTCGGAATCATCAAGGAAGATGTGTAACAGAATAGAAAAGAAACAAAAAAAAAAGTAATACAAGAAAAAGTGAACTACGTTCGACCTGATTCCTCAAGAAGGATACGTAGGCGCCACACGGCTCGGTCATAGTAAAATAAAAATCAAAAATCCCCCAAGCAACAAAACTGGGGCAGAAGTCATTGTTTCGTTCGAAAGATAGTGTGGATTCCGAAAGTTGTAATAAGTTAACCGTTGAGGCTAAACCCCTTTCTTCAGCCTCACGCGCAGAAACCATATTAAGAACCAGAAAGACCTCTCGATCAATATTTGAAAAGTGCCAAGTCATGTGAACAAAAGCCAAGAGTGACATCCCGACCCTCGATTGAATCCAGGATGCACAAGCCGAAAGGGGATAACGCTCTAGAAGGAATCTCAGGGGGTGATACCCCGCCGCACGGAAAGAAAGCGCAAATGAGAGAGTCTTAACGGTGAAAACCCTCGCGGGCACCTTAAGGCGAAGGAAGTTGAGAGAAGTAGA
The DNA here is from genome assembly GCA_032618575.1 of Nicotiana noctiflora. Taxonomy (NCBI): domain Eukaryota; kingdom Viridiplantae; phylum Streptophyta; class Magnoliopsida; order Solanales; family Solanaceae; genus Nicotiana; species Nicotiana noctiflora. The sequence goes on from JASVEL010000919.1 coordinate 135,219, forward strand.
ATGAGAGAGTCTTACGGTGAAAACCTTCACGGGCACCTTAAGGCGACGGGAGACAGAGAGAAATGAGAGAATCTCACTAGTGAAAACCCTTTGAAGGGCACTGTGAGGTGACAGGACGAGATAGTTGCAAGATGTCTGCATGAGACAAGGTTTGGACATCCGTTTACCTCTAGCAGGACTCGGCATCAGAAAGTGATTGATATGAATAGACTGGGTAGTTTAATCTCAAAGGCGCGGCATAACCATTGGATCAGGCACACATTCAGATAAGTTTTCCTATTTTGAGTTCAGAAAAGTTTTTCTCTTCTTTTGTCATTTGCGGTCAGTAGTCTTTTCTTTTCTTTTCATTTTCGAAAATTGATTCTTCAAAGCTTACTACCAAGTCTCCCAAAGCAGTATATAGGCGTGGAACGAGGCAATAAGACAGAAGTCGTTACGATAGTAAGATTGGGATGACAGGCTGAGTGGAAGGTTCGCAAGAGTTATGGAGTATGATGGACACATGTGGCATGTCCGAAAGATGATTTCACGCAACAGATCACCGGCTAAAAAGAGTCGGATCAAACCAAAGATTGGGATAAAGGAAAGATGAGAGGTCGTTCGTGGAAAGAGCATCGCCCCCAGCAAGCGTCAACGTCGCCCGCAAAGTTCGAGAGAGGCCAAGCAGCTGAAAGAGAAAAGAAAATGGCCCCAACAAGAGTGGCACGACCACTCACCGCATTTTGAAACTAACAATTTTTCTTTGATTTAAAAGCAGGAAAAGAGGGTTCGTTGGCAGAAAAGCATACCGTCCAGAAGTTTATCAAACTGGGGCAGAAAATTTTCTCCTGTTGCGAAAATTTTCTTGAAAGCAAGGACCCGGGGGATAAGGGTAGAAAGCAACACAAGATGGGTTGATCTTTGAGCCTGGTATCATCCCCAGCAGTTATTGGAAAAAGAAAAAATGGCTTCGAGATTTCCCCAGCAGTATTACATCCTATAATTTGATCAAGGAAACAAAAGCGTGAGTCCCAAAAGAGGTAGGGGAAGAAGGAAGAGAATGAGGGGTGAAGGAAACAAAGAATACTTCCTCAGCAGCATCATCCCCAGCAGGCGAGTAAACAGTTCCAAAAATATCCCCAGCAGCCAGAAGAAAAGTAATACGACCGGGGAAAGCAATTCCAAGACAGGATAATTCAGAAGAGAAGGTGGTCCGAGAGGTAATGCAGGAACAAGGATATGATACAAAAAGCAAAGGAAGGTCATCAGGATAGGATGAAATCAGTGAGTAGTAATTGAAGTCAGGGAGCCCGCCTGGAGAATGGAGTGGCGATTTAATTTTGAGGTTGTATTTGAAGTCAGGGAGCCCGCCTGGAGAATGGAGTGGCGATTTAATTTTGAGGTTGTATTTGAAGTCAGGGAGCCCGCCTGGAGAATGGAGTGGCGATTTAATTTTGAAGTTGTAACTGAAGTCAGGAAGCCCGCCTGGAGAATGGAGTGGCGATTTAATTTTGAAGTTGTAACTGAAGTCAGGGAGCCCGCCTGGAGAATGGAGTGGCGATTTAATTTTGAAGTTGTAACTGAAGTCAGGAAGCCCGCCTGGAGAATGGAGTGGCGATTTAATTTTGAAGTTGTAACTGAAGTCAGGGAGCCCGCCTGGAGAATGGAGTGGCGATTTAATTTTGAAGTTGTAACTGAAGTCAGGAAGCCCGCCTGGAGAATGGAGTGGCGATTTAATTTTGAAGTAGTAATTGAAGTCAGGGAGCCCGCCTGGAGAATGGAGTGGCGATTTAATTTTGAAGTAGTAATTGAAGTCAGGGAGCCCGCCTGGAGAATGGAGTGGCGATTTAATTTTGAAGTAGTAATTGAAGTCAGGGAGCCCGCCTGGAGAATGGAGTGGCGATTTTATTTCGAAGTAGTAGTTGAAGTCAGGAAGCCCGCCTGGAGAATGGAGTGGCGATTTTATTTCGAAGTCGTAACTGAAGTCAGAAAGCCCGCCCGGAGAATGGAGTGGCAATTTAATTTTGAAACAGTAATTGAAGTCAGGGAGCCCGCCTGGAGAATGGAGTGGCGATTTAATTTTGAAGTTGTATTTGAAGTCAGGGAGCCCGCCTGGAGAATGGAGTGGCGATTTTATTTTGAAGTTGTAGTTGAAGTCAGGGAGCCCGCCTGGAGAATGGAGTGGCGATTTAATTTTGAAGTTGTAGTTGAAGTCAGGGAGCCCGCCTGGAGAATGGAGTGGCGATTTAATTTTGAAGTTGTAGTTGAAGTCAGGGAGCCCGCCTGAAGAATGGAGTGGCGATTTAATTTTGAAGTTGTAGTTGAAGTCAGGGAGCCCGCCTGGAGAATGGAGTGGCGATTTAATTTTGAAGTAGTAGTTGAAGTCAGGGAGCCCGCCTGGAGAATGGAGTGGCGATTTTATTTCGAAGTAGTAGTTGAAGTCAGGGAGCCCGCCTGGAGAATGGAGTGGCAAGCTGTTTTGAGTTGGTAGAGGAAAGCGGTAGAATGTAACAGAAATCCCCGGCATGAATCCAAGTTAGTAAGCAAAGGGAGGCAACAAGGACCAGAACAGATAGACTCAGATTGCGAAGGAGAATAGTTCAAAGATCGTAAAGAAGGAAGCAATGGTCGGAGTTCGGCAATCACGATAGGCCGAAATAACAACTGGCAGAAGAGAAGAAGCGTCAGAAGAAACACCAAGTCAGACAGGATGGCAAGGAGCGCGACAAGATCAAGTTAAAAAGATAGACAAGAACTTGTAGTACTGTAACTTAGTCTAGCTTCTTGTTTTTGTTGCTTAGTACGGTGTAACAAGGAGATCGGCTAAGCAGTGGTAACAGCAGTAACAGCGGCAACAGCAGTAACAGCGAGATCGCAACAGTCATGGTAGTCCCAGCTACCGGAACTTCCCGAACTACATTGACCTGATTCCCTTTTAGCCAGGGATATGTAGGAGACCTTTGAAGCAAGGTTCGGTCAAAAACTTTTCCCAAAATGCTTCATACGGAGTGCTCGAATAGGGCAAAAATCGCTTATATCCGCTCATTTATCTTTGCACGAAAACTCTGCGTGTTTACGCGCAAAGAGGGGCAGCTGTGAGCACGTGATTTTTGCCTTACCTGAGAAGTACTCCCAGAAAATTCAAAATAAAAATAGTTTCGTGTTGGGCATGATTTTGTGATTTTGTGTTATTTTTTATCTTAAATTTGCATTTTTGCGTGCGTGTTGATTTATTCAAATTAGTAAAATACAAAAAAATATATACTAAGTTTTGCATTTTTAGTGTTTGATATCGAAATTATGTGATTTGCATTTTTAGGTGATATGTAATTGTGTGGGATAATGGTATTCATATATATATATATATATATACATGTACATATATACATATATACATGTAGTAATGAGATCAGATCTGGGCCATAGTTTGGTCCAAAAACCAGGCCCAAACGAATCCCACCTGGTCCAGTCCGTCCCAACCCGTTACACCCCAAACGACGTCGTTCCGTTTTAAGTGAAGAGATCCAAGCCGTCGATCAGCATTGATCCGATGGATCTCATTAATCGCTCCACTGTGCAATCCTGGCCGTTGGATTCTCATCATCCAACGGCCGAGATTAAAGCGTCAATTTTAAACCTACCAAAGAACCCCCCCATACCCCCCACACCCGTTCATTCCCCCCCACACTCATCTTCGTCTCTCCAGAGACGATCAATCGCCGCCGTACCTCCGCCACCCTCCGCCTACCGGAAATCGCCTCGCGGCGGTTCCGGTAGGCCAATCACTCCCATTTTTACACCACACACTCGTCTCAACCTCCCCATCCCAACCCCGTGCATGGCTTAGGTCGAATCCATCTGGAACTCCTCGAATCTTCATTTGAAGATTCGAGTCGAACTTCAACCAACTCTAATTGACCCCAAACTCAGGCCATACCCTTACCGGACCTCCCTCACACCATAACCCCCATTGATTTCCGTCGAATCTAACCAGAACCAGTAAAGCCCCAAATTTGGACCCTCAAGAACCCTAGAAAATCAAACGTTAAAATTCATCCAATGAATCAAAGATTTGGGGTCTAATGGGCCTTAATCGAAGTGTTTTTATTTAAGAACACTTCGACTAAGGTTCGTTCGACCTTAAAGCAAGCAAAGTCTGAGGCGAGCTCGGGTCCGTCGAGTATAAAGCTTTGGAGCCTTTCCCGTTGGTGCGGCTGTCATTGGTAATTAAGGTCTAACTAATTGTTTAGTTTAGCTTGCTTAACCTGTTCTTTTCTTCTATTCATCCTTTAAATTATTCTGGCCATCTTCCATGGACCTTTTATTTGGTCGATTCTTTCTGTGTTCAGTAGTTAAAATGAATCGTATATTCAGTTCGATTAAGGTCGTCAAGCATTTTAATTCGTATTCGATTTGGTTCCTTGATTCTGCTTGAAGCATATTGAATCTGTAGGTCACTCATTTGTTATCAATTGTGTATGTTTGTCATCGACTAATCAATATGGTCGAGTAGTTTCGTAGGTCTTGTTTATTAGCATTGATTGAATAGCCGTTAGGAGTTAAATTGGTTGTTGGATTGATTGGTCATTATGAAATAGGAATTGAATTGGTTTGATTTGTTTGAATTAAAATAGGACCATGAATTGTACTCCTGGTAGTTTCTGCAAAGCATTAAGCTGATAGGCCTGTTGTGAACTAAGTAAAGTAATAGCTTAGGGAATGCGGATGACTGTGTAAAACACTGGCAGTTGAGTAGGAATCACATGGGCACAATATCACTAAGGGAGGGCACACCTGAATGTTAATATCATGACTGCCAGTGCACTGGATGATTAAACAATGGTATAAGGCACTTGTAGTGGGCTGGCAGAGCATGGGCTAGGCAGAGGGATGGGTCTGCCCAGGGGAATCTACTGGGCTGGCAGAGAAGAGTGTGGGCAGGGTGGGTCTGTTGATTATTATATTTTAGAGTTTCTGATTCTTTTGGCTTGGGGGGTGTTCTTTTAACTATAAGTATAAGAGACATAGAGTAGGGGAGGGGAGACAGGGATATAGATTAGAGAGTACCTGGAGATACGAAAAAAAGAGTTTGAGACAGTGAACTAGAGAGAAAAGAACACTGGACACACAGGAAGGGTTCACTATATACACATTTTTAGGGCTATACACACAGTAAGGGCTGAGAACACACATATACAAGGCTATAGATAGAGAAAGTTAAGAAGCATAGACCAAGAGACTGTTTCATTGGCTTTTGGTCACTGTTTTCGTGTGTTTTTTAGTTGGGAGTGGCTGAGTAGTTGGTCATTTGGTCGCTTGTTGTTCCTGTGTTGGTGTTACTGATCTCCTGCTTCTGCTACTGCTGTGATTGAGTTTGTTGTTGGCTTGGGTTGTCGTGTGGCTTTTGTTGGTCCATTATTTGTGGTCGATTCTGCTGGGTCTCTTAGTTCTTCTGCTACTGCTCGAGTTTATGCCTGGGTGTTGACTTGTTGCTGTGGTTTTGGCTCCTGTTTTCCCCTGCTATTGGTCTGTTGTTGCTGCTGTCCTGTGCATTTGGTGCTACTGGTCTTTGTTGCTGTTGATCCAGCGTAATTGATGTTGGTCGTGTGGTTGTTGTTGTTGTGCATTCTGCTGCTGCAACTAACTTCTCTCCATTGTAATTTCCAGGTACTCATTCTAAGTTTGCTTATGTATGCTCATGCTGCTGGAATTATGAACTGAAATCAAAACAAGTGAATGCTGTGGACGTTGAATTAAATGAATTTGTTATTTGTTTATATAGTTTTATGTAGCCGATTATTAACTCATTACAATTAGGCTACTTTGAATTAATTGGATCGTATAATATGGACTGTATACTTTGAACTATGGATTGTCAAACCTTTGATTGTTTAGTTATAATTTAGTATAGTTTAATACTAGTCATAATGCCAAGTTTTATTGATAAGTATAAGTGTCTTAGTTGGTTTGGATTTATAGTAGGATGTTAGATCAATAATATGATATCCATGATTTCAAGTAGAAAATAATATCTCAAACAACCTTGTATGGCGTTAATTGGTATCTAGTATATTCATTCATGACTACCCTATTAATACTTGAGCTTATCATTCGATTTTACTTTTAATAGATTCCAGGAATCCAGTAATAGGTAAATAGATTAGTGATGACAGAATAAATTTTCATCCAAGTCAATCACGTCTAGATATATAATCGTTCTAAGGTCTGTTGAGATTAGTCTAAAAATGTGTCAAGTGATAATTTGAATAAATAGGAACAACTTGATTATTTGCAAGTTATATGAACCTATGGATCCTAAATGTCTTAGTTTTTTTTTATAATAAATAATTAAGTTTTCTTCACTCATTATTAGAGACAACCAAAAATAGAGAATCATAGTTCGCTTCAAGGTTGCCCTTTAAATAAAATGATGAGACGGGCCTCGCTGCATTACACACAGAATTGCGGGGTCCTCAATTAATTATTACAAAAACCTTAGACTTGGAAGGACCGTCTACTGAATTTCACGGTCCTTTTCCCAAAGTAAATAGACGATAGACTCTTTAGGCACGACTTGAGATAAAATTACTTTCCCGAATACGGGTGTGCATTTATGTGACCCAAATCTTACTCTCGGCGAAACTGAAATACATTAGAGTCGCAGGCGTACTGGTTACGGTGCGGCTCGAAATGTGTTTTCGTAACGTCGCAATTCTTCTAAAAATAAGAGCGGAGCATTGAAAGCACATAGTCAAAATATATAAAAGAATCAGATAGAAACAAAAATTGCAATTGAGCGACCGTGCTAAAACCACGGGATCCGGGGGTGCCTAACACCTTCTCCCGGGTTAATAGAATTCCTTATCCAGATTTCTAGTTTCGCAGACTGTATTACAGAGCCATAAATTTCCTCGGTTCGGGATTAAACCGGTGACTTGGAACACCATTATTTTTCCAAGTGGCGACTCTGAATTAAATAAACTAATCCCGTCTCGATTGTCCTTTAATTGGAAAAACTCCCTCGCACCCTCGCGGGTGCGTAAAAAGGAGGTGTGACATGGGGGAACTTTCTCCCCTAGGATATTATGTGTTAATTTAAATGCCTTGTACGCGAGGTGACGGGCGTGTACATGCGCAGATTGTTGGAACCCACCTTACTTGAATTGTTCAATTCGTGATATTTCTGTTCTTAGCTGATTAGATCGTGACATTACCTGATATTCGTTAGAAAAGCATGATTAGAAAGGATTTATCTGTCTAAATGCCTAATTGTCTTACTTGAACTTCTTGATAATTGTTGGCACTGGTTTTGGTGAAGTTGTAGTTATGCATATCATATTTCTCTGCGCGTTCCTTTTTATTGTTTGTGTTGGTGGACTGCAGGTTCAATTCCCGGAGATCCAAGGGCTGTGGGTTCGATTCCCAGAGACCCGGAGTGGTATTGTTTGTGGACTGCGGGTTTGATTCCCGGAGATCCAAGGGCTGCGGGTTCGATTCCCGGAGACCCAGAGTTTATTGATATTTTTATTGAGATACGGACTGCGGGTTCGATTCCCGGAGATCCTAAGATATTGAGATACGGGCTGCGGGTTCGATTCCCAGAGACCCAGAGATACTGATATTGGGACTGCGGGTTAAATTCCCGGAGATCTTGAGTTGTTGGATATAGAGAGGGACTGTGTGTTCAATTCGCATAGGTCTTGGACTTGTTGATTTGAGTTTATGTTGTGTTGGTTACTTGTAGTTAGCTAATCGTAGTCGGTTGCAGTGATTACTTTATTGTTGTTATATCATATTCATTCTTACTTATTCCTGCTTATTATTGTTTTGACCATTATGTTATTGTTTTCTCGGTAGGGCCCTGACCTTCCTCGTCACTACTCCATCGAGGTTATGCTTGGCACTTACTGAGTACTGCTGTGGTGTACTCATGCTACTATTCTGCACACTTTTGTTGTGCAGATCCAGGTACATCAGGTCAGGCTCAGCTTAGGTGATTTAGCAGCACTTCAGGAGACTTGAGGTATGATCTGCTACGTCCGCGGATCCGGGGGGTCTCCTTCTATTCTCATTAGTGATAGCAGTTAATTTCCCTCGTTCTTGTTGTTTAGACATTCTTGACGTATAGAGCCACAGTTGTACTCTTCCTTTAGTCTGTGTTGCCCGTGGGTTTCCGGGTCTTGGTAATATGTCATTTAGTTTATTTTGGCGAAGTGTATGTGCCGAGCGGCACTTATTACACTTCCTTTATATTACTTTGTGGTTAACTTATCCTTTTGTTCGTGAAATTGTATATTCCGCATCGTGTTAGGCTTACCTAGTCGCGAAGACTGGGTGCCGTCATGACAGGTTCACGATTGGTGAATTAGGGTCGTGACAAGTTTGCTCTTGAAAGCCTATGGGGTTTGGGTTTCGAAAGAATGGTGAAAATTCACCTAAGTATAAATTTGCCGGGCCTAGGGTATGGGAATTGTAAATTAGAGTTCGCAATTGCGAACCCAGGCCTGCTACTATGGGAATTGCGATCATTTGTTCGCATTTGCGAACTTGGGCCAATCAGTGAAGGTTCGCATTTGCAATAAGGGGGTTGAATTTGCGATCTTACACCCTTCGCATTTGCGAGCACTGTGATCGCATTTTCGACTAGTGCCTGGAGCCCCTAGTTCGCATTTGCGAATAAATGGATCGCATTTGCGATCCCATGCAAAATACCCATACTTCGCAATGGCAATTTATTATTCGCATTTGCGAACTAGCAATTGCGAGCCCTATCCTCGCATTTGCGAAAGTTACAGCAACCAGCATACCAGATTTTCAAAAACATGAGAAATGCAATCGATGCCTACCCGAAACTCACACGAGACCTCGGGGCTCCAAATCAAACCTGCACACAACCTCAAAAATATCCTACGGACTTGCTCGCGCGATCAAATCACCAAATAACATCATTTACATAGAATCAAGCCTCAAAGCTCATGATTTTCCTTCTAAACTTCATAAACTTTCAAACTTGGAACTTATAGTCCGAAACAAGCCAAACAACGTCCGATTTCGACCAAACTTCACATAAAGCATTTAAACAATATATAAGACTTGTACCGGGTGTCGGAACCAAAATACAAGCTCGATACCATAGTCTTTTAATAAAATTTTATTTCTATTTTCTTAATACCTTCAGAAAAATAATTTAATAGAAAAATTCTTTTAATTTTAGACCTCGAATTTCGATTCCAGGCACACGCCCGAGTCCCACATTTTTCTGCGGACCTTCCGGGACCGTCCGATCTCGGATCCGGGTCCGTTTACCAAAGGAAGATTATAACAAAGGAAAAGTCAGCTAATAAGTAATATCAAGACCTATACGCTGCAAATTCTAATAAATGAAAATGAAGGAGAAAATAAAGAGAGAATACATATAATTCCTACTCATCATGAGCTTGAACTTGTCAATATTAAACACTACAGAATTATTAGGTTTGAGTGAATATGAATATCTGAAGAATTGAATGTCGGTGTATGCTACATATTAAAATATCACTTGGGATTGAAAGACGACGCTCCCAAATTACTGAAAATTTAATTAAAAAGTACAATTAGAAAAAGAAAATATAAAGTACTCACACACATATATTAAAATTAAAAGAGTAGGAATAAGACATAGATTAGCAAAAACATGAGGATGTATTTTGGTAGGTTAAATTGACCGGGAATCTCGCTACTGTGTTAACAAACAATTTTGTTGTTTAACGTTCTAAATGACTAATTATAATTAACAAAAATATGCATGTAATTTAGCAATTTCCTTTACGTTGTATGAGCTGATAACTAGCTACGTTCGTACCATCCTATATGTCATTTGCTAATTTTGATGCTTATTAACTGAACTTGTGAACCCTATTTGTAATATTAATACCAATTATCCGTTTTTTACTTCAATTAAACAACCAAATTGCTCTATGCTGTGTTTTGCGAGTGTACTTGGAATCATTACATATTTCCAAGAGAAAACCAAAATGCATCGTTCGAACAATTTCTGTGCTTAATATTAATTCTTAATTAGAAAAAAGTACTATGTATTTTTTTTTCATCTTTAACCTTACAAATCAGAACATATATAATTTTACAATTGTGTTTTGGCTCAAGTTTGCATAATTGAGAACTGAAAAAATAACATTGTATATATAGTCGGTCTCAAAATTATCTCTATCTTTATATATATATATTTATATTTATACAAATTTTATATATTTTTATAGCTACCAAATATAAATAATTTGGATCACGGGCTAAAAATGATATTTGCCTTTTATCTTTTGCAAGCCAATTGTATTAGCAAAAAGAACGTCTTTTTTTCCTTCATATTTAAGCTTACAAATTAGAGCATATATATAGTATTAAAACAATTGAGTTTTCGCTCTATCCTAATTAGCGACCCTACTATATTTGCCTGTCTTTAGCGACGATATTCTTGCTAACCAAATTTATGTAATTTTTTAAAAGTATAACTACGCATTTTGACTGTTATGTTTTTCTTTTCTTTTAAAAGGCCATTGTAATCTCGGAAGTTGTTCATTCCGACATTCCAAATTAATTTAATTTCACTTTGAATTTTATACATTATCGTCGAACAATTTAATGAAGCCGTTTGCATTTTTGGTAGCTAATGTTCTGTTTACCTAAACCACAAAAACCAAGAGGGTGACTCGTTCAATATTGAGATTAATTTATATACATTACTTTTAGCAATTGGAGTTTCCTGTTTATTTGTAGTAATTATTTAGGTGATATGATATTAAACTCTTTAAAAATGCTGAATTTTCTTCTTTACAAAAGGAAAGAAGATGCAATAGTTTATTGGTTGGAGCGACCTGCTCGAGGAATTGTCAAATCCATGAACATTCACAAGACTACACACTGTTATAATTTTACACAAAAAATAAACACAAGTTTATTTAGTACGGTCAGACAAATCTTCAAAATTCAAGCACATAGGTCCCTCAATTAATATTTGGACAACATGCAAGAGAAAAATTGGTCAACAAAAATTAATAATTATACATGGATTAGAAAACTTATTAACATTTTGTTAATTAAGATTATATTTTAGGTTTAATTAGGCAATGTGTAAAAGATATCACGTGGCAATGTATTGGAACAATCACCCCTTTTCATCAGAGTTTGAACTATGAGAAAATATTGATAAAAGTAACCCAAAACTTTTTCATATTGTCGGATTTATCCCCCAAAAAGGGGATTAAAGAAAAGTGCCTTTTGTTTGGATGTGTCTTTGAATCAGAAATATAATAAAAGTAAGAGAATATAACAAATCAAAGTTCCCAGTTTTTAAAAAGCATATCTGATCTTCTGGATGTGAATAAAGTTAAACCCCTTTTAAGTTTGTACCTTAGATTTGTTCTTCTCTTTGTGTCTTTTACTATTCAATTTTTGGCCCTTTGTCTAACATCACAGTTTTCGATTTCTCATCCGTTGTCCGGTACTTATTTGTATTGGAGTCCTTACTATAATTAAATTTGCGTCGTTTAGGGCCCCATTCAGAAAAAAGCGCTCGCTATCATAATTTTTCCGAACTCTAAACTGAGACCTCTAGTTAAGGGAATAGCAGTCACAACAACGATACCACATTCTTCTGTGGTTTTATAACACCACATTAAACCTCTAGGACTGTCTTTTATTAAACATTTTACCCTTTCCTTCTTGGCATTTACTAGTGATTTTATTTCATTTTTGGCCATTTTCTTCTTGCCTTTTTCCTCTTTCTCTTTCTCATGAATAGGGATATGGGACTTGTTATACTTTTTAATATATAGAAAGGGACAAAATTAGATTATGACTCTTTAAATGAAAAGAGGATGTGGCCAATTGATTGTCTATGATGAGTTTCAGGCTGGCATATGGTAAAGGATTTTAATAAATGTTTGGAATGTGACATTCCTTTCTTAATTTTTGTGACCAAACCAGAAGGCAACTTGGTCTTTTGAACTTAGAATTTTATATGAAATAATTTTCAAATTGATGTGCATTCAAAATCTTAAAACCATTAGATACATAATATTATTGGAAATGGTCCAAATTTGCTCTTGTATAGTCGAAATTAACCTACTTTGTTGTTAAACTTTGGCTCATTTATCCTGCGTTTGGCAAATCGTCTTGTATTTGTACTTATCATTCACGGAGTTTCATCTTGAAATGGAGGGACTTTACATTCTCAATTCTTTGAGGAAAAAATAAACAAATTATTAACTTTTGACAACAATAACAACTACCCAGTAAAATCTCATAAGGTGGGTCTGTTTAGGGGTGTGCATTCAATTTATCGATTCGATTTTGACCCTTATCGATTGTCGATTTGTACAAATGCTTATCGTTATCGTTTCAATAAGGTTTCAATTTTTTCGATTTCGATTTATCGATTTTGGGGGCCTATTAATTCGGTTATCGATTACACCAATAAAAAGAATTGCGGGATTCCACGGAAAGTATATCGCTATACACACGCCTAACTAATATGGACAAAAGGAAGCTAAAATAAGACGAACGCCATTTATAACATAAAAATTTTGTCATCAAGCACATGCGACAAAACTAAAGTAAGGGATCAAATGTATGCCACCAATACTCCAACGGTATAAAAAAACAAAACAAAATAAAATACATCATCACGGATAATTCTATTTTCTATTAATTTGAACTTCATTCCCTTGATCTTTAATATGATCATTCCTTAAATGTGGTAGAGAAAATAATAGGGTAAGGGACTTAGGGTAAAGGAAATGGTATAGATTAGGAAAAATGATATTCTATACCCGCTATCAAAATAGTAGCATAATATATACATTCTGTATGTTATATTAATCTACACAAATAAATAATTACTCATTTTACAAGTGTCTACACTCTAGGGGTGTGCATTCGATTTATCGATTCGATTTTGACCCTTATCAATAATTACTTATCGATTATCGATTTGTACATATGCTTATCGTTATCGTTTTAATAAGATTTTGATTTTTTCGATTTTGATTTCAATAACAAATAATTATTCGATTTATCGATAAACCGATTCGAATGCACACCCCTAGATCTGTTGGAGTTTAAAGGCATTAGGCTTCAAAGCCTTTAAGCATTAGGCTTTAAAGTCTAAAAGTGTGAATTGGAAATGGTGGGAAATGAAAATTTGAATGAAGTGAACTTTTGACTTGCACTTTGTCCCTCATTGATGAGGGACAACTACATTTGTGTGCTTATATATAGATCACTTCTTAAAGCTCTTAAAGGAGTTGAAGAGAATGAACCCTCGCGCCGCGATCGTCGCACAGCTCGGCTTCGGCTTCAGATTTGTCAAATCGATCGATAAGATTATTTTTTGGACAAAATTAATTTAATTAATTAAATGCCAGATCACTGCTTAAGATTTAGAAGGATAGTCTGGTCGCGATATGACTGCGCCAGAACCATGTTGCAGATTCATTGGGCCACTCTGGCCGCGGTCCTGGCGTAACCGCGGCAGGCCGCGTAAACTTCTGAAAATGAACCTTTTCCAGAACAAACATCACACCTCTTCCAATAATTGCCTATAAATTCTGAGGCATGACTTTATTTTTAAGACACCAAAAATAATATAGAACTTCCTTCTTTCTAAAAATACTGCATTCTAATTCGCCGTCTCTCTCTCTCGAATTCGTAACTGTGATTTTGCTCCATTCTTTATGTTCGTTGGTATCTTGCAGTTTGTATTGCTACTGTTGCAGGATAGTTTATTCTTTTATTCTTCTAACAGTTTTCTGATTTTGTGTTTTAACACAATAGCGTTCACAAGCTTAAGGAATTTCAAACTAACGTTTCTGTGTTGAAATATATATTAAACTGTTATTTATATTTTGTAAATTGTTTTGGAGACTAAATCCTTCAAGCTTTCTACTCCAATAATTGTTCTGCCCAGTTTAAAGTATATCAAAACTTTACCAGAATAATAAACGTACGGGATTGAAGTATATAAAAACTTCACCATTGTTACATCCTATATGTTTGGTTTGGTATTTAGTTTGAAGATATCAAAACTTTACTGATTGAACAAATTTCTATTTTGTTTCCAACTTTACAAAAAAAATGACTATTGAAATCCAAACTAATGGAATTGCGGGAACGGGTGCTAATGTTACGAGTGTTGCTGCCTTGTTAAGCTGTTCAACTCCTGCTTATGCTATGGCACCAGCAGAAAAACCCGGAAAGTTTTTCGGTATCGACTTATAACATTGGCAAATGAATATGCTCTTCTATCTTACTACGTTGATTTTCCAGCGATTCATCAAGGAGGATCCTCCGGTGCTGGCTGAAAATACTCCAGATGACGAACAATTTATTGTAACTGAAACATGGAAATATTCTGATTTCTTGTGCAAAAACTTCATTTTGAGTTGTTTGGAAGATAGCCTGTACAATGTCTAGAGTGTCATGAAAATTTCAAAAGAGTTATGGAATGCGCTTGAGAAAAAGTACAAGACTAAGGATACCGGCCTTAAGAAGTTCGTGGCTGCAAGGTTTTTGGATTTCAAGATGATTGACACTAGGTCGGTCATAATTCAATTCCAAGAATTACAAGTTATTGTGCATGACCTCCTTGCTAAAAGTATGACCGAATCAATAATTTTATTAATAAAATTTATGTTGTTATTAATTATGAATCTATTATTGAAAGTATGGTCATAAATGAGGCCTTTCAAGTCACTACTTTCATAGAGAAATTACCTCCGTTGTGGAAAGATTTTAAAAACTATCTAAAACACAAGCGGAATGAGATGACACTTGAAGACTTGATTGTGCGTTTGAGGATAGAAGAAGGTGACAAAAATGATGAAAAGAAGTCATGCGAGAACTAGACAATAATAAGGGCTAACATTGTTGAAGAGGCACCACAAAACAAGAAGAGAAAGAAGGCTACTGGAGACAAAGAATTACCCCAGCAAGAAAAAGTTCAAGGGTGATTGCCACAACTATGGAAAATCTGGACATAAGGTCGTGGATTGTCGTGCACCAAAGAATGATAAGAAGAAGAAAAATCAAGCTAACATGGTTGAAAATACTGAAGAAATGGAGGACTTGTGTGTCATGTTGTCTGAATGTAACTTGGTAGGAAATCCTAAAGAATGGTGGATAGATTTTGGAGCCACCTGCTATGTTTGTGCCAATAAGGAGTTATTTTCTTCTAATGCCCCTGCAGGACCTGACGAGACACTTTTCATGGGAAATTTGTCTACAGCGAAATTGAAGGAGTTGGAAAGATGACGTCAGAAAAAATAGTGACTCTAAACCAAGTTCTCCATGTTCCAGAAATTCGCAAGAATATTGTGTCTACATCACTTCTTGTCAAGAATGGGTTCAAATATATTTTTGTTTCTAATAGTGTTGTACTAAGTAAGAATGATATGTATAGTAGGAAAAGGTTACCTGAATAAGGGACTTTTTAAGTTAAATGTAATAGTAGTTCCTATCAATAAAGTTAATGTTTCTTCTTACTTACTTGAGTCAAACACTTTATGGCATTCACGGTTAGGTCATGTCAACTTCAAAACATTATGAAAAATAATAAATTTAGAAGTATTGCCAAAATTTGATTGCACTAATTCCAAATATCAAATATGTGTGGAATCAAAGTATGCTAAGCATCCTTATAAGTCTGTTAAAAGAAACTCAAGTCTGTTAGACTTAATTCACGCATATATTTACGACATAAAGTCAACACCATCTCGTGGTGGGAAAAAGTATTTATTACTTTTATTGACGATAGAACGAGATATTGCTATGTTTATTTACTTAGTAGTAAATATGAGGCAATTGATACTTTCAAGAAATACAAGAGTGAAGTTGAAACACAACTAAACAAAAAGATCAAAATGATAAGAAGTGATAGGGGTGGTGAATATGTCACGACCTAGATTTCCCCCACCATCGGAATCGTGATGGCGCCTACTCGTGGTAGCTAGGCAAGCCAATTCACTCACCATCTTCCTGTTCATACCATCATTTTTATTCTTATATTTAATAGCAAGAAAATTACTCAAAAGTTTTAAATGCGGAAGTCTTTCGAATAAGAGATGAATAATAGTGTAAAGTAACTGACATAAATCCTCTACACAAGACGTGGAGTCATAAACTCACGAACTACTAAGGAATAACTACACATAATGGTCTGAAAGAAAATAAATAATAATCGTCTGTCTCGGAACAATGTGACCACAGCAATAATAAAAGTAATTGAGGCGCCGGGCTTGCGGACGCCTGCAAGCTACCTCGGTCTCGGAAGTACGGTAATCCCACTAGTACACTACTACTGATACTCCTGCTTAAAAACTGGACCTGTGCAAAAATGCACAGAAGTATAGTATCAGCACAATCCGACCCCATATGCTGGTAAGTGCCTGACCTATCCTGGCGAAGTAGTGACAAGCCTAGGACCAGACACTCACATAAACCTGTGTAGTTCTATATATGTATGTACCACAAAATAACAGAAATATCGAGTAACACAACTAACAAAGGAGGTAATATACTGGGGGAACACAATCAGCAACACATAATAAATCAGTAAGGAAAATCAGAGTGTAGTAAAAACAGCTATCACCAAAATAAGAAATGTAAATGATTGCATGGCATCACCCTTCGTGCTTTTACTCTCATCCTCACCAAATAATCAAATAAAAGTGCGCGGCATCACCCTTCGTGCTTTTACTCTCATCCTCACCAAATAAGCAAATAAAAGTGCACGGCATCACCCTTCGTGCTTTTACTCTCATCCTCACCAAATAAGCAAATAAAAGTGCATGGCATCACCCTTTGTGCTTTTACTCTTATCCTCACATCCATGGCACGTCATGATCCTTCGTGCATGGTTTAAGTAACAAAGGCACGTAATGTTCCTTCATGCATAAATAATAAACATGACACGGAATGATCCTTCGTGCATAAATTATGTAACAACAGCACGGAATGTTCCTTCGTGCATAAACAGTAAAACAAGGCACGAAATAATCCTTCGTGCGAACATAAGTTAAAAATGGCACGGCATCACCTTTCGTGCATTATCATTCTTCCTCACCCAAATAACAATCACAGTAAAGGGCAAAAGAATGAAACAAGTAATATGAGCCGTCCCGTCAAGGGAAACAATAATCATCACAGTAAAGTCCTGGCAAGGGAAATAATAATCATCACAATAAAGTCCCGACAAGGGAAACAATAATCAACTTCACAACCAGGAAAGGGCTCAAGAACATGACTTAAAAATATCCCACATTCACTCACAACATATGTCAACAAATGACTCACGGTCATTCTAGACGCAAGTGTATAGATGCTCGTCACCACAGCCTGTACACTGCACTCGATCACATAGCAATTAGCATATTCAATCCTATTCCCTCAAGCTAGGATATATAAAACACTTACCTCAAAGCCTTGAAGTCCAATTAACCTTCAACTATCGCTTTACCTCAAATTTCAACCTTCAACTCGCTCGAATCTAATCACAATTGGTTCAATTACTTTAATAAATACTATATAAATTGGTTTGGATGCATAAAAATAGTTTTCTCAAAGTTTTACCCAAAATTTCCCAAACTTCCCCCGGTCCCACGTGGTCGAAACTCGAGGTTCGGACCAAAATCCAGTTACCCATTCCCTCACGAGTTCAATTATATGATTTGTTTCAAAATTGGACCTCAAATCGAGGTCCAATTCCCCAATTTATGAAAAACCCAGGTTCTACCCAAAAACAACAATTTCAACCATAAAAACCTTTGATTTCTTATGGAAAACATGTTTAATGATGTTAGAAATTGAAAGAGTTGAGTAAAAATTGACTTACAAGTGATTTGGAGTGATATTGCTCTTGGAAATCGTGTGTGGTGTTTTGGGTTTTGAAAGAATGGTGAAAAAGGGGTTTAAAATCGTTTAAGTATCAGATTGCACAACTGCGGATATGGGAATTGCGAACATATGCTCGCAATTGCGAACATGACAGGTCTGGGCTGCGGAACTGGCATTTGCAAGGGAATGTTCACATTTGCTAACTGAGCCCAATACAGGACAGCCTCGCATTTGCGAGATATTGATCACATTTGCGAACATAAGGATTTCCCGGGCAACATCACATTTGCGAGGTCTTGTTCGCATTTGCGAACCAAGGCCTTTCCTGGGCCTCTTTGCATTTGCGAAGTATTGTTCGCTTTTGCGAACTAAGGCTATTTTTGGGACCTCTCGCAATTGCGAGTGATTCTTCGCAATTGCAAAGATATCAGTTGGGGAAAATACCAGCTGTGTTATTTTTCAAAATATGCTCTAACGGTCTATCAAATCTTTACCCGAGCCCTCGGGCTCCAAACCAAACATGCACACAACCTCAAAAACATATCACGAACTTGCTCGCGTGATAAAATCGCCAATATAACATCGTTTTCATAAAATTAAGCCTCAAATTCATGATTTTTTCTTTTAAACTTCATAAACTTTCAAATTTGGAACTCATGGTTCAAAACACATCAAACGATGCTCAAATTCCTTCAAACTTTGCAGGAAGTACTTAAATAATATATAAGACTTGTACCGGGCGTCGGAACCAAAATACGAGCCCGATACCATGATCTTTTAATCAATTTTCATTTCCATTTTCATTAATAATTTCAGCAAAACAATTTAATAGAAAAATTCATATCTTGGGCTCTAGGCCTCAGAATTCGACTTCGGACACATGCCCGAGTCCCATTTTTTCCTACGGACCTTCCGGGACCGTCCGATCTCGGGTCTGGGTCCTTTTATCAAAAATGTTGGCCGAAGTCAACTATATCAATATTAATATCAAATTTCTTCAAATTTTCCATAGAATTCACATATTCTAACACAGAAATTTTCCGGCTACGTGCCTGGGCAATGCACATAAATCGAGGCAATATAAAATGAGGTTTTCAAGGCCTCGAAAGAGCAGAACAGATGAGAAAAATAAGTGATGACCCTTTGGGTCGTCACAAAATATCAATCTCCTTTTGATGAAAAATGTTTCGAAAATGACATTATTCATCAAACAACTGTCCCTTACTCTCCACAATCTAATGGAATTGTGGAAAGAATGGAACGTTGAAAGAGATGATGAATGGGTTGTTGATAAGTTCAGGTTTACCACATAACTTTTGGGGGGAGCTATACTTACAGCTAACTGAATAATCAACCATGTACCTCATAGTAAAACACAATCCATTTCCTACGAAAAATTAAAAGGAAAAAAGCCCAGCTTTAAATACTTCAAAGTGTGGGGGTGTTTAGCTAAGGTACAAGTTCCTAAACATAAAAGGGTTAAGATAGGTCCAAAAATGGTGGGTTGTGTATTTATTGGATATGTAACCAATAGCAAGGCATATCATTTTCTGGTTCTTAAGTCAGAAAATCCTAAGATTCACGTTAATACGATAATAGAATCAGATAATACTAAATTATTTGAAAGTATTTATCCATAAAAAAAGGAAAGTAAAGTGACCTACTAAAAGTCAAAATGACCTCAGAAGGAAATAACAGACGGTATGCCTAATGAGAAAAATTCGAGAAGAAATAAACATCAAAAGACATCTACTTCATTCGGTCCAAATTTTCTGACTTTCCTGCTAGAAAGTGAGCCTCGTACCTTCAAGGAAGCATTGTCTTCCTCAGAAGCACAATATTGGAAAGAAGCTGTCAATAGTGAAATAGAATCCATATCGAGCAACCATACATGGAAACTGATTGATATTCCTCTAGGTAACAAAACATTGGGTTCTAAAAGAATTTTTAAGAATAAAATGAATGACGATGGTACTATTGACAAATACAAGGCAAGACTTATTGTCAAAGGATTTAGACAATGAGAAGGACTTTATTATTTTGACATACACTCTTCGGTAACAAGAATTACATCAATTCGGATGCTAATAGCAATAGCCGCCTTGTATGGTCTTCAAATCCATCAAATGGATGTAAAAACAACCTTCTTAAATGGTGATCTAAAGGAAGAAATTTACATGAACCAACCCGAAGGGTTTGTGGTTTCGGGAAAAGAAAAGAAGGTGTGTCGACTTGTTAAGTTTCTTTTTGGACTAAAACAAGCACCCAAGCAATGGCATGCGAAATTTGACCAAACAATGTTGTCAAATGTCTTTAAAATTACTGAATGTGACAAATGTGTTTACATTAAAAATGTTCCAAATCATATAGTCATTGTTTGCTTATATGTCGATGATATGCTAATAATGAGCAAAGACATTGCTGATATTCAAGCTACTAAGCGTATGCTTGCTAGTAAGTTTGATATGAAAGACTTAGGAGTTGCCGATGTAATTCTAGAAATTAAAATCCAGAAGACTCCTCAGGGTCTAGCTTTGTCTCAATCACATTACGTAAAAATGATACTTGAAAAATTCAAACACTTGGAATTTAGAAGCGCAAGAACTCCAATTGACTTAAATCATCATCTTATAAAGAATAAACGTGAAAGTACTATCACACATCATTTTTGCGCTAACCCGCGAGGGTGAAAGGGAGTTTTTCCAATTAAAGGACAATCGAAATGGGATTTATTTATTTAATTCAGAGTCGCCACTTGGGAGATTTATGGTTGTCACGACCCCAATCCCGGTCGTAATGGCGCCCAACACAACTGCTAGGCAAGCCCGACCATTTACCCTCTCATCCCGAGCATGAAGCTCAAATCAATTACCTGGATATTATTATCAACAATAAAGCTAAACTGAATAACCACCCAAAGATCTAGGGTCACGAGTCTAGAGCCTTTAAACATGATCGGATAATAATATCTAAACCAAATACTCAAGTATGAATAATGTGTATACAAAGGGAAACTGGAATAAGAAGAGAAGCCAGGTCCTGCGAACGCCAGCATCTACCTCAGCAACTCGGACAAATACTGATAAAAGCTGGAGTGCTCGTCTATGCCTCATGTGTACCTGAATCTGCACATAAAGGTGCAGGGAGTAGGGGTGAGTACTAAGTACTCAGTGAGTAATAAATATATACAAGTAGCTGAAAGTAAGAAATCCACAGATTACCACAAAGTAAAGCTAAACTACAGTCCGATTCCTTCTACGAACTAGCAACAACAGTACATTACAATTATCACAGACAATTCAACAGATAAAGATACAATGCAAAGCACATAACTGCTACGACGTGTAGCCCGATCCATTTAACGTCGACGACGCTCACTGGGGTGTGTACAGACTCCGGAGGGGCTCCAACAGCCCAAGCGCAATACCGCTGTGGCGTGCAGCCCGATCCTCATTTCAACTGCTGCGGCGTGCAGCCCGATCCATCCTCAGTCCACAACAACCATATATGTCACACAACAGCTCAAATTATTTATTTCCAGGTTCCAGTTCATAAATTATGAAAATACTTTAATTCTTATTTAATTTTCCCAAAACAGGTGACTTATCATTTCCATACGGTGATTTCAAACCAGGACTGAGATCAGTGATTAAGCAAGTATAGCTATCACATATATAACTATCCCCTAGAGATACTACAGGTCGGCACAAGGCCCCAAACACGGCTTATAGCCCACAATTATATCAAACACAGTGTTTTTCAACCACAAATATCATATTATACTCATTCAAGATGGACTAAGCCTCAATCCCCAGTCACAATCAATCCCGCACCTGCCACGGGGTGCGAGCCACGCCCTACTAGAGTCACAATGTGCTAAGCTGGGGTTTCGAACCCTCAGGCTACCATATACACAAACTACTCACCTCTAGCCGGTCGTAGACTCGTCCGCAATGCCTTTTCTTTTCGTATTCGCTGCCTCGCACATAGAATCTAGTCAAACCACAACAATTATGTCATTTACGGGTCAAAGAAACATAACCCAATTCAATTTATATGAAAAAAGCATAAATACACTAAGTTGGTAAAACCCGACCCCGGGCCTGCTGCTCGAAAAATTTCAAAATTAGTACCAACGCGATCCTCGTCTCGCCACGAGTCCGTGCATACCAAGAACTTCCAATTCTGATATCGTTTGGTCCTTCAAACCATCATTTTTCATTTTGGGAGATTTCACCAAATTTCTTCCCAAATTCCATCCCAAATCACAAATTAAATGATGGATTCAATGAAATATTCATGTAATCTAGTCAAATCTGAGTTAGAATTACTTACCCCAATGAATTTCTTGAAAAACCTTCGAAAAATCGCCAAAATCCGAGCTCTCTAGGTCCAAAAATCAAATAAAACCTAAAACCTCGTATTTATAGAGTAACCATCGGATTCCAGCAGTACTGACCGCACAAAAATGACCGCGGTCTACACCTAGGGAGTGCTGACCGCACAAAAATGGTTGCGGCCGCGCATCAATTTGACTGCAATGACAGGCTTCACTATTTTGTCCATAATTTTCGCTACAGATGTCCAAATGCCTATTATAATATGTTTCTGCAAACTCGATTCAAAGTTCTACAACTTTCATTTTTGAATCACCTCAAAATTCCGTGTAGATAAAAAGATATGAGCTTCTGAAATAGGATCGGTGATCTGAAGATTCTCCACCTACGCGGACCGCATAGAAATGACCTCGGTCCGCGCCCAGCCAGCGCGGCCGCGCCAAAAGGACCGCGGTCCGCGTCCCAATGACTGCCCCTTCCATTTTTTATGTTCCGGGATGTCCGTACTCACCCGAAATACACCCGAGGCCCCCGGGACCTCAACTAAAAGCACCAACAAGTTAGAAAACATATCACGGACTCAGTCGAGGCCTCAAATCACATCACATATCATCAAAATCACCAATTATGCATGGATTCATGCCTAAGAACTTATTAAATTTCCAAAACTAACATTCAATCCAAATCCCGACCAAACGACGTCCGAATGACCTAAAAATTTGCAGACATATCCAAAATCACATAACGAAGCTACAGAAATTGTCAAAATTCCATTCCGACTCCCGGATCAAAATCTCACCTACCGTTCGGATATCGCCAAAACTCAACCTTAGCCAATTCAAGCCTAAAACTACACCGGGCCTCCGAATACGATTTTCGATTGCTCTCCTAAGTCATAATTGATTCTCCGAAACTAGTCGAATCATCAGATTTCCATTCCGGGCTGTCTAACTCATCGGTCAACATTCGATTGACTTTTCCAAATTATTCTTCTCATAAAGAGGTTTATGACCTCATTTATATCTAAATTTTCTTCCGATTTGCTTCTAACTTTTCGAACACATATAAATAAGCATATTGAAGTGTTAAATGAAGAAAATGGGGCGGTAACTCTCGACATATTTTAACTAACATTGTTGGAAATTAGAACTATCTTATTGGAAATTAGAACCGGGCCACGTGAAATATACCCCTAAAATTTAAAAAATAAAATAAAAATAGTAATGTGATGTTTTTGACCGAACATGATATCTGAAATGGAGTAAATATATTCAGACCTAGCGTGTGTACCATCAAAGGCAATAAGCTTATGCATTTCCTCGTTCGATTCAATCCAACTTCAACCCATGGATATTTTGCTATTATACAATTTCAACAAAATCCTTTCTTAGATTATATGAACAAATGTATTCGAGACTTTTTGATTTTTGAATAATACCTAAGCCATATAAACTAATCGATTTTTGAATAGCAATTTTAATAGTACAATGATAACCACTTAATGTATTCGAGACTTTTCGACTACCAAGAACGAATACAACTATTATAATTATAAGCATGCTCAAATTACCTAGATTAACACATTTCTTGTCACGACCCGGATTTTCCCCCAACATCGTGATCGTGATGGCGCCTACTCGTGATAGCTAGGAAAGCCACTGTATTCAACATTATCTTGTTTTTACCAATATTTCATACTCAATTTTTATCAACAAGAACCATAACATTAATTAAATAAATGCGGAAGACTTATCAAAATAGAAATAAGCAGTACCAAGGTAAAACACTACTGAAATCCTTTACCCAAGACGTGGAGTCACAAACTCACGAACTACTACTGAATACTACATATAAAGGTCTGAAGGAAAATAACGTAAATCTGTTTGTCTCGGAACAATGAGACTATAGCAAATAATATAAATAAGTGGAAGAGACGCCGGACATGCGGACGCCTGCAAGCTACCTTGGTCTCGAAATGCTCAACTCCCACGCAAGACTCTACTGCTGCTGCTCCAGATCTAAACCTGGACCTGTGCAAAAATGTACAGAAGTGCAGTATCAGCACAATCCGACCCTATGTTCTGGTAAGTGCCTGACCTATCCCGGCGAAGTAGTGACAAGCCTAGGACCAGACACCCACATAAACCTGTGCAGTTCTATATATATATATGTACACCACAAGGTAACGAGAAATAATCAAGTAACAAACTCAACAAGAAATAACATAAGAGGAAAGCTCAACAGTTAACAACAGTTATTAAATCAACAAAGGAAACCAAAGTTTAATGGAAATAGGTAATATCAAGTCAAGGAATAGCAAATAGTTGCACGGCATCACCCTTCGTGCTTTTACTCTCATCCTCACCAAATAACCAAATAAAGTGCACGGCATCACCCTTCGTGCTTTTACTCTCATCCTCACATCCATGGCACGGCATGATCCTTCGTGCATGGTTCAATAACAAGGCACGACATTACCCTTCATGCATAATCAATATCATAAGGCACGACATGATCCTTCGTGCATAATCAATAACAAGGCACGGTATTAACCTTCGTGCATAATCAATAATGAGGCATGACATTAACCTTCGTGAAATAAGAGTAAAACAAGGCACGACATCACCCTTCGTGCATTATCACTCTTCCTCACCCAAATATCACAGTTAAGGGCAGAGAATGAAAACAACAAATCATGAACCGTCCCGGCAAGGGACACAACAACCATCACAACAAGGTCCCGGCAAGGGAAAACAATATCTCACTTCACAATAAGTCCCGGCAAGGGAAAACAATGTACAATTCCACAACCCGGAAAAGGTTCAACAATTCATCTTTAAAATATCTCACAACAAGTATCATCGACAACTTACGGTCATGCTAGACGCCAGTGTATGGATGCTCATCACCACAGCCCATACACCGCACTCAATCACATAGCACATAGCACACAATCCTATTCCCTCAAGCTAGGATAGAACAAACACTTACCTCTAGCCTTGAAGTCTAAATTATCCTTCAACTATAGTTTTTCCCCGAATTTCCGTTTTCAACTAGCTCGAATCTAGTCACAATTGATTCCATTACATTAATAAATACTAAATAACTTAGTTTGAATGCTTAAAAATGGTTTTCTCAAAGTTTACCCCAAAATTTCCCAAAACGCCCCTCACCCCACATGGTCAGAACTCGGGGTACGGACCAAAACCCGGTTACCTATTCCCCCACGAGTTCAAATATGTGATTTGTTTCAAAATCAGACCTCAATTCGAGGTCCAATTACCCAATTCATGAAACCCTATGTTCTACCCAAAAACAAGAATTTCTACTATGAAAACCTTTGATTTCTATTGAAAAACATGTTTAATGTTGTTAAGAATTGAAAGAATTGAGTAAAAAGTGACTTACAATTGCTTTGGAGTGAATTTGCTCTTGAGGGTTCGTGTGTGGTGTGTGGGTTTTTGAAAGAATGAAGAAAGAACTGAAAAATTCATTTAAGTATAAAATTGCACAGTTGCGGATATCGCAATTGCGAACATTTGTTCGCAATTGCGAACACTACAAGTTTGGGGTCTGCTGCTCTCGCAATTGCGAGACAGGGTTCGCATTTGCGAACTTGGCTGGGACACTGGGTCTTCGCATTTGCGACAAAGTGTTCGCATTTGCGAACCCAGGCGGATTATAGAAGGCGTCGCAATTGCAAGGTTTGGTTCGCATTTGCGAACCCAAGCATTCCTGGACCTCCTTCGCAATTGCGATCAAGGCTTCGCATTTGCGAACACAGCCTTGGTCTGCCCCCTTCGCAATTGCGAGAATTTCCTTGCATTTGCGAAGACACCAGCTGGGTGAAAAACCAGCTGTGTAAAATTTCAGAATTTGAACCAACGGCCTATCAAATCTTTCCCCGAGCCCCCCAGGCTCCAAACCAAACATGTACACAACATCAAAAACATATTACAAACTTGCTCGTGCGATCACATCGCCAATATAACATCATTTTCATCAAATCAAGCCTCAAGTTCATGATTATCATCCTTTTTAGTTTCATAACTTTCAAATTTGGAACTCAAGGTTCAAAACACATCCAACGACATCCAAATGTCACCAAACTTTGCAGAAAGCACATATATAATATTTAAGACTTGTACCGGGCGTCGGAACCAAAATACGAGCCCGTTACCAAGGTCATTTAATTCTATTTCCTTTAATATTTACAGAAAAAACAATTTAATAGAAAAGTCCATAACTTAGGCTCTAGGCCTCAAAATTCGACTCCGAACGCATGTCCGAGTCCCATATTTTCCTACGGACCTTCCGGGACCGTCCGATCTCGAATCCGGGTCCGTTTACAAAAAATGTTGACCGAAGTCAACTATATCAATATTAATATTATTTTTCTTAAATTTTCTCATAGAATTCACATATTCTATCACAAAAACTTTCCGGCTACATGCCCGAATCATGCACGTAAATCGAGTCAACACAGAATGAGGTTTTCAAGGCCTTAGAAGTGCAGAACAAGTAAGGAAAATAGGTGATGGCCCTTTGGGTCGTCACATCCTCCACCTCTAAAACAACCGTTCGTCCTCGAACGGACAAGAGAAGGAAGTACCTGAGTTGGGAAAAAATATGGGTAACGGCTCCGCATATCAGACTCGGACTCCCAGGTCGATGCCTCAGGAGGCTGACCTCTCCACTGAACACGCACAGAAGGATAACTCTTCGACCTCAACTGTCGAACCTGCCGGTCTAGAATGGCCACCGGCTCCTCCCCGTAGGATAAATCATTGTCCAATTGGACAGTACTGAAGTCTAAGACATGTATGGGATCGCCGTGGTACTTCCGAAGCACAGATACATGGAAAACTGGATGCACGGCTGATAAAACTAGGTGGCAGAGCTAGTATGTAAGCCACCCATCCCACTCAGTCCAGAATCTCAAATGGAACAATATACCTAGGGCTGAGCTTGCCCTTCTTCCCGAACCTCATCACGCCCTTCATATGCGACACTCAGAGCAGTACCCGCTCACCAACCATGAAATCTACATCTCGAACCATACGATTCGCATAAATCTTCTGTCTGGACTGAGCTGAACGCAACCTCTCCTGGATAGTCTTCACCTTATCCAAGGCCTCCTGAACTAAGTCTGTACCCAACAACTGAGCCTGGTGACTGGAGATCGACATCGCCTACCATACAATGCCTTATACGGGGCCATCTGGATGCTGGACTGGTAGTTGTTATTGTAGGCGAACTCTGCTAATGGCAGAAACTAGTCCCACGAGCCTCCGAAATCAATAACACAGGCTTGAAGCATGTCCTCAAGTATCTGAATAGTCCTCTCGGATTGGCCGTCCGTCCGAGGATGAAATGCTGTACTCAACTGAATCTGGGTGCCTAACTCCTGCTGGACCGCTCTCCAGAACCGCAAGGTAAACTGCGTTCCCCGATCAGAGATAATAGATATCGGAACCCCATGAAGACGAACAATCTCCTTGATGTAAATCTCTGCTAACCTCTCCGATGAGTAGGAGACAGATACTGGAATGAAGTGTGCTGACTTGGTCAGCCTATCAACAATAACCCAAATGGCATCAAATTTCCTCCGAGTCAAGGGAAGTCCAGTAATGAAGTCCATAGTGATCCTTTCCCATTTCCACTCGGGAATTTTGATTCTCTGGAATACACCACCAGGCCTCTGGTGCTCATATTTCACCTGCTGACAATTTAGACATCGAGCGACATACGCAACGATGTCTTTCTTCATCCTCCGCCACCAATTGTGCTGCCATAAATCCTGATACATCTTCGCGGTGCCAGGGTGAATAGAATACCGCAAACTGTGGGCCTCCGCTAAGATCAACTCTCGAATCCCCTCGACATTAGGCACACAAACTCGACCCTGCAATCTTAATAACCCGTCATCATCTAGAGTTACCTTCATGGCACCTCCTCGCTGTACAGTATCTCTCAAGTCACGCAAATGAGGATCATCAAACAGCCTCTCACGGATCCACTCTAATAGAGATGAATGAGCGACCGTGCAGGCTAACACCCTGCTAGGCTCAGAAATGTCTAGTCTCACGAACTGGTTGGCTAAGGCCTGGACATCTAGAGCAAATGGTCTCTGACTGACCGGAATGAATGCGAAACTACCCATGCTGGCAGACTTTCTACTCAATGCATCGGCCACCACATTGGCCTTACCTGGGTGATATATGATAGTAACATCATAGTCCTTCAGCAACTCTAACCATCTTCGCTGTCATAAATTCAACTCCTTTTGCTTGAACAAGTAATGTAGGCTTTTGTGATCCGTGTACACCTCACACGTCACACCATATAGATAATGCCTCCAGATTTTTAAGGCATGAACCACTGCTGCCAACTCCAGATCATGAACTGGAAAATTCTTCTCATGTATTTTCAACTGTATCGAAGCATAAGCAATAACCTTGCCATCCTGCATCAATACCGCTCCAAGTCCAGTACTGGATGCATCACAGTAAACTGTGTAAGGCCCGCACCCGTAGGTAATATCAACACTAGTGTTGTAGTCAAAGCTGTCTTGAGCTTCTGAAAGCTCTCCTCACACTCATCCGACCACTTGAACTGGGCACCCTTCTAGGTCAACCTGGTCATCGGGGCTACAATAGAAGAAAATCCCTCTACGAACCAATGGTAGTAACCTGCTAACCCCAAGAAACTCCGAATCTCGATCATTGAAGCTGGTCGAGGCCAGTTCTTGAATGCCTCAATCTTCTTTTGGTCCACCTAAATACCCTCTACTGATACAATATGACCCAGAAATGCTACCGAACTCAACCAGAACTCACGTTTCGAAAATTTGGCATATAGCTGATTATCCTTCAGAGTCTGAAGAACCACTCTGAGGTGCTGCTCGTGCTCTTCCTGGCTGTGGGAGTATACCAAGATTTCATCTATAAAGACTATCACAAACAAATCTAAATAAGGCCTGAATACCTGATTCATCAACTCCATGAATGTTGTTGGGGCATTGGTCAACCCGAAGGACATGACCAAGAATTCATAATGCACGTATCTAGTGCGAAAAGCTGTCTTAGGAATGTCAGCCGCCCTGGTCTTCAACTGATGGTAGCCTGACCTTAAGTCTATCTTTGAGAACACCCTCGCTCCGTGGAGCTGGTCGAATAAATCATCAATCCTCGGCAGTGGATACTTTTTCTTTATCGTCACTTTGTTTAGTCACCGATAATCAATACACATCCGCATCGAGCCATCCTTCTTCTTCACAAACAACACAGGTGCTCCCCAAGGGGAAACACTGGGCCTCATAAAGCCCTTTTCTAGAAGGTCTTGCAACTGATCCTTTAACTCCTTTAACTCCGGCGGGGCCATACGATAGGGTGGAATAGAGATGGTCTGAGTGAACGGTGCCAGATCAATACAGAAATCAATATCCTTGTCGGGTGGCATGCCCGACAAGTCTGAAGGGAAAACCTCGGGAAACTCCCGTACAATAGGAACTGAATCAATAGAAGAAATTTCTGCGCTGGAATCACGAACATAAGCTAGATAAGCTAGACACCCCTTCTCGACCATGCGTCGAGCCTTAACATAGGAAATAACAGTGCGAACGGAGTGGCTTGAGGTACCCTTCCACTCTAGTCGGGGTGATTCTGGCAAGGCCAAGGTCACGGTCTTGGCATGACAATCTAGGATAGCATGGTATGGGGACAACCAGTCCATCCCCAATATTACATCGAAATCCACCATGTCTAATAGCAACAGATCAACACGGGTCTCAAGAACCCAAAAAATAACTACGCACGAACGATGCACCCGATCGACTATAATGGAGTCACCCACTGGTGTAGACACATAAAGTGGGATATCCAGAGCATATCTAGGCACGGCCAAATACGGTGCAAAGTAGGAAGACACATATGAATATGTAGACCCAGGGTCAAATAATACTGAAGCACCTCTGTGACAAACAAGAATGGAACGTGTAATCACGGCATCTGATGCCTCTGCCTCTGGCCTGGCTAGTAAGGCATAAAATTGGGGATCAGAACCTCCTCTCTGAGCTACATCTCTAGGACGGTCATCAGCTGGCTGACCTCTACCTCTGGCTGGACGGTCTCCACCTCTACGGTCTCGACCTCCACCTCTATGATCTCTACCCCCGCCTCTGGCTGGCTGGGCAGGCTGAGGGTCAGCTGGGGCTTGAATCATGGGACGAGGGCCCCGCTGCTGAGTGTTGCCCGTCGCTCGAGGGAAAAACCTGACAAGATGACCTGGGTCACCACAACCGTAGCAACTTTTAGGCTGATGGGGCTGCTGGCCCTGACGACATGAATGGCCTCCACGAACACTCTGAAGAGGCTAAGCACTAATAGGAGGCTGATCTGAATACTGCTCACGAAACCCACGATCACCTGGTCCACCCTGTGAAGCCTGAAGGGCGGAATGGAAAGGCCTGGAAGACTGGCCCCTATCAAAAGATTCCCTACCTCTAGAAGAAGAACCACTAAATCTGCCAGAATGATGAGGCCTCTTGTCTGAAGGATAACCACCTCCCCGAGCAAGAGCCATCTCAACTCTATGAGCTGCATTAGCTGCCTCCTAAAAATATATATCACTCCCTAGTCCCATGGCCATCTGAAGTCTAATCGGCTGATTAAGCCCATCTATGAACCTGTGGTCCCTCTCCCGCTCTGTGGGGAGTATCACTACTGCATGACGTGCCAGATCAATGAACATACTGAGTGACAGTCATAGTACCCTGCTGGAGGCGCTCAAACTGCCTCCGAAGTGCATCCCGTTGAGTAACAGGGAGAAACTTCTCCAGAAATAACTCTGCAAACTGATCCCATGATAAAGCCGGGGACCCTCCTGGTTGAGTCAAGCAATAATCTCTCCACCAAGTCTTGGCGGATCCTGAAAGCCTGAATGTATAGAAGTCAACTCCATTGGACTCCACTATCCCCATAGTCTTGAGAATCTCGTTGCAACTGAATAAGAAATCCTGTGGATCCTCTGATGTGGCACCGCTGAAAGTAGTAGTAAACAGCTTGGAGAACTGATCAAGTATCCATAAAGAATCAGAAGTCATGGCCGCTCCATCTCCGGCCTGAGATGTGGTACCTGAATGAGTGGTCGCAGCTGGCTGAACCACTGGTGCCTGAGGCTGAGGAGCTACTGGCTCCGGAGTACGAGCAACAGGAGTTTGGGCCCCTCCTCCAGCCTGAGAAGCGGCTGGTGCAACTGGTAATAAGCCTGTTCTGGCAACGCTGTCCATAAATCCCGCTATCCTAACCAAAGCCTCCCGAAGATCCGGGGTAAATAAAGCCTCTCCTAGGACCTGAGCTGGGCCCACTGGAGCTACTGGAACTGGAACCTCCTCGCTAGTCTCAATATGAGGCTCCGCCTCTGGAATAGCTGCCGGGGGCTGAGCTTTGCTGGTCAGCGGACAAAGAAGCGCGTGTCCTCACCATCTGCGAAAGGACAAAGTAGAAATTCAATCAGTATTTGAGGAACAAATCGCACGACAAGAAGGAACAAATGAGAGACTCTTTCCTAACTCAATAGACTCTGGAGGACAAGTACAGACGTCTCCGTACCTACCTCTCAAACTCTACTAAGCTCTTTCGTGAGTGGTGAGACTTATGTAACCTAGAGCTCTGATACCAACTTGTCACGACCCGGATTTTTCCCCAACATCGGGATCGTGATGGCGCCTACTCGTGATAGCTAGGTAAGCCACTGTATTTAACATTATCCTATTTTTACCAATATTTCATACTCAATTTGTATCAACAAGGACCAAAACATTAATTAAATAAATGCGGAAGACTTATCAAAATAGAAATAAGCAGACTACTGAAATCCTCTACCCAAGACGTGGAGTCACCAACTCATGCACTACTACTGAATACTACACATAAAGATCTGAAGGAAAATAACGTAAATATGTTTGTCTCGGAACAATGAGACTACAACAAATAATATAAATAAGTGGAAGAGACGTCGGGCCTACGGATGCCTGCAAGCTACCTTGGTCTCGAAATGCTCAACTCCCACGCAAGACTCTACTGCTGCTGCTCCTGATCAAAACCTGGACCTGTGCAAAAACGCACAGAAGTGCAGTATTAGCACAATCCGACCCCATGTGCTGGTAAGAGCCTGGCCTATCCCGGCAAAGTAGTGACAAGCCTAGGACCAGACACCCACAGAAACCTGTGCAGTTCTATATATATATATATATATATATGTACACCACAAGGTAACGAGAAATAATCAAGTAACAAGCTGAACAAGGAATATCATAAGAGGAAAGCTCAACAGTTAACAACATTTATTAAATCAACAAAGGAAACCAAAGTATAATGGAAACAGGTAATATCAAGTCAAGGAATAGCAAATAGTTGCACGGCATCACCCTTCGTGCTTTTACTCTCATCCTCACCAAATAAGCAAATAAAGTGCACGACATCACCCTTCGTGCTTTTACTCTCATCCTCACATCCATGGCACGGCATGATCATTCGTGCATGGTTCAATAACAAGGCACGTCATTACCCTTCGTGCATAATCAATATCACAAGGCACGGCATGATCCTTCGTGCATAATCAATAACAAGGCACGACATTAACCTTCGTGCATAATCAATAATGAGGCACATCATTAACCTTCGTGCAATAACAGTAAAACAAGGCATATCATCACTCTTCGTGCATTATCACTCTTGCTCACCCAAATAACAATCACAATTAAGGGTAAGGTATGAAAACAAATAATCATGAACCGTCCCGGCAAGGGACACAACAACCATCACAACAAGGTCTCGGTAAAGGAAAACAATATCTCACTTCAGAATAAGTCCCGGCAAGTGAAAATAATGTACAATTCCACAACCCGACAAGGGTTCAACAATTCATCTTTAAAATATCTCACAACAAGTATCAACGACGACTCATGGTCATGCTAGACGCCAGTGTATGGATGCTCGTCACCACAGCCCATACACCGTACTCAATCACATAGCACATAGCATAAAATCCTATTCCCTCAAGCTAGGATAGAACAAACACTTACCTCTAGCCTTGAACTCCAAATTATCCTTCAACTATTGCTTTTCCCCGAATTTCTACTTTCAACTAGCTCGAATCTAGACACAATTGATTCCATTACATTAATAAATACTAAGTAACTTAGTTTGAATGCTTAAAAATGGTTTTCTTAAAGTTTACCCCAAAATTTCCCAAAACGCCCCTGGCTCCACGTGGTCGGAACTCGGGTTTCGGACCAAAATCCGGTTACCCATTCCCCCACGAGTTCAAATATGTGATTAGTTTCAAAATCGGACCTCAATTTGAGGTCCAATTACCCAATTCATGAAAACGCTATGTTCTACCCAAAAACAAGAATTTCTACCATGAAAACCTTTGGTTTCTATTGAAAAACATGTTTAATGTTATTAGGAATTGAAAGAATTGAGTAAAAAGTGACTTACAATTCCTTTGGAGTGAATATGCTCTTGAGGGTTCGTGTGTGGTGTGTGGGTTTTTTAAAGAATGAAGAAAGAACTGAAAAATTCGTTTAAGTATAAAATTGCACAGCTGCGGGTATCGCAATTGCGAACATTTGAATGCAATTGCGAACACTAAAGGTCTGGGGTCTGAGGCTCTCGCAATTGCGAGACAGGGTTCGCATTTGCGAACTTGGCTGGGACACTGGGTCTTCGCATTTGCGACAAAGTCTTCGCATTTGCGAACCCAGGCGGATTATAGAAGGCCTCGCATTTGCGAGGTTTGGTTCGCATTTGCAAACCCAAGCGTTCCTGGACCTCCTTCGCAATTGCGATCAAGGCTTCGCATTTGCGAACACAGCCTTGGTCTGCCCCCTTCGCAATTGCGAGAATTTCTTCGCTTTTGCGAAGACACCAGCTGGGTGAAAAACCAGCTGTGTAAAATTTCAGAATTTGAAACAACGGCCTATCAAATCATTACCCGAACCCCCCGGGCTCCAACCCAAACATGTACACAACATCAAAAATATATTACAAACTTGCTCGTGCGATCAGTTCGCCAATATAACACCGTTTTCATCAAATCAAGCCTCAAGTTCATGATTATCATCCTTTTTAGTTTCATAACTTTCAAATTTGGAACTCAAGGTTCAAAACACATCCAACGACATCCAAATGTCACCAAACTTTGCAGAAAGCACATGTATAATATTTAAGACTTGTGCCGGGCGTCGGAACCAAAATACGAGCCCGTTACCAAGGTCATTGAATTCATTTTCCTTTAATAATTACAACAAAAACAATTTAACAGAAAAATCCATAACTTAGGCTCTAGGCCTCAGAATTCGACTCCGGACGCATGTCCGAGTCACATATTTTCCTACGGAGCTTCCAGGACCGTCCGATCTCGGGTCCGGGCCCGTTTACCAAAAATGTTGACCGAAGTCAACTATATCAATTTTAATATCATTTTTCTTAAATTTTCTTATAGAATTCACATATTCTATCACAATAACTTTCCGGCTACATGCCCGGATCATGCACGTAAATCGAGGCAACAAAAAATGAGGTTTTCAAGGCCTCGGAAGTGCGGAACAAGTGAGAAAAATAGGTGATGACCCTTTGGGTCGTCACATTTCTTTAGATCAATAATAATTTAAACATTAAACTAACTATATTATTACAAGAAACTGATTAAAAAAAGACTCATATACCCTATTAGTTTCAAAAGCAGAGAAGAGATTATGCCATAGTCCATTTAGAATCTTACCAACTAAAGTCCCATAATCAATTTAAAATCCAGAAGAATACACCCATTTAATTCTCAAGTTTTAATTTATAAAAACACAAACAGCCAGGCAGATTAAGCAAAAGCAGAATACAATTAAATCTGATGACTCCCAACTACAAAATAGATATCAATCTTTCGAGTTTTACTAATATCGAAATCATCAAATCCAAACAAAAC
Organism: Nicotiana noctiflora; assembly: GCA_032618575.1. Classification (NCBI taxonomy): domain Eukaryota; kingdom Viridiplantae; phylum Streptophyta; class Magnoliopsida; order Solanales; family Solanaceae; genus Nicotiana; species Nicotiana noctiflora. The sequence goes on from JASVEL010000919.1 coordinate 170,405, forward strand.
AAAATATATATCCAAACAACAAACTCGTTTCATACTAGAAACAATCTGGAAGAAAAGTAGAATTTCAGTACCTACCTAACGCAACAGAAACTAAAATCCGGAGAAAAATAAAAACGCTGATTAAACGCTAAAAAAAATCAACAAACATCTCAAAAGAAATTTAAACACCCCTGAATTATTTACATTAAAACGGATTAAAATCCAATCTCAAATGGCACTTCATCAATATTGCAGATGTATACACTTGGGCAGTTAAACTCAAACATATGGAGAAGATCAATGAATAAAACATGTGATAAATGATATTTCCTTCAAGGCATGATTACATACTTCCTAATCCATACTTCAAATGTCATTTAAAGGCCAAAGCAATAATAAGAAATTGAAGAAAGGGAAGGTAAGTGGTTAAACAGTGATAAATAACAGCAGCAGTAGAACCCGAGTAATCAAAGAGCAGACCAACATAACGATTTTTTAAACTGAAAAATGAAGTGCAAACTAAAACAAAACTTAATGAATTTCTTTTAGTGTATTTTGCAGATTCTCTCTTATCTTTTTTTTTTAAAACTCTCACTTGTGTTTTTTTTTCTATTGTTTCTCTATCTATTCCGTTAAAAAACTGATCCTCTTCTCTATCCTTCTCTTTCTCAATTTTCAGACCAAATCTCTCTGTATTTTCTCTCTATTAATCTCTATCTTTCAGAATGTTCAAGCCCTTTCTCCACTCAATTTTCTTGAATGCCTCCCTCTCAAGACTCTCCAATCTCTCCAATTTCAGAATATTTTCTCTATAGTCCTCTCAATGTATTTTTTTTCTCTTTTTTATAGACAAAACAAACCCTTTTTAAATTCAAAGTGTTCCAACTTTCCAACCTGTTATTCCCTTAGCACATGTGCACCCCCCTTTTAACCTTTTATCATTATCCTCATGTTATTTCTGATTTCCAGCTCTTAATTCGAAGGCGGATGAACCTAAAATATCCTATTCGAAGGCGGATGAACCTAAAATATCCTATTCGAAGGCGGATGAACCTAAAATATCCTAAGGTGGATGAACCTGAAATATCCTATTCGAAGGCGGATGAACCTAAAATATCCTATTCAAAGGCGGATGAACCTGAAATATCCTATTCGAAGGAGGATGAACCTAAAATATCCTATTCGAAGGTGGATGAACCTGAAATATCCTATTCGAAGGCGGATGAACCTAAAATATCCTATTCGAAGGCGGATGATTCTGAAATATCCTATTCAAAGGCGGATGAACCTAAAATATCCTATCCAAAGGCGGATGAACCTGAAATATCCTATTCGATGGCGGATAGTCCCATAATATCCTATTCGAGGGTGGATAGACCCATAATATCCTATTCGAGGGTGGATAGTCCCATCATATCCTATTCGAGGGCGGATAGTCCCATAATATCCTATTCGAGGGTGGATAGTCTCATAATATCCTATTCAAGGGAGGATAGTCCCATCATATCCTATTCGAGGACGGATAGTCCCATCTTCAAAAATTGAAATTTAAAGACAGAAATGATTATCATCTTAGGTGAAAGTTTTAAAAAAACTAAGATTTTGACTCTATGAGATAATTCATCAAACTAGGTACAATTTTGTGATCTCAGGAGGAAGATTCATCAGACTGAGATTTTGATATCTTATGAGAAAGATTCATCAGACTAAGATTTTAATGCTTGGAGATAATTCCTCAAACTAGGTCTAAATTGATGTGATCTCAGGAGAAAATCGGACTGAGATTTTGATATCTTAGGAGAAAGATTCATCAGACTAAGATTTTGACGCTAGGAGATAATTCCTCGGACTAGGTCTAAATTGTTGTGATCTCAGGAGAAAGATTCATCAGACTGAGATTTTGATATCTTAGGAAAAAGATTCATCGGACTAAGATTTTGATGTCTTAGGAGAAAGATTCATCAGACTCAGATTTTGACGCTAGGAGATAATTCCTCAGACTAGGTCTAAATTGTTGCCTTACTTAAAATCTTCCAATTTCTCCTTTTGTTATCTATCTGGGTCTTTCTGACTGTTGCATTTACTTCTTTGTTGTTATCTTTCTACGTCTTTCTAACTGATTTTTCATTAACATGAAAAATAATTCATCGGACTAAGATTTTTCATCTTAGGAGAAATAATTCATCAGACTAAGATGTTTTTATCTTAGGAGAAATAATTCGTCAGACTAAGATTTTTATCTTAGGAGAAACAATTCATCAGACTAAGACTCTTTCATCTTAGGAGAAATAATTCGTCAGACTAAGATGTTTATCTTAGGAGAAACATTGCATTGCTTTATTCCTGTTACACACAAAGAAAGATTTGGTCAGTTTTTGAAAATGATGGTCTGTTGCGACCTTTTGCTAGGGATGATTTCCTCCTTCCCTTAACACTTTGTGTTATCTTCTTTCTTCCTTAAATGGGTATTGACTTCAGAACTACTTCCCTTAACACTCGTATCGTCTTCCTTCGGATGCTGGGCATAACTCTTCTGGAAAATTATTTATTTACCTGCTGGGGTTAATATTGCCGGGGATGACACTGGCTTCTTCCTTTTCTGAACACCAGTTTCGTCCCTTTGTTCTGTCTACTGGGGATACAACTTCCTTAATTAAAAATTATTTTCTTTCTTTCAATACTGCTGGGAATAATATCAGTTCTAAACCCACTTCCCTCAAGACTGGTGTTATTTTTCTTCCCAAATGGGTATTTGATTTCAAGAAAATTTTCTCAATGAGAGAAAATTTTCTGCCCCAGTATGATCATCTTTTTTGTGGCATGCTTTTCTGCTATCAATGCCATTTCCTTCTTCCTGCTTCAAATCAAAGAAAATTTGTTAGTTTAAAATGCGGTGGTTGGTTGTGACACTCCTGCTGGGGATGGTTCTCCTCCTCTTTCCTTGCTCTGTGTTTCATTATCAAAACTTGCTGGGGATATTATTATTTGCTGGGGATGATATTCCTGCTGGGGATAATTTTTTCCTTTCTTGCTTCCTCGCCTTCCTGGACTACTTTTTGTTCACAAGCCTTTCACCATTGTTTTCCACTGGTATCTTGACCACCCAAATTCCTATGTCAGTGACTCTACTTGAGGATCTTGCATGTTTTACAGATGAAACATTTTTTCGTTCATCCGTGTCACTGAAAAATTCTTTTTTGTTGGGGATATCCCTCTTCTTTTTGTGGCATAGCTCAGGAACGAGCATTTCCCCAACCTTTGAGTCTCATTGGCCTTGGCATTGAGGTTATCAACCTTCATTTTTTGCTGGAGATATCCTCCGTGACACTGATCCATCCCTTTGTCAATTTCCTCTTGCTGGGAAATATCTGTCACACCTCCCTTTTTACTACCCCCCCCCTTTTTTTTAAAATTACCGATTAAGAGAATAGGGTATACCTCAATGTTCAAATACCCGGGAAGGATATAATAACGAAGAGGAAGGAGTTTTTCCAAATAAAGGACAATCGGTCCGGGATTTTGTTTAATTTTCAGAGTCGACACTTGGGAAGATAATGGTGTCCCAAGTCACCGGTTAATCCCGAATCCGAGGAAATTGACTCTGTATTACAGTCCGCGAAACTAGAAACCTGGATAAGGAATTATGTTAACCCGGGAGAGGGTGTTAGGCACTCCCAGATTCCGTGGTTTTAGCACGGTCGCTCAACTGTCGTTCTCGATTTTATATGACTTATTGTATGCCTTTTAACAATGTGTACATGTTTCAATCTTTAATATTTTTACGAATTGCGACGTTGCAAAAACGTATTTCGAGTCACATCGCAACCAGTACACCTGTGTCCTTTAATACATTTTGGCTTCGCCGGGATTTATGTTTTGAGTCGCACCAAGTGCGCACTCGTATTAAGGAAGGTATATTTATTAAATCGTGCCTAATAATCGTCTAACGACTTTTAATCTTTGGGAAAGGTTGTGGAATTTGCTATCAACCTTCCTGAATCTATTATATATCATCAATTGTTTATATGGGGGGCCCGCTATTTTATTTTCAATGCGAGGCACGTCCTATTTTTAGTTTTATTGTCTGGTCCTAATATATATACTAAGTTTTCTATTTTTTGGTTTTCCCCTGGTTCATTGTGTTCAGAATTTTAAGTCCAGGCCTTATTTCTATTTACACAGGCCTGGACTTTGGGCTTGATACATATCAACTTACATTCCTCGGTATTGAAAACCCGGGAATTCACCGAAACGCGTTCCGCAGAAGCTCAACGTCATATTTACATGTCTCTGGGCCTTTGTAACTTGTTAAGCCCAGATCAAACTTAATTAGAAGAGAATAATAAAAATCAGAAATCATTGTGCGCACAAAGGATCGATATTCAGAAGTTAATAGGAATTCAAACTATTTTATTTAATAAGCAGAAAAGAAATACAAAATTACAATAATAAACTTCAGACTTTAAATGTTCAATGTGAATTAAATCTAATTAACCACCTGTTTTTGTTTTCATATTTAACAACTATTTAAACTACTCAATCTAATTATTTAGTATCTAAACTAATCTGTATTATTATTTAATAACATGCTAAACTCAATAATTTCAAATTTCAGAAAGAAAACTAACTGAATGGTTAAACTTTAAACTATATATGTGCTATGTGACTTTATAGTAGAATATCATAAAATGCAGTGTTCATTTATTGCTAACAGTGTTCAGATTAAACTAAGTATTACCAAATTAAGCTTGCTTTTTCATGTTAATATTGTTAATTATCTACTTGTTTGCAGATTTACTTTGTACCGGATTTAATTATTAACCTATTCTAATTAACTAGGTGATTACTACATGAACTAAGCTACTTACTGCACTATTACACTGTTTTTCAATTCATTCGTATCTCACACGAGTTAATTATACAATACTTCCTATACGAATTACAATTCTAGCTAAGTCATAATCCAACTACGAAAATACAAATCAGAAAACATTAACACAACTTGTAGCAAATGAATTCGTTTATTTCTTCAAACTTCAATTCCAATTTGCAATTACATGGTTCAAGTCGTGTACCTGATTCAGCAAGAGAAATCCAATGAGTTCTAAGGGAAGGAGCAGGTACAACAGTTAAGATCAACACAGGTAATGCAACAGTAGACAGAGTGAATCCTATAAAACAATTGAATCTCAACACATTAACCAAGCAAATACCAACGAACCAAGCAGTAGAGACCCAATAGGAAAACATGAAATCCACACAACTCTAAGTATAATCTTTAATTAGAAAAACCAAGGCAGCTACTATGTATGAAATTTTTCTGAAATTTTGATCTCCAAACTCCAGCCCCTAAACCGGCTTGAAATGGGGGTATTTATAGGTGAGAGATGGTGAAAATTTTGGGGGGGAAAAGCTAGAAAATAATTCTAGTTCCCTCCCCTTATTTTTACCAATTATTATACTTTAATCCCCATTTTCTGTTATGAAATGCCTTCCAGCATGTGCTGAAAGGTTCTATTTGATTCCTTTTTGGGGCTTTTACTAGTGTACCCCTACTTGTTAGAGTTATTTACTAAGTTACCTTTTATTTAGGACCAATGTGCCCTTAATTTTGTGCAATATTGCAGAAATCATAGGCCTAAATGTCCTTAATGTCCCTATAGGCTCTATTAAATCCACAATTATGCCATTTTCTATTCTCTTTATGCCCTTAAGGGCATTTACTATTTACCCGACCTGTCCAGGTTAGGGTTATAGTATTCCTAGCTGTTATTTAATTCCTGGCGACTTCTAATGAGTCTTTTAAGACTTGGCCAGGTCTGAACCTCAATTTATTTCAATTCTAACCTCTTTTGTTTCATTTTTTGTAATTAAAGCCAATTTGGAGGACTGGCCTGCTTAGTTATTCAAAACTATACTGTTTAAGATTTGGCCAGTCCAAAGTTTGGATTTAGCCTTCCAGTTTTGGGCTAATTAGTGAACACAGGCCAATTGAGACCTTGCAAGTCTAGCCTATTAGACTTAAGTCAATTTATTACACACTTATCATGTTTAACACTTAGCCAGTGTTTTCAAATTATTAGAGTTGGTCAGTTACAAGACTGACCACTCTTTGTTATTTATTTCACTCGTGACCTCTTTTTGTAGTTTTCAATTTTAGCCAATTTTAACTATTTAAAGCATGTTTTCAAAATTAACCACTTTTCAGGTTACTACACTACTGCAACTAAAGCCAATTCCACCTAAGCATACTAGGTATTAAAAGTAATCAGCTAACATAGAATTGTTGCAAACATAGCCTTTTTCACATTGAATTGCATACATAGCCATGAAATCAGAGTTACTTATCATTTAACCAAAACTAAGAGAAGAGATTGAATATTGTTGAATTTCAATCAAAAGACTTATAATTCCAGATTCCAAAACACAATATATCAATTGGACATGAAGCAGGCATAGTCAGAGCTTTTCTTATGTTTAAAAGACTACTGAAAACTCTAATCATACTCAAACGTACTTGACTAAGCATAGACAGGTGGAACTTATAAAAGAAGCTTCAAAAGAAGACATGGTTTAAACAGAAAAACATGATAAAAACAGAGATTTTTAGAAGATAAAGACTAATCTGAACATGCAGTGATTCATGCAACTAAAGAAGACAATCTAGACAGAAGACATGCTAACAAATAAGAAAATGAAGAGGAAACAAATAAAGAAAACATGACTTAACAAAGAAACATGAATAAACATGGATTTTCAGAGACGATAAACCTAATCTATCATGCAGTGGCTTAAAAAACTAATGAAAGAAAATCTAACACGAAACATACTAGAAACATGAGAAAGAAACAAGCAAAGAAAAACAGAAAATCATAGAAAACATAAACAAAAGGGAGAAAGGGACTTAGCTTTCAGGATTTGTCTCCTGAGCTTCCTTTTCTCGTTATTTCTTTTCTTTTTCTTCTTTTTCTTTTTTCCAGTTTTCTTTTCTTTTTTCTTATTTCTGGTTTTCTTCTTTTCAGATCCAAAACTTCAGATTTGAAGTCTTTTTATTTGGAGACGGGTGTTAGAGGTGAAAAAGTGAGATCTTTTGGTGGTGGTTTGTTTGAGTCTCCGGAGTTAGGGTTTCAGTGATTTCTTTCAAAGATTCGAGGAGTTGGGGTGTTAGATCAGGAGATGGTGGCTCTATGGTGTTAATTTGGGAGCTGGTCTCATAGTTTTGTGGTCACCGGAGAAGAACTCCGGTGCCCAAAGTTTCAAGAAGCTAAGTTTTTCGAGGTTTCTTGGGGTTTTTATGGTGGTTCGTGGTAAACAAGAAAGAGATGGAGGGTTTGGGGACTAGGAGTGGTCGGAGAATGCCGTGGAGAGTGGACAGTCTCCATGGCCGGTGAGCTTCGAGAAAAACAAAATAGGGAGAAGAAGAAGAGAAATGGGCAGCTAGGGTTAGGTGAATTGAGAAAATGGCCGACCGTCTCTAGAGATGGGGTTTAAATACCAGTTACATTAAGCCCGTCCTTGGACGTTGGATCAATCAAGATCAACGGTCAGGATAATTTTGCCCCAAACGATGCCGTTCAGAGTTAAATGAGAGATGTACTTTTGTCCGTTGGATTTTAAGACACGGACGACTCAGATTAACTCCAAAATCTTTATAATTAGATTAATTTCGGATAAATCCTCAACCATTGGATCCAGTGTTATGAATGGCTGAGATTATTTCAATTTAAATGATTTGGACCGGGTCTCTGAGAATGTTTTGGGCCAATGCATTTGGGCTAGCATTTGGCCCAGTTTTCCTTTCTTTGTATTTTCCTTGTATTTTCTTTGTATTTTTTAATTATTTTTGTGGTATTTTCTTTTGTATATTCATTTTTCTTTTTATATTATTTTCCATTATTCAATTTCCTACTTTCTCTAATTTTCTGATATTTTTTGACAATTTTCTACTATTTTTCCTTAATTTCCATTATTAATGCCTCTTTTTGTTAATTTTCTTTTTAACTACTTAAATTAAAATACTTGTATTTAACCCTTTTTTTTCTAATTTTAATCTCTAATTGTTCAATCACACAAATGCATCTTATTTCAATTAAAACATGTAATTGCACCCAAAAATATTATTTATTTTAATTTTGGAATTTATTGCTTAGGGCAAAGTCACGTGCTCACAGCTGCCCCTCTTTGCTCGGGAACACGAAGAGTTTCAGTGCAAAGACAAGTGAGCATTAATGAGAGATTTTTTCCCACTGGCATATTCCATGAGAAGCATTTTTGAAGAACCTTTTGACCGCACCCTGCTGTTGACATCCAATTTTGACCCTCCTTTCTTCCAAACTATTTCTTTAAGCTTCTAATAATGTAAAAATAGTTATTTTACCATTTTTAGCATAAACTAGACCTAATTATTATTATTACTTACTTAATATCACAATTACTAGTATTATTAGTATTATTATTACTATTATTATTATTATTATTATTATTATTATTATTATTATTATTATTATTATTATTATTATTATTATTATGGTTACTGCAATTTTTTAAAATAACATTCTTAACGTCATTTGCAAGAAAAGAAAAAAAAGTATATCACTTTTCTTGATTTAATCAAATAGCCGTATTTTTTAATACTTTACTACATTAACTCTTATTCACATTTAATGTATGTTATTTGGAAAAGTTTAGCTACAATAATTATTTTATGTAACACCAAATAATTTAACTAATAATACTATGTAGTATTATATAATATGATTATTCTAAATAGAAGTCCAGAGAAATGGTCACTCAAGGTACAAATTTGGGCTAAATTAGCCCAACAATTAAGTTTCCTAACAGCCTCACTCAAAGCCCAATCCTAAATATCACATAGGGTCTATTTTTTATCAAACTAGATGCACGCCTCCCATCTTCTTCCCTTTTCATGTTAAATGCTCGGTACCTTTTAGCCTTGACAGAGCTTGTCTATACCATTTTTTCAAAAAAAAAACACCCTCTCATCTCTCTTTCTTGTTGTCTCTGCAACGTTCTTCTCTTCCAGAAAAGCTCGGTCAAACGAGGCTCGTAACAAAAATCCAAGATTACTTTTCAGAGAATGAGATTTGGTCTCTGCATCAAAGATTTGATCCAACGTTCAAATGGTTTTTTTGTTCAAAATTCAAATTGTTAGTCCGATTCCCGCTCAACGATTCCCTTGCCCTAAAATGTGTCTATAAATACATCCCATTGGTGTCTATTTTGGCAGGTTTTTTTTGGGGGGTGGCACCTTTACCCCAAAAAAATGGTTATGCCGCCCCTCTGTTCCAAAATTACTCTCTAAAAAATCACCGCATTCTCTAATTTATCTGAGGTCGGAGATTCGATTATCCGTTGAAGACGCCCCGGTCACTACACCTAAAAAGGTCAGTAACTTGTGAAGCTTCAATATTTCTTTTTGTCCTTTCTTTTCTCGGCCCTTGCCCATAAGTCATTAGCTATCTCAACTAGAAAACATGAGTTAGGGTTCATTTTTATTTTTAGGCTGGCTCTTTAGTTTCTGTTCTCTATTTATATGTTCACTTGTTTGTAGAAATCATGACTGTAAGTGTATTGAGGCTGGCCATTTATTTATTTTAAATATGAGTAACAAGTATTTGTGTGCTTATAAATATGCAGTCTTTTCGTTCTTCTTGACATAGCAATATGCTAGAAGTATATTCCGTTTCTAAGAAAATAACTCAAATTTATTAGTATCAACAAATAAAGCATTAGAGATCATGCCAATAAGCCTAAACAATTCTCATGTAACTTAAAGTGAAATTCTTTCTTTAAATTGATAACATGTATGAAGCTAAATTTGTCTTCTATACGGTTGCAAATAATGGTGTTAGTATTTATTTGTTTCTTCTTGGTAAATATTAGGATTCTCTTTAAATGTTATTTATTTTTAATGCGTTGAGTGAGATTATGTTTAGCTTTTTTTTTTAAAAAAAAACAAAAAAAAAGTAAAATATAACTGTTAATGTGCTTAATCATTGAGTGAACAATTTTAGCTTTCAGTGAATTAAGAGTTGAACGAAGTATAATTTGATTTTTGTTTAATTTTCATGGGATGCTTGACTATCTAAGTGCTGTTAGGAAAGCAAATCATTTATTGAACATTTCTTGTTCTTTGATGATTAGCTATAAGTAAGTTTTGGATTTAGACACTCGATTATAAGAGTTGTAATGTTAAGAATATAGTAGATGACAATGAGATCGAAAAGGGATAACTAAATACTCTATTGCTGATATATGAAAGCACGACCTTTGAAAACTTATTAGTATTCTGTCTAGATTTAATAATGTCACGACCCAAATTCCGGTCGTGATGGCGCCCAACAATCAAGCTAGGCCAGCCAGACCAACCATTTAATTAACACAACGATATCAGTCCCAAATGGACAACCCAGAAGAATATATGAGTTTAAGAACTCCAATAATAATAATACTGAACAAAATACTGACACTCCCAAAGATCCGGAGTCACAAGTCTAGAGCCTCTAACAAAACCCAACAGGAAATAGAGAGTACGATATAGAAGTACTCAAGTCTGAATACAAAATATACAATAACAGCTGGAATGAGAGGAGAAGCTAGGCTCTGCGAACGTAGGCAGCTACCTCAGCAACTCGATGTGACAATGTAAACGCTGGAGATGTCCGTCTACTGCTCCTGAGTACCTGAGTCTGCACACAAAAGGTGCAGGGAGTAGGGGTGAGTACTAAGTACTCAGTGAGTAATAAATATATAAAAGCAGCTGAAGGTAAGAAATCCACAAAATACCACGATATGAAGCTACACTACAGTCCGAATCTCCTACGAACTAGCAACAATAATACAATACCGCTACCACAGAGTAATTCAACAAATACAGATGCAATGCAATGCACATAACTGCTACGGCGTGTAGCCCGATCCCATTTAGCGTCGACGGCGCTCGCCGGGGGTGTGTACGGACTCGGAGGGGCTCACTGCGGCCCGAGCGCAATGCTGCTGCGTGGCGTGCGGCCCGATCCTCGCATCAACCACTGCGGCGTGCGGCCGATCCCATACTCAGTCCACGATAAGCAATTAAGTCACAAAACAATTCATTTTCCTTATTTCCAAGTTCTAAATTCATAATTTATGAAAAATACTTTAACTTTATTAAGTTTGTAAAAGCGGTGACTTAGCATTTCAAAAGTGTGATTACAATTCCCGGGACTGAGATCAGTGATTTAAGCAATCTTTAGCTATCACGTAAATATTGTCCTCTAAGGACGCTACAGATCGGCACGAGGCCCCAAACAAGGCTTACAGCCCACAAATATAGCAAATACGGTGTATTTCCAACACTAACAACATATTATTCATTCCGGGATGGACCAAGTCTCAATCCCCAATCACAATCAATCCCGCACCTGCCACGGTGTGCGAGCCACGCCATATTAGCGTCACAATGTGCTAAGCCGGGGTTTCGAACCCTCAGGCTACAATATACACAAACTACTCACCTCTGGCCGGTCGTAGAATCGTCCGCGATGCCTTTTCCTTTGAATTTCGTTGCCTCGTGTGTAGAATCTAGTCAAATAACAATAACTATATCAAATACGGGTCAAAGAATCATAACCCACTTCAATTTATATGAAATTCGCAAAATTACACTAAGTTGTTAAAACCCGACTTTCGGTACGATTCTCGAAAAATTACGAAAGTCTCATATTCGGAACCCTCATCTCAATACGAGTCTAAGCATATCAATTTTACCAAATTCGGACTCCATTTGGTCATTCAAAACCTTGATTTTCTAAAGTTCAAGCCTAGGGTTAAATCTTCCATGAATCACCCCAAATTCTTCCATTTTCATGATATAATTACATAATAATACCAATACTAATCATAGTTTAAGTCCATAGTTGCTTACCTGATGATTTCCCTTGAGTTTCTCTTAAAAATCGCCCAAATCGCCTCTAAAGCCGAGACCCAAATGTGTGAAATGTTCTGAAATTTTTCTCACTTCTGATACACTTAACTTACAGCGATTTTCGCTTTCTGCGGAATAATCTCCGCTCCTACGCGTCCGCTTCTGCGGAGATTCGATCGCTCCTGCGGATATTTCCGCTTCTGCGACTAGGCGTCCGCCTCTGCGGACTCGCCTAAGCGGTTTCCCTTCCGCTTCTGCGATCCCTCACCCCACAGCCCTTGGCCGCTTCTGCGACTCCCATTTCGCTCCAGCGGTTCCGCTTCAGCGGAAAATGTTCCGCTTCTGCGGTCCCCAGCGCTTCTGCGCTCCTCGTCCGCTTCAGCGCACCCGCTCCTGCGCCCATAATTCCGCAGGAGCGGAAACAACAGAGACAGGACTCCTCAAACCTGCAATTTCCATGTTTTTCTCCCGATTAACCACCCGAAAACACCCCGAGGCCCCCGGGACCTCATTCAAACACACCAACACATCCTAATTCCCTATTCGAACTTGTTCCAATCATAAAAACACCATCCTAAACATCAAAATCACCAATTATCCACGGATTCAAGCCTAAGTTTCTTCAAAACTTTCAAAACTAACATTCGATCCAAAACTCGATCAAACGATGTCCGAATGACCTGAAAATTTGCAGACATATCCAAAATCACATAACGAAGCTACAGAAATTGTCGGAGTTCCATTCCGACCCCCGGATCAAAATATCACCTACCATCCGGTTTTCGACAAAATTCAACATTCGCCAATTCAAGCTTAAAACTACACCGGACCTCCGAATTCAATTCCGATTGTTCTCCTAAGTCATAAATGATCCCCCGGAACTAGTCGAATCATCGGAATCCGGTTCAGAGCACTCTAACTCAATAGTCAACTCTTGGTTGACTTTTCATATTCAAGCTTTCTTCAAACATGCTAATTGTTTCATTTTCAATCCAAATCACTTCTAACTCACCCGATATACTCTAATACTGTTTTAAAAGCATAATATATGTAAATGCAAGGTAACGGGGTGGTAATTCCCGTAACGACGGGCCGGGTCGTTACATTCTCCCCAACTTAAACAAACGCTCGTCCGCGAGCGGGTTAAGAAACATACCTGGAGCATCAAACAAGTGTGGATATCTGCTCTGCATTTCCTGCTCGGTCTCCCAAGTTGCTTCCTCCACGGGACGACCTCTCCACTGCACTTTCACTGAAGCTATATCCTTAGATCTCAGCTTACGAACCTGTCGACCCAAAATGGCTACTGGTTCCACATCATAAGTCAAATCCTCATCTAGCTGAATCGTGTTGAAGTCCAACACATGAGACGGGTCTCCGACATACTTCCGGAGCATAGATACATGGAACACCGGGTGAACTCCCAACAAGCTGGGTGGCAAAGCAAGCATATATGCCACCTCCCCAACTTTCCTAAGAACCTCAAAAGGTCCAATGAACCTTGCGCTCAATTTTCCTTTCTTTCCAAACCTCATAACGCCCTTCATCGGCGAAACCTTTAGCAACACCTTCTCGCCCATCGAATAAGACACATCTCGGACCTTCCGGTCCGCATAACTCTTCTGACACGACTGAGCTGTGCGAAGTCTCTCCTGAATCACCTTCACCTTGTCTAAGGCATCTTGGACTAACTCTGTCCCCTATAACCTAGCCTCGCCGGGCTCGAACTAACCGACTGGAGACCTACACCGCCTCCCATATAAAGCTTCATACGGTGCCATCTGAATGCTGGAGTGATAGCTATTATTGTAAGCAAACTCCGCCAAAGGCAAATAATCAGCCCATGAACCACCAAAATCAATGACACAAGCACGCAACATGTCCTCTAATATCTGAATAGTATGCTCGGACTGCCCATCCGTCTGTGGATGAAATGCTGTGCTCAGCTCTACCTATGAACCCAACTCTCGCTGAAATGTCCTCCCAAAACTGAGAAGTGAACTGAGTACCCCTGTCGGATATGATAGACACTGGGACTCCATGCAACCAGGCAATCTCCCGAATAAAGATCGCTACCAACCGCTCAGATGAGTAGGTAGTACTAACTAAAATGAAGTGAGATGACTTGGTCAACCTATCCACAATCACCCAAACAGAATCAAACTTCCTCGCTGTCCGAGGGAGTCCAGTAACAAAGTCCATAGTGATCCTCTCCCATTTCCACTCAGGAATAACAATGCGCTGAAATACACCACCGTGCCTCTGATACTCGTACTTAACCTGCTGACAGTTGAGGCACCGTGATACATGTCTAACAATGTCCATTTTCATCTTTCTCTACCAATAGTGCTGTTTGAAATCTTGATACATCTTCCCGGCTCCTGGATGGATAGAATACCGCGAGCTGTGGGCCTCCTCCAGAATCAACTCACGAAGGCCATCAACATTGGGCACACATATCCGGCCTACATCCTCAATATGCCGTCACTATAAATGGTGACATCTCTAGCATCATCATGCTGAACTCTGTCCTTAAGGACAAGTAAGTGTGGATCATCATAATGGCGCTCTCGAATACGATCATATAAAGAAGAACGAGCTACTACACAAGCCATCACCCGACTGGGCTCAGAAATATCCAGCCTCACCATCTGATTACCTAACGCTTGAACATCAACTGCAAGGGGTCTCTCCCCAACTGGAATATACGCCAAACTGCCCATACTAGTTACCTTCCGACTCAATGCATCAGCCATTACATTGGCTTTCCGGGATGGTACAAGATAGTAATATCATAGTCTTTAAGCAATTCAAGCCATCTTCGCTGCCTCAAATTTAGATATTTCTGCTTAAACAAATGCTGAAGATCTTTTGATCCGTAAATACATCCACATGGACCCCATACAAATATTGTCGCCAAATCTAACACCAATGTTGCAAGCTCTAAGTCATGGGCTGGATAGTTATTTTCATGATTCTTGAGTTGACTAGAAGCATAGGCTATAACCTTGTTGTGTTGCATTAACAAACACCCAAGCCCGACTCACGAAGCATCACAATACACCACAAATCTCTCTATACCCTCTGGCAGGGCTAATACCAGTGTTGTCGTCAACCTTAATTTCATATCTTGGAAACTCTTTTCACAAGCATCGGACCATTGGAATTCAACTGCTTACTGCATCAATTTAGTCAATGGAGAGGCAAGAGTAAAAAAGCCCTCCACAAATCTCCTATAGTACCCAGCCAAGCCTAAGAAACTGCAAATCTCCGTTGGAGTGGTAGGCCTAGGCCAACTCTTCACTGCTGCAATATTTTGAGTATCAACCATAATTCCTTCCCTGGGGACGACATGGCCCAAGAATGCTACAGATTCAAGCCAAAATTCATATTTTCAAAAAACTTGTATATAATTGATGTTGCTATAAAGTCTGCAAAACTGCCTTGAGGTGGTCAGCATGGTCCTCCCGACTTCGAGAGTATACCAGAATGTCGTTAATGAAAATTATCACAAAAAAATCTAGAAAAGCCTTGAAGACTCTATTCATAAGATGCATGAATGCTGCTGGGGCATTAGTCAACCCGAAAGACATCACCAGGAACTCGTAGTGCCCATATCGCGTCCTGAACGCTGTCTTCATAATATCCGAGTCCCTGATCTTCAACTGATGATAGCCCGATCGAAGATCAATCTTAGAAAATACACTAGCTCCCTGTAGCTGATCAAATAGGTCCTCGATACGAGGTAATGGGTACTTATTCTTCACTGTTACCTTGTTCAGCTGCCTGTAATCAATGCACATTCTCATTGTGCCATCTTTCTTCTTTACGAACAACACCGGTGCACCCCAAGGTGACACACTCGGACGAATGAAACCCTTATCTAAGAGTTCCTGAAGTTGTTCTTTCAATTCCTTTAACTCTGCTGGTGCCATGCGATAGGGAGGAATAGAAATGGGCTGAGTGCCCGGCACCAAATCAATACCAAAATCAATATCTCTGTCAGGCGGCATGCCTGGTAGGTCTGCTGGAAATACATCCAGAAACTCCCTCACAATGGGGACCGAATCAAGACTAGGTGTCTCAGCCTCAGCATTTCTAATGAAGGCCAAATAAGATAAACAACCCTTGCCAATCATTCGTTGGGCCTTTATATAAGAAATCACCCTATCGGACACGTAATCGGTCAAGCCACGCCACTCGATCCTTGGATTACCTGGAATAGCTAGTGTGACTGTCTTGGCATGACAGTCCAGAATCGCATGGTAAGGAGATAGCCAATCCATGCCTAGGATTACATCAAAATCTACCATACCCAGCAATAGCAAATCAACTCGAGTCCCCAGACCCCCAATCGAAACAATACAGGATCGATAGACGTGATCCACAATAACCGTATCACCTAGCTGGGTGGATACATGAACATACAAGTCCAGAATACCACGGGTCGTACCCGAATGATGTGCAAAATAAGAAGACACATACGAATATGTGGACCCGAAATCAAACAAAACAGAAGCATCCCTGTGGCAGACTGAGATAATACCTGAAATGACCGCATCTGAAGCACTAGCATCCTTCCCATCCGGAAGAGCATAGAAACGAGCCTGGCCTCCACCAGTACGATCCTCACCCCTAGGGCGACCTCTGGATACCTGGCCACCAGTCCTAGCCGACTGTGCTGGCGCCGAAGAAACGGGAGTAGAAGACGAAGGCTGATCCCTTTGCTGAGACCACTTACGAAGCCACTGAGGACACTCTCTTCTGATATGGCCCAAATCACCGCACTCAAAACAACGGCCTAAAGATGGAAGAAGGGGCTGCTGAGGACCCCGAAAACACCCCGAGGCCCCCGGGACCTCATTCAAACACACCAACACATCCTAATTCCCTATTCGAACTTGTTCCAATCATAAAAACACCATCCTAAACATCAAAATCACCAATTATCCACGGATTCAAGCCTAAGTTTCTTCAAAACTTTCAAAACTAACATTCAATCCAAAACCCGATCAAACGATGTCCGAATGACCTGAAAATTTGCGGACATATCCAAAATCACATAACGAAGCTACAGAAATTGTCGGAATTCCATTCCGACCCCCGGATCAAAATATCACCTACCATCCGGTTTTCGACAAAATTCAACATTCGCCAATTCAAGCTTAAAACTACACCGGACCTCCGAATTCAATTCCGATTGTTCTCCTAAGTCATAATTGATCCCCCGGAACTAGTCGAATCATCAGAATCCGGTTCCGAGCACTCTAACTCAATAGTCAACTCTTGGTTGACTTTTCATATTCAAGCTTTTTTCAAACATGCTATTTGTTTCATTTTCAATCCAAATCACTTCTAACTCACCCGATATACTCTAATATTGTTTTAAAAGCATAATATATGTAAATGCAAGGTAACGGGGTGGTAATTCCCGTAACGACGGGCCGGGTCGTTACAAATAAGGCTTTACTTTTAAGTCGTTAGAAGCCATGTATAATTTTCCTTTTTAAGATGACATTAAGATCATTCCTATAAGCTCCGTTAGTTCTGCAATATGTTTTCCTCTATCTAAGTGTGAAGTATTTGAACCTTAAATATGTTTTTTGCCTTTGCGATACTAGATACGTTATTCATGAATCCGAAAATTCCTTCTGACATGTTAGTTATTAAAAAATACATGTATACTAAATATCTTGTATATGGATTAAAATTGATGTATATGTAAAGGTTAGTAATTGGATACACTTGAGTGTTATCTTTGTGATATATGTCATGTTCGAAGTCCTTGAAATACTGAATCTTCTTCTGGATAGGGAGAATAGGTATTTGGCTTATTGGTCCATTGTTGCGATTTCTGAACAAAAAGGGTGGATTGACATTTGTAATTGAATAGTATTATATAGATGCTGTAACTTAGTCATAATATTTCATGACATAGAGTTTGGCCGTTTAAGACCTTGATGTTAGAGCTATAGAACAAAAATCTTTTATTCTTCTTAAGGAAAACAGTTTTATGTGTAGTATCTCATCTTATGAACTTTTATGGGAAAGGTTATATTACGAGTCTTTACTTCCTTATCTATCTCTTATATAGTATCAAGAATCAGATTCCATTTCCTAATTTTTATTTCTTGTTTGCCTTTGCATATGCACATGGAGCAAATGGAGTCTAATCCAAGACTCTTGCATTAAAGTCTCAAAATGAGACCCGACATCCATACCCGAGCATGGAGTCAACACAACATATTTTCTTAGAATATACAAGATCGCAAAGAAAACAAACTAAACGCTTGGGGATGCCTATGGCTTCCTTTTTCTTCCTTTTCTTTCCTTCTCATCATTCGTTATATTTTACTTTGTACGAGTATTGATTTAATTGTGTGCTTGGGGTTATTCGTTAAAGCTCATGTCAACGTAAGAACTGGTAGCCCTTTGTTTAAGGACTGTTGTAGTTGATGGATAACACATTTCTTAATATCTGGACGTGAAGACTTTATATTCGATAGTTACCTAATAGTTCTGATGATATTTATAACAATTTAGGATAATATGTGTAAAAATGTACCTTCTTACTCGTGAAGTATGTTCGAAATTGAAATTTGCCAATGTCTTACAAAATATCTTTTTGCTAGGTCGAAACTTTGATGTTTGGGGTTTAATAAAAAAAGATATATATATTTAATGAATATTTCTCTTCAAAAACTAACTTTCTTAAACTTCAGTTCAAAACGATTTTCTTTAAAAGTAAGTTTATGAACAGCCAAACAAATAGATATTTATAATTTGAATCAGTAGCTTTTTCAGCTTTGACCATCTTAGCCTAATTTGCTTTTAAAATTGTTCAATCCTTCAAAGGTATGAATTATTAAGTTCGAGTCCTGGTTTCTTTGACAATATTAGTTCAGTTGATCGATTAGTGATATTTTATGTATTTACGTATCTTAATTAGTTAACCTAAGCTTGGTCGGTTAACCGTATTATCGGATCATATAGGATGCCCTAATAACCTTCCCTATAGGATTAATTAGAACCCTTACCCATAATCTCTAAGGTTAAGTAAATCATAAAATCGAGTTAATTTTAAGCACTACTTAGCTAAAATTGGTGTCCTAATTCACCGTTAAAATAATTAGGTGGCGACTCTCTTTAATTAATTAAACCTTCAGAATTATCAATATGTTATATTCCGTGTGAAGCATCTTTGAAAAGTTTGACCGCTCGCCGCTTCAGAGGTTGCCTACATATCCCGGGCTAAACGAGAATCGGGTCAGTGTAATTCAGAAGTGTCTAGTAGCTGGGACTACCATGAAGCTGCTGTTGCATTGACACTGTTATGACTTACTGACCTACTCCTTATTACACCACGGGATAAAATGTAAAATGAATAAGCTATTCTAAGTTATAATTCTACGAGTTACAATTGTTCCTATCTAACTTCCTGTCTCTTTATTCTTCTTTCTCTCTTTTTCCTTGATTTTCTGTGCGGCTGTCTTTCTTTTTGTTGATTTTTCTTTTCCTTGCTTCCTTTCTTTTTTTGTGATTTTCAATGATACTTCTCGCCTTCGAACTAATACATGCTCAAAACCAAACAATATAACAAAACTTTTCTTCTGCCCACTTAGAACATCATTTGTGCATTTACTTAAGCTCAAATTTCTTTTAGGTCTACTCCTATTCTTAGAGTCTAATTAAGATATCTTTAGTCTCTCGGTATCTTCTAATTGTAATAAAGTACGACGTCTTTCCATAAGCTCTTCAATAGGATCGGTTTGTCGTGAAATTCCTCAATATTCGTGCCTTAAACTAGCCTTAAAATTTTTTCTTTACACAACAATGAGCATCTGACTCCCTAAGCAACATAGCATTCTAAAAAAAAAACTAGCGTAATTTTTTATAATGTGAGAATATTTTGCCAATCTAATTTTATGAGTTGATTTTTATTCGTGTTCTTTTCTTACAAATATAGTTACATATTTTTCTAAAATATCGCCACTCGTGCCTTACATAAATTTTTAATTTTATTCAATTCTGGCACAATCTTGCACCTCTAATTTTTGTCTCATAGCTTCATATCTCTAAGAATTTAAATATTCGTACTAATTCTCATATACAAGTAGGTAGGTGTCCAATTTTTCATCATCTACCCAGCAATAGAAAGTCGATTTGGTTAATTTTTAGCATTAAATTCTTTTTAATTTCACATATTCAATTCAAGTGTTTGCATCATCTTATTTCGGGTGATCGAGATTAATCTTCACACACCCGTTAATTCTACGTCTTGGCATGTGAGTCGAGGTACTATCCCATAAGTTTCAAAACGGTTGATATCGTATTCCGGGCCTCGATAGCTTTGTGACTTGCCAACGCTAAATAATAATAGAGTCATTTCATGTCCAATTAACTCTTATATCCTAATTACATATCTTGACTTTGAGTTTGTCGATATTCAAACAGACAAATATTATCTTCAATGTCAAAATTATTCGTCTGTGGCCCCTTTGAAAATCAGTCTATATAAGACGCAGTCTCATTATAACAAAAATTTTTATTTTCCTTCATGAAAGAAACTGGGGCAGATTTTTTGGCACGCAGAATATCATCTCATGAAGTAATAATCAAAAACTTCCTAAAGATTGGGGCAATTTTTTGAAAAACATTAGAGTTATGCAAGGAAAAAAAAAACTTGTACTAGATCTAAACCTTTGATGTTCAACATAAGTTATCCCTTTACAAAACTTAAAATTATTTCACTTCCATGTCAACAAGTCTCAAGCGTTAGAGCCCTCTAGATAACAATTCATTCTCGTCCATCCGTTTTGCAACATCGGCCATCATTTCTAGTTTAAGGCTCCTACTTAACATAGCATGAATTAATCTATATGCTCTATTATTTTTTTATGAATTTACTTTATTATGATTATGCTCTAACAATTATTTTTGTTTGTATAGTTTTATTTTTCCTTTAAAGGTTGCCTAGCATTGAACACTGTTTTGGCTGCGAATTTGCAAAGGACGAGGCAATAATGACAGACCGATTTGAAGAATTCAACGCTAGTAAGGGACTATTGCAAGCACAGACCGATGGTACCAAGGTGAATGTGGTGCGAAGAAACGTGTTGGTTAATCTTGGAAAAACTTTCGACCTACTTCCGAATATAGCTTCTGCTTCCAGCTCAAATCAAAATATTTGCTTAACCATATCTTCTTGCCCAAACCCTACTAATGCAATCTCTCCACAAATACCATTAACTTACACTCCTAATCAAGTTATGATGATGCCCAATATCCAGCCTTCTACGGCCGCAATTCCTATTAGGGAAGACAAGCAAGACCAATTAGCATATGCAAGACGTGGTAAAGAAACACAGTCAAATGGCCACAGGAATTTGGATAATGAGCTCCAGCATCTAAGGAAAGACATTGAAGATGAGCTGCAATCAAGAAGTTATCAAAGTTTGAAGTATGAAGATTTGTGTTTGCATCCACATGTTGAAATTCCGCTAGGGTACAAGTTGCCAAAGTTCTACACTTTTAATGGGATTGGAGATCCCGTTGCTCATTTAAAGGATTACTGCACCAGATTGATTGGTATTGGACATAATGAGGCCGTTCGAATGAGATTATTCATTCAAAGTTTGTCCGAATTAGCACTCACTTGGTACACCAGACAAGATTTTAGCAAATGGCATACATGGGAAGATATGGCCCATGATTTTGTGAAGCAATACGAGTTTAACATCAGAAGAGATCCGCACATGGTTGATTTGCTCAAAATAAAGAAAATTCTGCGTGAATCTTTTCAAGAATATGCCACACGATGGAGGTTAGAAGCTTCAAAAATTCAACCTCCATTGCCAGAGGGGGAATTGATATCAACCTTTGTCCAAATTCAAGAAGGCATATATTTTGATAAGCTGCTCGGAACTTGTGCACGCAATTTCTCTGATTTGATTCGAATTGGAAACGAGCTAGAACGTGGCATTCAGGAAGGAAGAGTTGTCGGCAAATCAACAGCTCAAACGATTAACCAAACCTTCCATCAAGAGATACATGGAAACCTGCAGGGCAAAGAAGATAACTCAGTTGCCACGACTATGCACCAGCCGCAATGTTATGACAATAACCCACTTTTGCAATCCTATGACACTTCCAACTTCCATAATAAGCACCTCCAGTCTAATCGCCAACAAAGTTTCCAGAGACAATCTCCCCGAGCACAATGCAGCCTCCGACCGCAAAAGAAGGTGAAGCCCTGCTCTTTCACTCACTTGGATGAGCCATTGGTTGACATACTTGAACGATTGAAATCCAAAGGTCTTCTACAACCGAGGAAGGGATTTATCTCTGAGCATCCACCTCAAAACTTTGATCCATCTAAGAACTGCGCCTTTCATTCAAATATTCAGGGACATGACACCGAAGATTGTCCAGCTCTCAAATTCAAGATACAAAGCATGATTGAGCAAGGCAAGATAAAGATACAACCTGAATTACCAAGCAATAATTATGAAATATCAACTGCAGGCACAATCATTGTCAAAGGCGATCCATCAAAATTGGCACCTAGATGTTTGAAAAGAAAGCGCATAGCCGATCAAGAAGACTAAAAATGATATCATATCACAACCATTCTCCACCCACCCACCCTTAGTACTACTCTTTTGCAATTCTTCTAAGACTTTTGTAATGAACTACGTTTTGACCTGATTCCCGTTTAAGAGGGGATACGTAGGCAGCCCTATGGGTTCGGTCTTATCATAATAAAAATTCTATTTGCCCCAAAAGCCAAAATCGGGGCAGATTTTGCAGAAGGATCCTCATCATTCGGCAACGCAAAAAATAAAATCTCGAGCCACATATTCATTACAAGGACAATAGCAAATTCCAAAATGCCATGGAAAGAAGTTGCAGATTCAAAGCCAAACTTTTACGTTCAATGCAAGGCAACCACTTTATTTTGTACTAATGAATTTTCTTTGAGTAATGCAGGGGCATATTTTATTATTCTTGAACGTTATACGCTATTGCAAAGCTCAGCATCGAGTTAAAAGTCGCAAAGTTCATGCAAAGCAAAGGATAAAGCCAAGCAAGCGCACAAACTTTGAAACTTACAATTTTTCTTTGATCTGCAGGAATTTATTAATAGAAAAACTTTCTTTTGAAGCTCCAACAACTGTTACCATTGCACCAGGAATATTCACTACTACAAAGGCATTTCATCAAGCACTCTGCATCGCACCATTTGCTATTATAAAATCATTGCGCCAAGCTCTCTGCATTGCACCATCAATATATGTTGCTTTGAAGTAACCATGCCAAGCTCTTCGCATTGCACCAATCTGGTAATTTTAAATCAAGCATCACATTTAGGCTTGTCCGCCTTTAATAGGACACTTAGGCTGGTCCGCCTTTAATTGGACGTTTAGGCACATTTTGCCTCTAATTAAATATTTAGGCTTATCCACCTTTAATTGGATTTTTAAGCATGCTTGCATTTAATATGATATTTAGGCTAGTCCGCCTTCAATAAGACATTTAAGCTTTATTTATCCGCATCATTAAATATTTAAGCACGCACGCCTCTATAGTATTTAAGATGTTTGTTCGCCTTCAAATGGAATACTTAGGCTCGTCCGCCTTTAATAGGACATTTATGCATTAAATTTTAGACTTATCCGCCTTTAATCGGATATTTGAGCACGCTTTCCTTTATGATATTTAGGCTTGTCCGCCTTTAGTAGGACATTTAGGCTCGTCCGCCTTTAATAGGACGTTTAGGCACATTTTACCTTTAATTAAATATTTAGGCTTATCCGCCTTTAATTGGATATTTTTGCACATTTATCTTTAAATTAAATATCTTAGGCTCGTCCGCCTTAAATAGGACATTTATGCATTAAGTACTTAGGCTCGTCCGCATTTAATAGGACAAGTTATGCATATTTTGCCTTTAATTAAATATTTCAACTTATCCGCCCTTAATCGAACATTTATGCACATTTATCTTTAATAATATTTAGGCTTGTCCGCCTTTAATATGGCATTTCCGCGTTATATTTAAGCTTAATCGCCTTTAATTGGATTTTTAAGCACGTTTGCCTATTAATATGGTATTTAGGTTTGTCCACATTTAAAAGCATATTTGTGCATTAAAGTTTAGGTTTATCCGCCTTTAATTAAATATTTAAGCACGCTCGCCTTTATTACATTTAGGCTCGCCCGCCTTTAATGGGACATTTAAGCACTTTTTCCTGTAATATTATATTTAAGCTTGTTCGCCTTTAACATGACATCTATGCATTAAATATTTATATTTATACATATTTAATGGATTTTTTTAAGCAAGTTTGCCGTTAATATGATATTTACGCTTGTCATTATATTTAGGCTTGTTCGCCTTTAACATGACATCTATGCATTAAATATTTATATTTATACATATTTAATTGATTCTTTAAGCAAGTTTGCCGTTAATATGATATTTACGCTTGTCCGCCTTCAACATGACACTTTAGCACATATCCGCACACTTTTCATTAATTTATTTTGACCTTGATGGTCATGCTTTTGATGTTATTACGGAAATACATCATTATCATAAATTATTGCAAAACACATTTATAAACTGCATATTATTGTTGAAAATTATTATTGGCATAAAGCTATATTTTATCAAATCAGTCGGCCGTATTGTATAAGTAAATGCCCAAAAGGTGTCATTCACATAAGATTATTTTACAGCATATTGCATTTCAATATCTACTCTACTGACGAATTTGTCTTGCAGAAAATATAGTGCAACATCAAGATCAAGCCGCGCTATAATAAATTATATTTTAAATCTCATAGTTTTCTTTGAGTGCAGGACTTTACTAATAATAAACTTCAGCATGCAAATTTTCAAATCATTGGCACCGCTCCTTGAAAAGGCACTGCATCAAGCTCTCCCCACGAAGGATATTTGCTATTGCACCAAGCTCTTTGCATCGCACCTTGAATATTTTATTATAACTTTGGCATCAGATCAAGCTTTATGTACCATATCAAGCTTTTTGCACCGCATCATATTAATATTTGTAATTACAAATCAAGCACTACATATCGGGTCTATCCGCCCTCAAACAGGATATATTGGGTCTATCCGCCCTCAAATAGGATATATCGGGTCCATCCGCCCTCAAACAGGATATATCGGGTCCATCCGCCCTCAAACAGGATATATCGGGTCCATCCGCCCTCAAACAGGATATATCGGGTCCATCCGCCCTCAAACAGGATATATCGGGTCCATCCGCCCTCAAACAGGATATATCGGGTCCATCCGCCCTCAAACAGGATATATCGGGTCCATCCGCCCTCAAACAGGATATATCGGGTCCATCCGCCCTCAAACAGGATATATCGGGTCCATCCGCCCTCAAATAGGATATATCGGGTCCATCCGCCCTCAAATAGGATATATCGGGTCTATCCGCCCTCAAATAGGATATATCGGATCTATCCGCCCTCCAGTAGGATATATCGGGTCAATGCGCCGTCAAATAGGATATATTGGGTCAATCCGCCCTCAAATAGGATATATCGGGTCAATCCGCCCTAAAGTAGGATGTTGAAGGTAATCCTTCCTCAAAAGAATATTTAATTTATTTTGACCCGAGTGGTCCCGCTTGCATAAACATTGCCAGAATATATCTTTCATAAATCATTGTCCAATGCATTTATTTTCATAAGCTAAATTTTCTTATGGTGTTGCAATCATAAAATATATCACCATAAAATTATATCTTTTATGCTTGCACAATAAATTCGCATTTCTTATGAATTGACGTCTAAATATTATTTTCATAAGATTACTTTTATGGAATATTGCATCTTATTTCCTAATGATTTTTTTAGCATTTTTAAGCTATGCAGGAAATATAGCGCAACGTGGAACTATATCTTAGCAGTGAACTGGGGCAGTTTGTTGGAGAGGAATATCAAACTTTCCAACAAAGGTCAAAGATCTACTTCGAACTCCACTCGGCTCAACTCTCAAAATTCCTACCCAAATCCTTATTTCAAATATTTTTTTTTAATCACGATACCCACTTTCTCTATGATTCGACACTGGGGCAGCATTTTTAGGATTTGCATCAATCGTTAAATTCGAATCCAGGATACCATCAGTCTTGAACTACATATGGTCCGATTCTCGTGAAACCCGAGATATGTAGGCAACTCGAAACTGGAGTTCGGCCACAATAATTTTGTATGTCTCCTTTGTCCCATTCCAACCTTGATGGTCGGGACAAAATTGGCTACTAAGTCAATATTCTTTGCCCGAAAACTCTTTCATCGTCTCCGGTCGAAGAGGGGCAGCTGTTGACATCCAATTTTGACCCTCCTTTCTTCCAAACTATTTCTTTAAGCTTCTAATAATGTAAAAATAGTTATTTTACCATTTTTAGCATAAACTAGACCTAATTATTATTATTACTTACTTAATATCACAATTACTAGTATTATTAGTATTATTATTATTATTATTATTATTATTATTATTATTATTATTATTATTATTATTATTATTATTATTATGGTTACTGCAATTTTTTAAAATAACATTCTTAACGTCATTTGCAAGAAAAGAAAAAAAAGTATATCACTTTTCTTGATTTAATCAAATAGCCGTATTTTTTAATACTTTACTACATTAACTCTTATTCACATTTAATGTATGTTATTTGAAAAAGTTTAGCTACAATAATTATTTTATGTAACACCAAATAATTTAACTAATAATACTATGTAGTATTATATAATATGATTATTCTAAATAGAAGTCCAGAGAAATGGTCACTCAAGGTACAAATTTGGGCTAAATTAGCCCAACAATTAAGTTTCCTAACAGCCTCACTCAAAGCCCAATCCTAAATATCACCTAGGGTCTATTTTTTATCAAACTAGATGCACGCCTCCCATCTTCTTCCCTTTTCATGTTAAATGCTCGGTACCTTTTAGCCTTGACAGAGCTTGTCTATACCATTTTTTCAAAAAAAAAACACCCTCTCATCTCTCTTCCTTGTTGCCTCTTCAACGTTCTTCTCTTCCAGAAAAGCTCGGTCAAACGAGGCTCGTAACAAAAATCCAAGATTACTTTTCAGAGAATGAGATTTGGTCACTGCATCAAAGATTTGATCCAACGTTCAAATGGTTTTTTTGTTCAAAATTCAAATTGTTAGTCCGATTCCCGCTCAACGATTCCCTTGCCCTAAAATGTGTCTATAAATACATCTCATTGGTGTCTATTTTGGCAGGTTTTTTTTGGGGGGTGGCACCTTTACCCCAAAAAAATGGTTATGCCGCCCCTCTGTTCCAAAATTACTCTCTAAAAAATCACCGCATTCTCTAATTTATCTGAGGTCGGAGATTCGATTATCCGTTGAAGACGCCCCGGTCACTACACCTAAAAAGGTCAGTAACTTGTGAAGCTTCAATATTTCTTTTTGTCCTTTCTTTTCTCGGCCCTTGCCCATAAGTCATTAGCTATCTCAACTAGAAAACATGAGTTAGGGTTCATTTTTATTTTTAGGCTGGCTCTTTAGTTTCTGTTCTCTATTTATATGTTCACTTGTTTGTAGAAATCATGACTGTAAGTGTATTGAGGCTGGCCATTTATTTATTTTAAATATGAGTAACAAGTATTTGTGTGCTTATAAATATGTAGTCTTTTCGTTCTTCTTGACATAGCAATATGCTAGAAGTATATTCCGTTTCTAAGAAAATAACTCAAATTTGTTAGTATCAACAAATAAAGCATTAGAGATCATGCCAATAAGCCTAAACAATTCTCATGTAACTTAAAGTGAAATTCTTTCTTTAAATTGATAACATGTATGAAGCTAAATTTGTCTTCTATACGGTTGCAAATAATGGTGTTAGTATTTATTTGTTTCTTTATGGTAAATATTAGGATTCTCTTTAAATGTTATTTATTTTTAATGCGTTGAGTGAGATTATGTTTAGCTTTTTTTTTAAAAAAAAAACAAAAAAAGAGTAAAATATAACTGTTAATGTGCTTAATCATTGAGTGAACAATTTTAGCTTTCAGTGAATTAAGAGTTGAACGAAGTATAATTTGATTTTTGTTTAATTTTCATGGGATGCTTGACTATCTAAGTGCTGTTAGGAAAGCAAATCATTTATTGAACATTTCTTGTTCTTTGATGATTAGCTATAAGTAAGTTTTGGATTTAGACACTCGATTATAAGAGTTGTAATGTTAAGAATATAGTAGATGACAATGAGATCGAAAAGGGATAACTAAATACTCTATTGCTGATATATGAAAGCACGACCTTTGAAAACTTATTAGTATTCTGTCTAGATTTAATAAGGCTTTACTTTTAAGTCGTTAGAAGCCATGTATAATTTTCCTTTTTAAGATGACATTAAGATCATTCCTATAAGCTCCGTTAGTTCTGCAATATGTTTTCCTCTATCTAAGTGTGAAGTATTTGAACCTTAAATATGTTTTTTGCCTTTGCGATACTAGATACGTTATTTATGAATCCGAAAATTCCTTCTGACATGTTAGTTATTAAAAAATACATGTATACTAAATATCTTGTATATGGATTAAAATTGATCTATATGTAAAGGTTAGTAATTGGATACACTTGAGTGTTATCTTTGTGATATATGTCATGTTCGAAGTCCTTGAAATACTGAATCTTCTTCTGGATAGGGAGAATAGGTATTTGGCTTATTGGTCCATTGTTGCGATTTCTGAACAAAAAGGGTGGATTGACATTTGTAATTGAATAGTATTATATAGATGCTGTAACTTAGTCATAATATTTCATGACATAGAGTTTGGCCGTTTAAGACCTTGATGTTAGAGCTATAGAACAAAAATCTTTTATTCTTCTTAAGGAAAACAGTTTTATGTGTAGTATCTCATCTTATGAACTTTTATGGGAAAGGTTATATTACGAGTCTTTACTTCCTTATCTATCTCTTATATAGTATCAAGAATCAGATTCCATTTCCTAATTTTTATTTCTTGTTTGCCTTTGCATATGCACATGGAGCAAATGGAGTCTAATCCAAGACTCTTGCATTAAAGTCTCAAAATGAGACCCGACATCCATACCCGAGCATGGAGTCAACACAACATATTTTCTTAGAATGTACAAGATCGCAAAGAAAACAAGCTAAACCCTTGGGGATGCCTATGGCTTCCTTTTTCTTCCTTTTCTTTCCTTCACATCATTCGTTATATTTTACTTTGTACGAGTATTGATTTAATTGTGTGCTTGGGGTTATTCGTTAAAGCTCATGTCAACGTAAGAACTGGTAGCACTTTGTTTAAGGACTGTTGTAGTTGATGGATAACACATTTCTTAATATCTGGACGTGAAGACTTTATAATCGATAGTTACCTAATAGTTCTGATGATATTTATAACAATTTAGGATAATATGTGTAAAAATGTACCTTCTTACTCGTGAAGTATGTTCGAAATTGAAATTTGCCAATGTCTTACAAAATATCTTTTTGCTAGGTCGAAACTTTGATGTTTGGGGTTTAATAAAAAAAGATATATATATTTAATGAATATTTCTCTTCAAAAACTAACTTTCTTAAACTTCAGTTCAAAACGATTTTCTTTAAAAGTAAGTTTATGAACAGCCAAACAAATAGATATTTATAATTTGAATCAGTAGCTTTTTCAGCTTTGACCATCTTAGCCTAATTTGCTTTTAAAATTGTTCAATCCTTCAAAGGTATGAATTATTAAGTTCGAGTCCTGGTTTCTTTGACAATATTAGTTCAGTTGATCGATTAGTGATATTTTATGTATTTACGTATCTTAATTAGTTAACCTAAGCTTGGTCGGTTAACCGTATTATCGGATCATATAGGATGCCCTAATAACCTTCCCTATAGGATTAATTAGAACCCTTACCCATAATCTCTAAGGTTAAGTAGACCATAAAATCGAGTTAATTTTAAGCACTACTTAGCTAAAATTGGTGTCCTAATTCACCGTTAAAATAATTAGGTGGCGACTCTCTTTAATTAATTAAACCTTCAGAATTATCAATATGTTATACTCTAGTTTGACCCGGGTTAAAATGGGGTATAACACCTGCTTCAGAGGTTGCCTATATACAGGAATCAGGTCAGTGTAGTTCGGGAAGGTCTGGTAGTTTAAAACTACCAGACTTTACTGTTGCATTGACACTGTTATGACTTACTGACCTACTTCTTATTACACCACGGGATAAAATGTAAAATGAATAAGCTATTCTAAGTTATAATTCTACGAGTTACAATTGTTCCTATCTAACTTCCTGTCTCTTTATTCTTCTTTCTCTCTTTTTCCTTGATTTTCTGTGCGGCTGTCTTTCTTTTTGTTGATTTTTCTTTTCCTTGCTTCCTTTCTTTTTTTGTGATTTTCAATAATACTTCTCGCCTTCGAACTAATACATGCTCTCAAAACCAAACAATATAACAAAACTTTTCTTCTGCCCACTATGGGCTCTTCGTGTTACGGTGTTACTCATGTTAGCTAACACAAACCAAAATTGCAGAAATTAAAAATTGCATAAATGTATTTCCTTGTTATACAGGTGGGCGCCTGCGCAGAAATTAAAATTGCAGAAATGTATTCCCTTGTTATATGGGTGGGCACCTGAATAGAAATTAAAATTGCAGAAATGTATTCCCTTGTTATACAGGTGGGCGCCTGAACAGAAATTAAAATTTCAGAAATGTATTCCCTTGTTATATAGGTGGGCACCTGATGCATGAAATGTGAATGCAGAAAATATTCCCTTGTTATCCAGGTGGGCGCCTGATGCATGAAATGCGAATGTAGAAAAGTATTCCCTTATTATCCAGGTGGGCGCCTGATGCATGAAATGCAAATGCAGAAAATATTCCATTGTTATCCAGGTGGGCGCCTGATGCATGAAATGCAAATGCAGAAAAATATTTCCTTGTTAACCAGGTGGGCGCCTGATGCATGAAATGCGAATGCAGAAAAGTATTCCCTTATTATCCAGGTGGGCGCCTGATGCATGAAATGCGAATGCAGAAAAGTATTCCCTTGTTATCCAGGTGGGCGCCTGATGCATGAAATGCGAATGCAGAAAAGTATTCCCTTATTATCCAGGTGGGCGCCTGATGCATGAAATGCGAATGCAGAAAAATATTCCCTCAGTTTGATAACTGGGGTGTGAATTGAAAAGATGATACCTTTCGGTTGTTTTTTTTTTGGTGTTTTCTTGATTGTGTGATTCCACCATCCATGGATTCCTCCATTTATTGCTGAACTTTCTTTTTAGTATTTTCTCTATTTTCACATTGGTCACATTCACTTTAAAGTGATTAGTGACAACTTTTCCTGTCTGAACTACAAAACAAATCTTATTAGTTAAACTGTTGGCAACTGGCATCTCCTGCTCTTGCCTTTTTATAGCCTTCTTCTCTTTGCTTTTCTTCTGCTGTGCCATCTTTCAGTTGAGTATCCTTTGCAAACTCTTTTTGTATTTTTCCTTGCTTTTCACCTTTTTTTTTGTTTTCTTTTCTTTCAACTCTGATTTCCACCCTTTTTTATTTCTTTTCAAATCCTTTTTCCTTTCTTTCTTTTCTGATCCAGTATTATTTCAGCTCTTATCATCAGAAGCCGGTAGTTAGCTTTCAAAGGACAAACAATGAGATGGAGAAACAAATGAATTTCAAAAGGGGTAAGGGTGTTTTGGAGGAGTGATAGAACTTATCTGGGTATGTTGGCTGACTCCGTTGACCATGCCATGTATTTAAACTCCGACCCAGTTCGTTCAATCCATTATTCTTACTCAAACTTTCTTGCAACCCAAACCGATCTTATTTTTGTTATTTTTCTCTTTTTCCAAAATAATCCTCATGATCGCCTTATGGTGCCGTGAAAGGTTTTCACCAATAAGACTCTCTCATTTATTTTCTCTCAACCTCACAATTGCCTTGCGGTGCCGGTTAAGGTTTTTACCAATGAGACTCTCTCATGTAATTTCTCTCAGCCTCACAGTAGCCTTACGGTGTCGGTTAAGGTTTTCACCGATGAGACTTTCTCATTTTTTCTTTTTATATATTTCTTTTGTCTTTTGTTTTTTCTGAACCACTGGTGTTGTCCGTGCACTGTTTTTCCTTTATTCTCTTTGTATTTGTTATTTTATTGAAATTGATTAGAAGATCTTTCTTTGGACCGTAATGTGGCTTTTGGATGGGTTAAGAAAGAAGGATATAAAGGCTCAAAAATTTACGAGGGTTTAAAAATACTTACAACTCTCGGAATTATGAACCATAACTTCTGCCCCAGTTTCAATATGTGGGGGATTTTTTTGGAATTTTCCTTTATTGTGACTGAACCTCAGTGAGACTGCCTACGTACCCTTTCGGGATCAAGTCAGACGTAGTTCAGACTACGCCATTTACTTCATGGTTTTCTTTTTACTTTTTCCCGATTTCTTTGTCTTTTTCTTTTGCTTGAATTTTGCTTTTTTTTTTAAATATATTTTCTTTTGCATCATAAAAACAATTTCGAGAGAGGGATATGAAAGAATAGATCGAACAAGGCTCAAAGGGGATGTCAATAGGTAAAGTGTTTGGATAGAGAATAAAATGCCTTCATCATTTTAATTCCAAAATCACAACAAAAATACAATTATACAAATGAAAAAGAATCATACATAGTATCTTTTTACCGCATCTGAATTGATAGCAGTCTCTACGCATTTCTCTTCAACATCTGTTAGATATAGTGCCCCATTAGACAACACCCTTGATACCATGAACGGCTCTTGCCAGTTTGCGCAAATTTTCCTTTTGCTTTAACCCAATGTGGTAAGATACGCCTCAATACCAGTTGTCCAACTTCAAACTTCCGAGGACGCACCTTCTTATTATATGCTCTGGCCATTCTTTGTTGATATAATTGCCCATGGCAAACTGCTGCCAATCTCTTCTCATCAATCGAATTTAGTTGTTCCAATCGGGCTTTTACCCATTCATCGTCATTGATCTCAGCTTCAACTATGATTTGAAGTGACGGTATCTCGATTTCTGCGGGTATAATAGCCTCTGTTCCATACACCAATGAATAGGGTGTGGCGCAGATAGAGGTACGTACTATTGTGCGATAACCCATAAGAGCGAAAGGCAGCTTCTCATGCCATTATCTAGACTCTCCACCATTTTCCTGAGGATCTTCTTTATATTCTTATTTGCAGCTTCTACTGCTCCATTTGCCTGTGGCATGTAAGGTGTAGAGTTACGATGGAGGATCTTAAATATCTGACATGCTTCCGCCATGAGGTGACTGTTCAGATTTGCCCCGTTGTCTGTGGTAATTACTTTGGGAATTCCAAATCGGCATATAATATTTTCATGCACGAAATCCACCACGGCTTTCTTCTTCACCGCCTTGAATGTTTTTGCCTCCACCCACTTAGTAAAGTAGTCAATCGCGACCAAGATAAATCTATGTCCATTAAAAGCTGCAGGCTCTATTGGTCTGATAACATCCATGCCCCAGGCGACAAATGGCCAAGGTGCAAACATCGTATGCAATTCATAAGGTGGGGAATGAATTAAATCTCCATGTACTTGGCATTTGTGGCATTTCTTCACATACTTGATACAGTCCCGCTCCATGGTGAGCCAATAATATCCTGCTCTCAAAATCTTCTTTGCTATGATATACCCGCTCATATGAGGTCCGCAAGCTCCAGCGTGCAAGGTCCGCAAGCTCCAGCGTGCACCTCAGTCATAATCACATCAGCTTGTTGCGCATCCACACATCTCAGCAAGCCCAAGTCTGGTGTTATTTTATATATAATTCCTCCACTGAAGAAAAAGCCATTCACTAAGCGTCTTATAGCTCTTTTGTGATCTCCGGTGGCTTGTTTTGGGTACTTTCCTGTCTTCAAGTATTCCTTGATATCGTGATACCACCGTTCACCATCTAACTCTCCTTCCACAGCAAAACAGTAAGCATTCTGATAATACACCTGTATTTGAAGTGGATCTATATAGGCTTTATCTGAATGATGTAACATAGAGGATAGTGTGGCCGGAGCATCTGCTACTTCATTGTGCATTCTTGGGATATGTTTGAACTCTATGGATCGGAATCTTTGGGACAGTTCATGTAGACAATGCCGATAAGGTATCAATTTCAAATCCCTTGTCTCCCATTCTCCCTGAATTTGATGTATCAAAAGATCCGAGTCACCCATGACCAAAATCTCTTGAACACCCATATCTGTTGCCATCCTTAATCCTAATATACACGCCTCATATTTGGCCATATTGTTGGTACAGAAAAATCGAAGCTGAGCAGTAACGAGATAATGTTGTCCTGTTTTTGAAATAATCACTGCTCCAATCCTAACTCCTTTACTGTTGACGGCTCCGTCGAAGTACATCTTCCAACCTGGATTATTACTTTGTTCCATTTCTTCGACATTCATGGCCTCCTCATCCGGAAAATATGTCTTTAGTGGCTCATATTCATCATCCACTGGATTTTCTACTAAGTGATCTACAACTGCTTGCGCCTTCACTGTCGTACGTGTTACATAAATGATGTCAAATTCTGTGAGCAGAATCTGCCATTTGGCAAGTCTCCCCGTAGGCATGGGCTTCTGGAATATATACTTCAAAGGATCTAACCGTGATATCAGATATGTAGTGTATGCTGACAGATAATGCTTTAATTTCTGAGCCACCCAAGTCAATGCACATCATGTTCTCTATAACTGAGTATATTTTACCTCGTAAGATGTGAACTTCTTACTAAGGTAATATATAGCTTGCTCTTTCTTGCCGGTCTCGTCGTGCTGCCCAAGTACACAGCCAAAGGAGTTATCGAGCACTGTCAAATATAAGATCAAAGGTCTTCCCGGCTCCGAAGGAACTAACACTGGAGGATTTGCCAAATGTTCCTTAACTTTATCAAAGGTTGCCTGGCATTCATCGATCCATTTCACTGCTGCATCTTTCTTTAACTTGAAGATAGGCTCACATGTTGATGTCAACTGAGCAATGAACTGGCTAATATAATTCAGCCTGCCTAGTAAGCTTGTTACTTTATTCTTGTTCTTCGGCGGAGGCAAACTCTGGATGGCATTTATCTTCGACGGATCTAGTTCAATGCCTCGCCGACTTACTATAAATCCCAATAGCTTCCCTGAAGGTACTCCAAAAGCGCATTTTGCAGGATTGAGATTAAGATTATACCTTCGGAGTCTTTGGAAAAACTTCCTCAAGTCCTTGACATGATCATGATGCTTCTTGGACTTTATGATGATGTTGTCCACATACACCTCAATTTACCGATGCATCATATCGTGAAACATTGTGGTCATTGCCCTCATATAAGTAGCTCCGACATTTTTTAATCCAAACGGCATCACTCTATAGCAGTATGTTCCGCAAGGCGTGATAAAAGCTGTTTTCTCCGCGTCTTCTTCGTCCATTAGGATCTGGTTATAACCAGCATAGCAATCTACAAAAAGAGCCAATTTCATGCTTAGCGCAATTGTCGATTAATATGTGGATAATCGGCAATGGAAAGTCATCCTTTGGACTGGCCTTGTTTAGGTCTCTGTAATCAATACACACCCTGGTTTTACCGTCTTTCTTTGGAACTTGCACATCATTCGCTAACCAGGTGGGGTATTTGGTAACCCGTATGACCTTTGCCTCAAACTGCTTGTTCACCTCTTCTTTTATCTTCACGCTGATGCCCGTTTTGAACTTTCTCAACTTTTGTTTTACTGGCCGGCATTCGGGATAAATAGGCAACTTGTGTACCACCAAGTCAATGCTGAGTCCGAGCATGTCATCATACGACCAGGCAAAGATGTCCTTGTATTCATGCAACAGCTTTATTAGCTCTTCTCTAAGGGAAGCTTCTAGGTGTACACTGATTTTTGTCTCTCGAACATTATCCTCATTCCCCAAATTAATAGATTCTGTCTCACTTAAGTTTGGTTTGGGTTTTTCCTCATATTGATTCAAGTCTTTACTTATTTCCTCATCTTCATATTCTATTTCACTCCCATTTTCAATTTCTTGTATAATAATTCGATTGTCAAAACTGGACCGGGAATCCTTCATGCATGACATATCATCAGAATCAGCGCATATTGAACTGTACAAAAGGAAGAAAGAAAAAATAATAAAAATAAGGCAAAAATGAAGAAAGAAGAAGAAATTGCATTTCATTGATATTTTTTCAAAAAGATGATAGAGGTTAGATACATTTGATTTTTGTGGGGTGTGGGGATTACAAAAATAAAATTGCTTTTGGGAAAGGATGATATATTTTGAAAGCTAACTACCAAGAATCCCTCCTGATTGGGAAATGAGTGGCTTCCCAATTATTGAGCGCGACATTGGGCCCCACGAGCTGGATATCCATCTTACTGGTCCCCTCGCCCATCTCCAACATGTTTACAACCCCAAATAACATTTCAAACCTCGCGAGGAGTTCCGCATCTGGCCTTATCTCAGCATATCTTGACACAGCAGTCCTCAAATGTCGTTGTTTACCAGGCTTAGTGAAGGTGTCGGATAATTTTGGGACTAGTTTCGGGAGGGTCCAACTTTTTTTCTTGGTTCTTTTGGCTTTCTGGATGTCGGTGTAGGTAGGTTTAAAGCCCAAGCCAAAGGTATCATTGTTTCCCGGTAGATGGACAGGCTGTGTTATTCCTAGTAAGGCTATCCCCAAACCTTTTCCCAGTGTGAACCCATTTTTGATCATCTCTCTGGCTACCATTACTGCGGTAGAGGCTACTGCAAGAATTGGCATGCTTTCTCCTTCGGCTATCTTGTTAACTACCACAGTGTCTGTCACCTGATACACCCATGGGCCCTTGTCCCCCTCGACTTCCTCAAAAGGAATTATGGTATTACAAGCGTCTTCCTCTCCATGCATTGTAATTTCTCGTTGTTCCCATTCGAACTTTACCATTTGGTACGGGGAATATGGTACAGCTTTGGCTGCATATCCATGGCCATCCCAGCAATAGATTATAAGACACAGTGACGTCTAACACCTGAAATTCCATGGTAAAGTCTACCGGCCCAACAGTGACCTCCAGCACAATATCTCCCAGGGTATTTTTGCTTCCTCCGTCAAACCCTCGAACACTCACACTATTTTGACAGATTCTGTCAGGATTAATCTTCAATTTTCCGAGAGTCGAGAGTGGACAAATGTTTGCACTCGACCCGTTGTCTATTAAAACCCGAGTAACCACTGATTCTTCACTTTTGATGGTGAGATAGGGTGCTTTGTTATGTTCTGTCCCTTTAACAGGCCACTCATTGTCTTCTTCAACTCAAAAATTTTGTTGGTGATCTTTTCAAGATGGCAAATTGAGATTTTTTCGGGGACATGTGCTTTGTTCAAAATCTTTAGCAGCGCCTTCCTGTGCTCCTCTGAGTGAATTAGCAATGAAAGCAATGAGATTTGTGCAGGCGTCTTTCTCTGCTTCTCTGCTATCGAGTAGTCTTGAGCTTTTATCTTTTTCAAAAACTCTTCTGCTTCTTCTTTAGAGACCGGCTTCTTCACATAACTCTCCTTTACCACCTTCATTTTTCTTAAATCTTCCGGGGCAAAGCACTGCCCGGAACGAGTAAGGCCATGTGTTTCATTGACCTCCCCTGTAACTTCTTTTCCTTTGTACATTACTGTGACTTTGTTGTAGTTCCAGGGTATGCCTTTAGTATTTACCACCGGCATTTGCACCAC
Source organism: Nicotiana noctiflora (assembly GCA_032618575.1). NCBI lineage: Eukaryota > Viridiplantae > Streptophyta > Magnoliopsida > Solanales > Solanaceae > Nicotiana > Nicotiana noctiflora. The sequence goes on from JASVEL010000919.1 coordinate 208,102, forward strand.
TGGCTTTATGACCACCGGTTCCATGTATGCTCCTTTTACTGTCAATAACGGCTTGGCCCCTGGCACCACAATTTTCATAGTCTCAACCACTGGCGGCTTTTTCACTGGCAGCTCGGCTGTCGCTTTTTTTTTCTCAACCTCTTTTTCCACTTTACTGTTGGCCTTTATCATCATTACCGATTGGGACGGTTTCTTGCTGCTCTCTTCTTGTTCTAACTCTATCATGTGTGTCTCATGATGAGTTGGTAATGGATTCTGAGTAATGTTTGGAGCCTCTTGAGCCTGCACCTCGATCCTCCTACTGTCAATGAGCTTCTGTATAGCAGATTTCAAGTGCCAACACTTTTTAGTATCGTGCCCTGGTGCCCCGGAGCAGTATTCACATCTGACTGACTGGTCAATGTTTCTGGGAGGTGGGTTCGGAAGTTTTGGCACAATCGGGTTTAGCATTCCCAACTCTTTCAGACGATGATGGAGGCTGGTATAAGACTCCCTAGTGGGGTGAATGTTTTCTTCGTTTGGGCTCTGTTTCTCATTTTTGGATCAGGTCGGAAGCTGGGTCTATTTGGGTTCTTGTAGGTTCTGGAAGGAGGGTAGGTGTTCTATGTATGATAGACGTTTTGTGGAGCTTGGGCTCGCCACACATGTGGAGGCGATGGGTAATGTTGAGTTTGTGGGATGGAATAATGTGGAGTAGTGGGTGGATAATATAGTGGAGGTGGGTTGTAAGGTGCTGGTGGGTATGATTGGTATGGGCGAGGTGGGTGATGGTATGTATTTTGGCTCCGAGTCCATGGTCTACTTTCTACAACTGAAACCTCTTCCTTCTTCTTTTACCAATAGATCCTCCATTTCCGGTCTGTATTGCCTGATTCGTGGCCTTGATAGCAGAAAAACTCATGATTTTGTTAGTTTTCAGTCCTTCCTCTACAAAACTCCCCATTTTCACTACTTCATTGTAATTCTTACCAATAGCCGACACCAGATGGCCATAGTAAGTAGGCTCTAAGGCCTGCAAAAAACAATCTACCATTTCAGTCTCCTTCATAGGAGGATCCACTCGTGCCGCTTGTTCTCTCCATCTAAAGCCGTACTCCCGAAAACTTTCTACCAGGCTTCTTTTCCATCTTTGTAAGCGACAGCCTGTCTGGAATTATCTACAAGTTGTACTGAAAGTGGTTAGAAAATGACTGAGCTAGATCGTCCCAGATGAACCATCTAGTGTGATCCTGACGTGTATACCACTCCAGCGCAGAACCGCTCAGACTCTAACTAAAGTATGCCATCAAAAGTTCATCTTTTCCCCCGGCACCATGCATCTTGCTGCAATAACCACTAAGATGGGCTACAGGATCCCCGTGTCCATCGTACATGTTGAATTTAGGTAGCTTGAATCCAACCGGGAGTTGCACTTCTGGGAACAAACACAAATCTTTGTATGCTACGCTCACTTGGCATCCTAGCTCTTGTATGTTACGGAAAGATTGTTCTAAACTCCTCATTTTCCCTGTCATTTCCTTTTGTTCCAAGTTCTTGACGGGCTTTTCTTCCGTCGTCTCCATTAGTGGGGTATAGGAGTCATGTTGCCTAAATGTTGGCTCAGGCGGATAGTAATGGGTGTCTTGCACATGGAACACCGGTTCACTTGACGATTTATGCAGAGCAACAGGTGGTGGTGCCACATACACCGGGGCGACTTGCGGTGGTTGAGGTGGAATTTGTTGGGACAGTAGTGGTGGTGCCTGTGAAGTTGTGGGATAGTAATGATGGTAATCCGGGTATGTGGAGGACGAGTTCATGGTAGGTGGCTCGGGATTAGGATTGGCAGGAGGGACATATGCTAGATTGGCTGGATATGTGGGTAAAGGTTGACCCCTAGACCATGCTTGGTACATTTCCGACATTTGCTACTTGAGCTTATACATCTCCTCCTTCATCCTCGCAACATCCACAACCTCCTCTTCTTGCACTCGGTCCATGATAGTTGGCTCAATTTCCTGAGACACGGCCTTAGTCATAGTTTTTGATCGTGTGTTGTAATGATGATTTTCCAGAGTACCAGTTGCCAGCTGAAATCTGATTCTCATAAACAACAACACTTATTAATAGTTAGTACATAAAAGGATAAGATGCGACGATTAAAAAACACAACTTTTTCCTTTGATCGTTATGCATCATCCCGACAGTTATTCCATTTTGAATCAACATCTATCTCTTATTCATTCATCTCTTTTCTTTCTTTCTTTGCTTCTCTTTTTTTTCATCTTTCTTTTCCTTTCTTTTTTTTCTTTTCTTCCCTTTTTTTTATTCTTTTTCGTTTTTTCTCCTCTTTTTTTTTCATTTCTTTCTTTCTTCTTTTCTTTATTGATTTTCGTTCCTACATATTTGCCTATCGTTCAGACAATTGATATAAAGCGGAAAAAGATTAGCAACAACTTCTTTGATCTTTTCATTGATACTCAAAAACATTGATTTACAAAATGATGTTGTGCTACTGATGCAAAAAGAAATACGAATACAAAATGCATGCCCTATGAGTAAATTAATGCTCCTAATGCCCGCGAGACGTCGTTCGGTCTTGCCGCGGGCCTATACGCCAATCCACTTTGGAGCCTATCTAGGTCGGACATGACTTGCTTCACAAAGAACTTCACGGCTGATGCAATTGTTGCCTGGGACATATCTTCACACAATTGGCATTTTCTGGTGATGTACTGAGCAATATGGACAATTCTTTCTCGAATGACCCCTTTCTCTAGAAGTAACCTGCTGATCTGTTTGGCGCGAGCTTCTAAGGTTTGTTGGTTCTCTTTCTGCAGCTCTTGTAACTCGAACTCTAATCGAGCCATAGTCGTGTAACAATGCTCTCTTTCTTCTTCAAACTCTTTGATTATTTTGTTACTTTTGACTGTGGCTGTGATGACTTTCTTTCTCAATCGAGCTACCTCAACTTCATTTCTATCTTGTAGTTGCTGAACCATTCTAGCTCTTTCCTCGGCATCTCTGGCCAGTTGCTTCCTAACCCTGACTAACTCCTTTTCTACTTTGTTAAGATCGAAGCTGTAGTCATTCACTTTGCGCCGAAGATTTTCAATTAGCTTCTCATCTAGGGCTAAGCGAACCGGGGTCTCGGATGCAATTTTCATTTTTGCAACTTGAGCCTTTAGAATTTCATTCTCTTTTTTAGCTGCTTCTTTTATACTTCGTTAGATGCTGCCTGTAGATTGCTCTCGAATTGGAGATCTCGCAACTATTTTTCTAGCAAGCTGATTTTGGCCATATACTCATTTTCCTTGGCCACACAATTTCCGTATTCCTTATACTGCTCGGCCAAATCTTGAACGTGAGGTCTTTTGAATGGTCTATGATGCTCAATACCCCATCGATAACATGCAGCGTACCCTGGCGATAATTCTCCCCGAACTCTGTTTTTCACACAAGTTTCTGTTTTCAAATTTTGACACTCATTCCAAATCTGTCGGACCTTTGCTTCCGGGAATTGCCCATCCGGACTAATCTCTATTGCTTGCAAACTGAGGTCTCCATCCTTTGGTATAACTTGATATCTTCCAAGCTGTCGTAGGACCATGTACGAGGCATATGGCTGGATTCTTTTTAAACCCATGATCAAGAAATGTGACCCTTCCGTCGGCATGTAAATCACCTCATCAAGGGGCAACCATCCGTATGCCCAATCGATTTGGCTATCGGTCAACGATCGTAGATATGAAATCCAACTTTTAACTTCTTCGGGCAGCTTGACTTCTTTTGTTCTCGTATAGAATTTTTCGAGGCACGTTCTTTCAGTCAGCCCACAGCTTGAGAACGAAGGATGTTGGCATAGATGTTCTATCAACCAGATTTGCAGAATCAAATTACATCCCTCAAAGAAGTTGTACCCTGCTTTACATGTTGTCAAGGCACGGTAGATATCGGCTATGATCATTGGGGTCAAAGTGCAATTATCATGTACAATTAAAGTGTTGGCCACCCCGGCAATTCTCGTATCAATGTGCCCGTCCTTTCTTGGAAATATGATTATCCCAAGAAATGCCACACGAAAGGCAAATCGTCGATGTTCCTCCCATTTGGCTCGGTTGGACTTACTACAGAGTTTGTTCGTGGGGTCATTGAAACCCCCGACATGTCCATATATACTATAGATAAAGTTTAAGGAGCAAAACCCATTAACCAAATCCTCGTTATGGACGTTCCGAACGATCTTCAAAGAGTCTAGAAAGCGGCGCACCGTTATTGCTCTTGGAGCCACCGGGTATTTTTCTTTTAAGGGGAACTCATTTTTTCCTATATAGTAAGCAACTTCCTCAAGAGTGGAAGTGAGTTCAAAGTCCAAAAAATGTAGAACATTGTGCGCACGATCCCAGCATGTAACAAGTGCTCGGATTATATCGCCTCGGGGAATTATGTCCATTAATCCAGTAAGGTCCTTCAGATAACATTTGACCTAATTCTGTCCTTCTTGTCCCATGTCGTTCCACCATAATCTTAGCTCCAAAGGGATTTTATTCATTAAAGTGAAGGGTTCATTCTGTATCGTGCTCATCCTGCACATTTATTAAAGGTGATTTTATTTAGAAAAAGAAAAAATATTTTTCAAAGCAAATTTTCATTTTTTTCAGGTTTTTATTTTGAAAAGGGAAAAGACATGACTTTCGAAGTGGCCATTTTTGCCAAAACACCCTTCCCGCGTCCTTTCGGAACATTCAGCTATTTCCAAAAATAGCGATCACCTCGATTATTTGAAACTAAAATATTTTTGGTCATTTTCTAAAAGGGTGGTTGGACCCGTTCGAGGGTTGCCTACGTATCTCACCTAATGGCGAGAATCAAACCTGCGTAGTTCGGTCAAATTAATTGACTAATTATTTTAACAACAAAGATATTTCCTATTTTTAACAACTCTTTTATCAATATTTCTCTCTTTCCTTTTTCTGTTTACAAATATTCTCTTTCTATTTCTCGGGAATTTTGCCGGTCCGCATAATGATCCAAGATAATTAAAATGCAACATATAATATGCTTGGTCTTTGATGTTCCGGGTCACCTGTCCTAGACGGACCCAACCCCTGTGTTGAGTCCCCTAAGTCAGTTATGATGCAAATAATCGTCTTAGACCTATGTTCAGTATCTTATAGTTTCATAGGGTGCTAGACCGTGTACCCAAGTGGACAACTCGGATCGGGAGGGGGCTACGTACCGGTGACCCGCGGGGTCAATCGGCTTTGTAACTTATCCGGCCTTTATTTTCTTATTTTGGGTATGACTTAACAGAAAGGGGAGTCTCAACCAGTAAGCACATCCCCGGAGGTGAAGAAGAGAAGGGTTTTCGGCATAATTAATATACAATCCATATAACATCAAAGCGGTAAAACACGTAGCATGTTGTTCAAAGCATTTAACAAAGTCAAATAATATCGAGGACGGTAATTCTAACGAGCTCGAATTCTTAAACCCTGAAACCGAGGTTCTGGGTTACTTATCCTCAGCAGAATCGCCAGAGCTGTCACACCTCCCTTTTTACTACCCCCTTTTTTAAAAAAAAATCCCGATGTAGAGAATAGGGTATACCTCAATGTTCAAATACCCGGGAATGATATAATAACGAAAAGAAATGAGTTTTTCCAAATAAAGGACAATTGGTCATAGATTTTGTTTAATTTTCAGAGTCGCCACTTGGGAAGATAATGGTGTCCCAAGTCACCGGTTAATCCCGAATCCGAGGAAATTGACTATGTATTAGAGTCCGCGAAACTAGAAACTTCGATAAGGAATTCTATTAACCCGGGAGAAGGTGTTAGGCACTCCTAGATTCCGTGGTTTTAGCACGGTCGCTCAACTATCGTTCTCGATTTTATATGACTTATTGTATGCCTTTTAACAATGTGTACATGTTTCAAGCTTTAATATTTTAACGAATTGCGACGTTGCGAAAACGTATTTCAAGTCACACCGCAACCAGTACACCTGTGACCTTTAATACATTTCGGCTTCGCCGGGATTTATGATTTGAGTCGCACCAACTGCGCACTCGTATTAAGGAAGGTATATTTATTAAATCGTGCCTAATAATCGTCTAATGGCTTTTAATCTTTTGGAAAGGTTGTGGAATTTGCTATCAACCTTCCCGAATCTAATTATATATCATTAATTGTTTATATGGGGGCCCTGATGTTTTATTTTCAATGCGAGGCACGTCCCATTTTTAGTTTTAATGTCTGGTCCTAATATGTATACTAAGTTTTCTATTTTTTGGTTTTCCCCTGGTTCATTGTGTTCAGAATTTTAAGTCCAGTCCTTATTTCTATTTACACAGGCCTGGACTTTGGGCTTGATACATATCAACTTACATTCCCGGGTATTGAAAACCCGGAAGTTCGCCGAAACGCATTCACCAGAAGCCCAACGTCATAATTACATGTCTCTGGGCCTTCGTAACTTGTTAAGCCCAGATCAAACTTAATTAGAAGAGAATAATAAAAATCAGAAATCATTGTGCGCACAAAGGATCGATATTCAGAAGTTAATAGGAATTCAAACTATTTTATTCAATAAGCAGAAAAGAAATACAAAATTACAATAATAAACTTCAGACTTTAAATGTTCAATGTGAATTAAATCTAATTAACCAGTTGTTTTTGTTTTCATATTTAACAACTATTTAAACTACTCAATCTAATTATTTAGTATCTAAACTAATCAGTATTATTATTTAATAACATGCTAAACTCAATTATTTGCAAATTTCAGAATGAAAACTAACTGAATGGTTAAACCTTAAACTATATTTACTATGTGATATGTGACTTTATACTAGAATATCATAAAACACAATGTTCATTTATTACTAACAGTGTTCAGATTAAACTAAGTATTACCGAATTAAGCTTGCTACTTCATGTTAATATTGTTAATTATCTACTTGTTTGCAGATTTACTTTGTACCGCATTTAATTATTAACCTATTCTAATTAACTAGGTGATTACTACATGAACTAAGCTACTTACTACACAATTACATTGTTTTTCAGTTCATCCGTATCTCACACGAGTTAATTATACAACACTTCCTATACGATTACAATTCTAGCTAAATCATAATCCAACTATGAAAATCCAAATCATAAAACATTAACAGAACTTGTTGCAAATGAATTCGTTTATTTCTTCAAACTTCAATTCCAATTTGCAATTACATGGTTCAAGCCGTGTACCTGATTCAGCAAGAGAAATCCAATGAGTTCTAAGGGAAGGAGCAGGTACAGCAGTTAGGATCAACACAGGTAATGCAACAGTAGACAGAGTGAATCCTATAAAACAATTGAATCTCAACACATCCGCCAAGCAAATACCAACGAACCAAGCAGTAGAGACCCAATAGGAAAACATGAAATCCACACAGCTCTAAGTATAAGCTTTAATTAGAAAAACCCAGGCAGCTACTATGTATGAAAGTTTTCTGAAATTTTCATCTCCAAAATCTAGCCCCTAAACAGGCTTGAAATGGGGGTATTTATAGGTGAGAGATGGTAAAAATTTTGGGGGGAAAAGCTAGAAAATAATTCTAGTTCCCTCCCCTCAATTTTACCAATTATTACACTTTAATCCCCAATTTTTGTTATGAAATGCCTTCCAGCATGTGCTGGAAGGTTCTATTTCATTCCTTTTTTGGGCTTTTACTAGTGTGCCCCTACTTGTTAGAGTTATTTACTAAGTTACCTTTTATTTAGGACCAATGTGCCCTTAATTTTGTGCAATATTGCAGAAATCATAGGCATATCCCTATAGGTTCTATTAAATCCACAATTATGCCATTTTCTATTTCCTTTGTGCCCTTAAGGGCATTTACTCTTTACCCGACCTGTCCAGGTTAGGGTTATAGTATTCCTAGCTGTTATTTAATTTCTGGCCACTTCTAATGAGTCTTTTAAGACTTGGCCAGGTCTGAACCTCAATTTATTTCAATTCTAACCTCTTTTGTTTTATTTTTTGTAATTAAAGCCAATTTGGAGGACTGGCCTGCTTAGTTATTCAAATACTATACTGTATAAGATTTGGCCAGTCCAAAGTTTGGACTTATCCTTGCAGTTTTGGGCCAGTTAGTGAACACAGGCTGGCTAAGACTTTGCAAGTCTAGCCAACTAGTGAACACAGGCCAATTGAGACCTTGCAAGTCTAGCCTATTTGACTTAAGTCAATTTATTACACACTTAGCATATTTAACACTTAGCCAGTATTTTCAAATTATTAGAGTTGGTCAGTTACAAGACTGACCACTCTTTGTTATTTATTTCACTTGTGACCTCTTTTTGTAGTTTTCAATTTTAGCCAATTTTAACTATTTAAAGCATGTTTTCAAAATTAACCACTTTTCAAGTTACTACACTACTGCAGCTATAACCAATTCCACCTAAGCATACTAGGTATTCACAATAATCAGCTAACATAGAATTGTTGCAAATATAGCCTTTTTCACATTGAGTTGCATACATAGTTGTAACGACCCGACCGGTCGTTTTAGAAAATTACGCCCCAATCCCTAATTTAACTGTTCCCCTAAGTTCATTTCTGCTATTGTGGGTTGCCGGGAGAGTCGGTTCCAAAAATTTGAGCATTTTGGGACACTTAGTCCCTAAATAAGAGCTTTGAAACTAGAAAACGGTCCGTAGCCGGAACAGTGTTAAGACGATCTCGGAACGGAAATCCGATGGTTCCATTAGCTCCGCTAGGTGATTTCGGGGTTAGGAGCGCGTTCGGAATGTATTTTGGAGGTCCGTAGCTCAATTAGGCTTGAAATTTTGGCTAATCCGAATGATAGGTGAGATTTTGATCCGAGGGTCGGAATGGAATTCCGACAATTTCTGTAGCTTCGTTATGTGATTTTGGATATGTCCGCAAATTTTCAGATCATTTGGACGTCGTTTGGTCGGGTTTTAGATCGAATGTGCAATTCGGAAAGTTTTAAGAAATTTAGGCTTGAATTCGATGTGAATTATGGGTTTTGATGTTGTTAGACGTGTTTTGATGATTAGAATAAGTTCGTATCATGTTTTGGAATAGGTTGGTGGTTTTCGTTGGGATCCCGGGGTCTCGGGATGAATCCGGGGGTCCAATCGGGCTATTTCATGCATTTTGGAGATGCTGTTAACTGCTGGTGTGTGCTGCAGACGAATGCTCTATGCGATCGCAATGGGCCAATGCGATCTCATAGAAGGTTTTGGAGAGGCCAAGTATTTGTTCTATGCGATCGCGGGCAAGGATATGCGATCGCATAGTTCTGGAAAGTTGTGCTATGTGATCGCGTACAGTCCTATGCGATCGCATAGTGTATGGAGAAGAGGGGTCCCAGGTCCAGCTTTTGTCCTATGCGATCGCGGAACAGGGTATGCGATCGCATAGGTATATATTGGTGAGCATTGCGATCGCATTGAGGGATATGCGATCGCATAGAGTAGTCTGGCGAGGGTCAAAATTTGTGCTATGCGATCGCAACAGGTGTCATGCGATCGCATAGAGTAAAAATGTCTGGCAGTGACTTAAGTCCAGAAACATTTCAGCCGCGACCCATAAATCAAAAACGCCATTTTTGAGCTCCAAGAGAGGGAATTGAAGGGGAAACGCTGGGATATCACCGGGAAATCATCGGGGGTAAGTTTCCTAACCTTAATTCGTTGGTTTATCATGAAATCCATGATTATTTCACTGAAATTGGAAGATTAAAGGTGGGTTTGAGCCCTAGGCCTAAATGTTAGAAAATCTTTGATTTGAATGGGCAAACGGAGTCCAATTTCGATAAATTTTATATGCACGGACTCGTATTGAGATAAGGAACCCGAATATATAATTTTCGTGATATTTCGATAAGCTTACCGGAAGTCGGGTTTTGGCAACTTGTGGGTTTTGGTGTATTTTGAGTTAATTTGATTGGGTAATGCCCAATTGGCCTATTTTGATGTGATTCTATTGATTTTTATCGGATACTACACTTGTGGAGGCCGACATTCGCGGCAAGAGGGTTGTTTCTTAGTGGTTTTGTACCGGAATTGAGGTAAGTGGCTTGTCTAACCTCGTGTGGGGGAACTTTCACCCCTAGGATATTATGTGATAGTTTAAATGCCTTGTACGCGAGGTGACGGGCGTGTACATGCGCTGGTTGTTGTAACACACTATAACGACCCAACCGGTCGTTTTGAGATACGGCGCGTCATTCAGCAGTTTGAGGCCATGAGCAACTTCATCTCAAGTATATTGACTTGTGTGTATGGTCAGAATTAAAATTCAAGAAGTTTGGAGTCAAATTTAAATGAAAGTTCTTATTTCCAAAGCTTAAAACTGAAGAAATGAACTAGGATTGGAATTTTGAGTATACGACCTCGGAATTGAGATTTGAAGGTTCCAACAGGTTCATATGATGATTTCGGACTTAGGCGTATGCCTGGATCGGGTTTTGGATAACCCGGGAGCGTTTTGGCGCATATTATGGAAGATAGCATTTTAGAAGAAATTGCATCAATTTGGCTTAAAATGCATTTTTGTGTTATTAATGTCCGTTTGGGATTCCGAGACTGGGAGTAGCTCCGTATGGTTATTCTGGATTTGGGAGCGCGATCGGAAGTGAATTCGGAGGTCCGTGGGTCATTTTGGTGTCGTTTGGCGAAAGATAGAAAATTGAAGGTTTTTGAGAAAATTTGACCGGAAGTGGAAATTTTGATATCGGACTCAAAATGCAAATCTTATGGTTCGGATAGCTTCGTTAGGTGATTTGGGACTTAGGAGTATGTCCGGAATATTTTTGTGATGATCGGTGTAGAATTAAGCTTGAATTGGCAAAGTTAGTATTTTGGCGAATCCGAACGATAGGTGAGATTTTGATCCGGGGGTCGGAATGGAATTTCGATAATTTCTGTAGCTTCGTTATGTGATTTTGGATATGTCTGCAAATTTTCAGGTCATTCGGATGTCGTGTGGTCGGGTTTGTGATTGAATGTTGATTTCGAAAGTTTAGATGAAAACTTAGGCTTGAATCCGCTATAATTCGATGTTTTCCGTGTTTAAGGACATGTTTTTATGATTGGAACAAGTTTGAATAACGTTATAGGATGTATTGGTATTTTTGATTGAGGTCTCGGGGGCCTCGGGGTGATTTCGGATGGCTAACGGGAATTTTTGAGTTGAAAAATGCAGCAGAAAAATTGCAGAGAAATTTTGTTCTATGCGATCGCAATGCTCTGATGCGATTGCATAGTGTTAGCTACAGTACCCAGGATTTTGTTCTATGCGATCGCAATGCTCTGATGCGATCGCATAGTGTTAGCTACAGTACCCAGGATTTTGTTCTATGCAATCGCATAGGCTTATGCGATCGCATAGTGTTAGCTACAGTACCCAAGATTTTGTTCTATGCAATCGCATAGGCTTAGCTACAGTGCCCGGCAAATTTGTTCTATGCGATCGCAATGCTCTAATGCGATCGCATAGTGTTAGCTACAGTACCCTGACAGAATGTTAAAAACATTTCAATCGCGAAACCAACTCATTTTCCACCATTTTTGGTCATTCTTGAGAGCTTTTGGACGGGAATTGAAGGGATTTCGACGGGGAATCGTTGGAGGTAAGTTTTATGAGTTAAATACATGTTTTTATACAAGAATCATCCATGGAATTCATGAATTTATAGATAAAAATCAAGAAAATAGGGCTTGGAGCAAAAACCTTAAATTTGGGGTTTGAAGGACCATTTGTGGTCCGAATTGGGAGTTCTTGGTATGTACGGACTCGTGGCGAGACGAGGATTCCGAAAATCTGAATTTCAGAATTTTTCGTGACGTGGGCCCCGGGCTCGGGTTTTGCGAATTTCATGATTTTGAGTATTTTTCGAGTTCTTTCGATTGGGTTATGTCCCATTAGCATATTATGATGTATTACTTATGATTTTGGATAGATTGGACCTGTGGAGGCCGACATTCGTGGCAAGAGAGAGTTGTCTCTTAGCGGTTTTGTACCGGAATCGAGGTAAGTGGCTTGTCTAACCTCGTGTGGGGGAATTTTCACCCCTAGGATATTATGTGATAGTTTAAATGCCTTGTACGCGAGGTGACGGGCGTGTACATGCGATGGTTGTTGAACACGTACTTTATTTAAAATGTTCGATGAGCGATATTTCTGTCTTTGGCTGTTAATTTGATATTTTTACCCGGTAGTAGTTAGAAGAGCATGATTAGGTAGCACTTAATTGTTTAGTTGCCTAATTGCCTTATTTGAACTCCTTGTTAATTATTGGTACTATTTTTCGGTGAAGTTATAGTTAAGCATAATTATTCTCTCTGTGGATTCCTTTATTGGCTGTGCTTGTGGACTGCGGGTTCGATTCCCGGAGACCCAGGGCTGTGGGTTCGATTCCCAGAGACCCGGCGTGATATTGGTAGGGACTATGGGTTCGATTCCCGAGATCCTGAGTTATTGGTGGGACTACGGGTTCGATTCCCGAGATCCCGAGTTATTGGTAGGGACTACGGGTTCGATTCCCGAGATCCCGAGTTATTGGTAGGGACTACGGGTTCGATTCCCGAGATCCTGAGTTATTGGTAGGGACTACGGGTTCGATTCCCGAGATCCTGAGTTATTGGTAGGGACTACGGGTTCGATTCCCGAGATCCTGAGTTATCGGTAGGGACTACGGGTTCGATTCCCGAGATCCTGAGTTATTGGTAGGGACTGCGGGTTCGATTCCCGGAGATCCTGAGTTATTGATTATTTATTGAGACATGGGCTGCGGGTTCGATTCCCGGAGACCAGGGGTACTGTTAATGGGACTGTGGGTTCAATTCCCACATGTCCGGGACTTATTAATTGAGTTTGATACTTGTTGTTAGTTAATTGTAGATGGTTGCAGTAATCATTTTATTGTTGTTATTTCGGAATTATTATCGTTAAACTGCTTATTATTGTTATTATCATTTTGTAACTGTTTTCTCTCAGTAGGGCCCTGACCTTCCTCATCACTACTCCATCGAGGTTAGGCTTGGCACTTACTGAGTATCGCCATGGTGTACTCATGCTACTCTTCCGCACACTTTTGTTGTGCGGATCCAGGTACATCAGGACATGCCCATACTAGGTAATTCAGCAGCAGCGTTTTGGGAGACCTCGAGATATGATCTGCTACGTCCGCGGATCCGGAGGCCTTCCTTCTATTCTATTAGTACTAGTAGATATCTTTCCTTCACTTCGTTGTTAGATACTTTTTATACATAGAGCCTCAATTGTATATTCTCTTTTAGTCTGTGTTGCCCGTGGGATTCCGGATCTTGGTAGTGTTTTATTCATGGTGTTGACGGATGTATGTGCCAATTGGCACGGATTACATATCTTTTACCCTATTTTTCCGCTGTTTTTCTTATTTAAGTGTTCATAGCTTGTATATTCCGCAACGTGTTAGGCTTACCTAGTCGTGGGGACTGGGTGCCATCACGACATGTTCACGATTGGTAAACTAGGGTCGTGACAAGTTGGTATCAAAGCTCTAGGTTCGTAGGAGTCACGGGACACAGACCGGTTACTTAGAGTCTCGCTGATCGATACGGAGACGTCTGTATTTATCTACGAGAGGCTATGTAACTGTTTAGGAAACTCTTCAATTCTTTGAATTCCTTATCGTGCGTCATTTATTCAGTTGAAGCCTATGTCATATGTTCTTTTGTATCCACTCGTGTATTGAAATTGCGCACTCGGTATCAAGTATGCACCGACGGTTCGTGACGCTGCAGAGAGATCTCAAGGGAGTCAAGAATCTACTCAACTATTGTTACCGCGTGTCGTCCATATCGATAATGCAAGAGAATTGAGAGATCTTCAATTGTGCACATGGGGGTGCACTAGGTTCTGGCATTCGGTTGATAGTACGGTCGTGACAAGGTTTACTTAATTGCCAAATCGTCACAGCAATGGTAGAATCACAAGGTGGATGTAGATCTAAAAATAGTTGGTGGTAATAAAGATTATATGGTTCATATGAGATATCTATTTAGCGAAGGATTCAGCCAGCAGAGATACTGGGGAAAATGAGTTTAACTGTCTTAAGAAGGACATGTACCAAACGAATGTCTTGGACTTGTTTTATGATGAAGACGTACGAATGTTAAGGGCTAGTATCATGGATTAGCAAGATGTATCTTAAGACTTCATGTCAAGTGCAAGGATTTCACTATCAACGATGTAATTATGGGTCATGTGTCGTATCATATTTGGCCTGCGATGTATTTAGGTGCTATTCCAAAGTTCTTGAAAACTTGCGGATGGGCAAGAGTTGAGGCTCGTATGGTATAATGTTGGGACTTTAGATGTTCCGGTGTCCCTAATAAACTCTGCATTTTATTATCAGCAGGGAAATATTTGACAAAGGCTACATGGTGCTTCGTAGGCGTGTGAGAATCATAGTATGTTTTAAGATGTTGTTGGTAGAGAATGCTCGGTGCATGGAGCGAGAAGATGTTTGGTTGTATTGGGATGAGGTCATACCCTATGATGTTAGAGTGCTAATAGAGCACATGGGGTTATATTCGTTGGATCAAGTGAGTTGCAGTTGAATAATAGTAAATGACTCGAGAGAATGGTTCTAATGTATTCGAGAGTCGTGTAATAGTGGCTTTGGGCTAAGTGGGGGAGTCCCGCCGCTTAAGATTGGGTCGCATGGTTAATTACCGGTGTGAATTCTGGATACTAGCGTATTATTGTGTTATTGCAGCCACGGGAAAGGACCATGTGTGGTAATTTGAGTATATGTACTGTTGAATGCATGTTATGGTTAGCCTTACTGGCTCATGTTCAAACTTGAAGAAAGATTCATGACTTATGCCTCGTATAGGTGCAGGCTTCGCGGGAAGTGGTTCCGCTGGGTGCTTTATCGAGAGGGTATTCATATATTATAAACATTCAGTAGAGTTGGTTGGGTACTGGGCCAAGTCAGGGCCGGATGGTTCTCAATAGCGGTCCTAGTGAATTCAAGAGGTAAAGTGTGGTGCCTGATAATTCTGAGTGTATAAGTACAGTTGAGGCTCAAGCTTTTGAATCAACTTATGAAGAAAAGCACAAAAACAATCTATGATGTTTTGACTTGTGGTGTAGCATTTGAGAGGCGTGAAATGATAGTCATTCTTGAGATAGCATGGCCTCATGATTTAAGGTCACTCAGGGTAAGTCGGTTGGAATAAGTTAGGTATTGAAGGAAGATATTAACATTTCTAAGGCAATCAAGGATAACCTGGAAGGAAGTAGATTGATCAACCATAGTTGAGTTGGCGTATTGGTGTCAATGATCGGTTCATGCAATGTGATCGAATTATGTATGTGATTTGTGGCGGTGCATTTGAGACTTGTCGGCCGCGGTGATTGATGTTATTCTAAAGTATTCATCTGTTAGGGGCCTATTATGAGTAGGCAGATCTCGGAAAGGGTTATGGTGGCTTAGACCACTACTTAGAGATTGGCATATTCAATGGTTATGAGAACTCGCCATGTGTTGCTATAGTTCTCCTGAAATGAGTTAAATGGAAGGTCTTATGTGACGAAGTATTAGCCTATTGTCAGTTCTAGAGCTATGATGGAAATTGCGTCTATCGTATATCGGCACGTGAGGTGCAGTGAGTAGTATGAAATTTGAAGTAAGGACCAAGGTCACAGCTTGGTCAATGTATGTGATATAAAGAGCTCGGATGAGCAGGAAAGGAGTTTCAATGTTTTGAGTAAGATGGGTATTAACATCCGTATCATTTGAGATCGGTGTTCTGTGAGAAAGGCTTTGCATCCCGGTTAGGGACTCCTGATCGCTTTTCAGTGTTAGTGCAGCCAGTGGGTTGAATGTGCAGACCCGTTTAATTATTCGGAAGATGGTGGGAGCTTGACCCAAGAAGATTGTATAGGTGTGACTTGTAGTCACTTGATTGATTAGAAATTTAAACCAAGTATGAGGATTTTGGTAATATCATTCATTTGAGAATTTATACCCGGAGGACACTCTGCTTATTGGGTTATAGACCTGTGAAATACTATTGACTTAGCTTGGCACGACCAGGATAGACTTTAGGTCGGTGGATATATTTAAATGTGGAAGTGAGCCTTGCGTCAGGCCGGTTATGTTTCTTCCAGAAATGCGCCCTTTATGGAGGGATAGTCGCGGTCTTATTTCGCGGTTAGTTAACTCATATAAAGATATATTGCGCCGTATAGTTGTGAGACGGCTTGGTAAATTCCTTATGTGTTGAGGTTTCGCTCAGCGGTGATGTTATATGAGCATGATGGCTCTTGAGACTCAGATCATATATCGCACCTCAGTTGTGCTTGAGTTTGTAGCCTATGGCGCTATGTATTTCCTTGTGACTGATATCATGCACCTTTGTGTGCTTATGATCGATATTCAGTATTTTGATGTGATGAGCTATTCAGCTCGACATATGATTCCTTGTGTGAGTCTATATTGTTGGGATCGGGTGGCACGCCGCCATGGTTATATTGTTGGGATCGGGTGGCACGCCGCCATGATTATATTGTTGGGATCGGGTGGCACGCCGCCATGGTTATATTGTTGGGATCGGGTTGCACGCCGCAACAATGTGATGTTTATTTCAGTGTCTATAATTGCTTTTAGGTGTTCTGTTTCCTATTTTTTGAGGAGGTCCATGTTAATGTGAGAGTTGGATAGTTCTCTCTAGTGTTCGCCTTCCTTTTGTTTCACGTACGAATTAGTGGCCTAATGACACATTGTGTCATCTTGTACGACTTTTGATTATGTTTGAGGTGGCTTATCGCCTGAGCAGATCGTATTGGGTGAGATGAGATTATGGGATTTGGGGTCGGTGCAAACTGATTTTATGAAGTATATTATAGAGGAAAATAACATTCTCTGGTTTAGGACAAGGTAATGGATCTTGTTAGAAGTATAGACTGAATGATTTGTTAACTTGGTAACTAAATATGAATTCCTGCACATCCCTTCCGTTGTATCGGTGTTGTAAAAGCTAGAGCAAGACCCATGGAGGTCATGAGATGCAATGAGAGCATCAGATTTGTGGAATTTCGATTATTATATTTGAAGAAAATTATTGTGGTCTCATAAGTAAAGTGATGCAAAGTGTGAATTCAACAAAGTTTTGCAGTCATGTATGGGTACAGCGTGTGAAGAATGATATTGTGGTCGTATGATGGAAACATGCTAGGCAGGAAATTTCGGATGTTGGAATTGGGTCTAATGGCTTATTTACTCGAATAAAGGAGTATGTCTATAGAGTTATCGAGCTAATGTGCTCAAATGAGTTGCGGAAGCACAGGAAGTTGCATGATATGTTAAACCAGTAATTTCAGACTACTTCAGTGTAGTTCTTAGCACGTTCGAGGACGAACGTATGTTTAAGTGGGGGAGATTGTAACGACCCAACCGGTCGTTTTGAGATACGGCACGTCATTCAGCAGTTTGAGGCCATGAGCAACTTCATCTCAAGTATATTGACTTGTGTGTATGGTCAGAATTAAAATTCAAGAAGTTTGGAGTCAAATTTAAATGAAAATTCTTATTTCCAAAGCTTAAAACTGAAGAAATGAACTAGGATTGGAATTTTGAGTATACGACCTCGGAATTTAGATTTGAAGGTTCCAACAGGTTCATATGATGATTTCGGACTTGGGCGTATGCCTGGATCGGGTTTTGGATAACCCGGGAGTGTTTTGGCGCATATTATGGAAGATAGCATTTTAGAAGAAATTGCATCAATTTGGCTTAAAATGCATTTTTGTGTTATTAATGTCCGTTTGGGATTCCGAGACTGGGAGTAGCTCCGTATGGTTATTCTGGATTTGGGAGCGCGATCGGAAGTGAATTCGGAGGTCCGTGGGTCATTTTGGAGTCGTTTGGCGAAAGATAGAAAATTGAAGGTTTTTGAGAAAATTTGACCGGAAGTGGAAATTTTGATATCGGACTCAAAATGCAAATCTTATGGTTCGGATAGCTTCGTTAGGTGATTTGGGACTTAGGAGTGTGTCCGGAATATTTTTGTGATGACCGATGTAGAATTAAGCTTGAATTGGCAAGGTTAGTATTTTTGGCGAATCCGAACGATAGGTGAGATTTTGATCCGGGGGTCGGAATGGAATTTCGATAATTTCTGTAGCTTCGTTATGTGATTTTGGATATGTCTGCAAATTTTCAGGTCAATCGGATGTCGTGTGGTCGGGTTTGTGATTGAATGTTGATTTCGAAAGTTTAGATGAAAACTTAGGCTTGAATCCGCTATAATTCGATGTTTTCCGTGTTTAAGGACAGGTTTTTATGATTGGAACAAGTTTGAATAACGTTATAGGATGTATTGGTATTTTTGATTGAGGTCTCGGGGGCCCGGGGTGATTTCGGATGGCTAACGGGAATTTTTGAGTTGAAAAATGCAGCAGAAAAATTGCGGAGAAATTTTGTTCTATGCGATCGCAATGCTCTGATGCGATCGCATAGTGTTAGCTACAGTACCCAGGATTTTGTTCTATGCAATCGCATAGTGTTTATGCAATCGCATAGGCTTAGCTACAGTGCCCGGAAATTTTGTTCTATGCGATCGCAATGCACTGATGCGATCGCATAGTGTTAGCTACAGTACCCATGATTTTGTTCTATGCAATCGCATAGGCTTAGCTACAGTGCCCGGCAAATTTGTTCTATGCGATCGCAATGCTCTAATGCGATCGCATAGTGGTAGCTACAGTACCCGGACAGAATGTTAAAAACATTTCACTCGCGAAACCAACTCATTTTCCACCATTTTTGGTCATTCTTGAGAGCTTTTGGACGGGAATTGAAGGGATTTCGACGGGGAATCGTTGGAGGTAAGTTTTATGAGTTAAATACATGTTTTTATACAAGAATCATCCATGGAATTCATGAATTTATAGATAAAAATCAAGAAAATAGGGCTTGGAGCAAAAACCTTAAATTTGGGGTTTGAAGGACCATTTGTGGTCCGAATTGGGAGTTCTTGGTATGTACGGACTCGTGGCGAGACGAGGATTCCGAAAATCTGAATTTCAGAATTTTTCGTGACGTGGGCCCCGGGCTCGGGTTTTGCGAATTTCATGATTTTGAGTATTTTTCGAGTTCTTTCGATTGGGTTATGTCCCATTAGCATATTATGATGTATTACTTATGATTTTGGATAGATTGGACTTGTGGAGGCCGACATTCGTGGCAAGAGAGAGTTGTCTCTTAGCGGTTTTGTACCGGAATCGAGGTAAGTGGCTTGTCTAACCTCGTGTGGGGGAATTTTCACCCCTAGGATATTATGTGATAGTTTAAATGCCTTGTACGCGAGGTGACGGGCGTGTACATGCGATGGTTGTTGAACACGTACTTTATTTAAAATGTTCGATGAGCGATATTTCTGTCTTTGGCTGTTAATTTGATATTTTTACCCGGTAGTAGTTAGAAGAGCATGATTAGGTAGCACTTAATTGTTTAGTTGCCTAATTGCCTTATTTGAACTCCTTGTTAATTATTGGTACTATTTTTCGGTGAAGTTATAGTTAAGCATAATTATTCTCTCTGTGGATTCCTTTATTGGCTGTGCTTGTGGACTGCGGGTTCGATTCCCGGAGACCCAGGGCTATGGGTTCGATTCCCGAGATCCTGAGTTATTGGTAGGGACTATGGGTTCGATTCCCGAGATCCCGAGTTATTGGTAGGGACTACGGGTTCGATTCCCGAGATCCTGAGTTATTGGTAGGGACTACGGGTTTGATTCCCGAGATCCTGAGTTATTGGTAGGGACTACGGGTTCGATTCCCGAGATCCTGAGTTATTGGTAGGGACTACGGGTTCGATTCCCGAGATCCTGAGTTATTGGTAGGGACTACGGGTTTGATTCCCGAGATCCCTGAGTTATTGGTAGGGACTACGGGTTCGATTCCCGAGATCCTGAGTTATTGGTAGGGACTGCGGGTTCGATTCCCGGAGATCCTGAGTTATTGATTACTTATTGAGACATGGGCTGCGGGTTCGATTCCCGGAGACCCAGGGGTACTGTTAATGGGACTGCGGGTTCAATTTCCCACAAGTCCGGGACTTATTAATTGAGTTTGATACTTGTTGTTAGTTAATTGTAGATGGTTGCAGTAATCATTTTATTGTTGTTATTTCGAAATTATTATCGTTAAACTGCTTATTATTGTTATTATCATTTTTGTAACTGTTTTCTCTTAGTAGGGCCCTGACCTTCCTCGTCACTACTCCATCGAGGTTAGGCTTGGCACTTACTGAGTACCGCCGTGGTGTACTCATGCTACTCTTCTGCACACTTTTGTTGTGCAGATCCAGGTACATCAGGACAGACTCATATCAGGATTCGGCAGCGTTTTGGGAGACCTCGAGGTATGATCTGCTACGTCCGCGGATCCGGAGGCCTTCCTTCTATTCTATTAGTACTAGTAGATATCTTTCCTTCACTTCGTTGTTAGATACTTTTTATACATAGAGCCTCACTTGTATATTCTCTTTTAGTCTGTGTTGCCCGTGGGATTCCGGATCTTGGTAGTGTTTTATTCATGGTGTTGACGGATGTATGTGCCAAGTGGCACGGATTACATATCTTTTACCCTATTTTTCCGCTGTTTTTCTTATTTAAGTGTTCATAGCTTGTATATTCCGCAACGTGTTAGGCTTACCTAGTCGTGGGGACTGGGTGCCATCACGACATGTTCACAATTGGTAAACTAGGGTCGTGACACACACACTTTACTTGAATTGTCCGATTAGTGATATTTCTGCTCTTAGCTGATAAAAGCGTTACCATTACCCGGTATTAGTTAGAAAAGCATGATTAGCTAGGATTCAACATGTTTAATTGCCTAGTTGATTTACTTGAACTTCTTGATAAATTGTTGGCACTAGTTTCGGTGAAGTTGTAATTTAACATATTATATTCTCTCTGTGTGTTTTCTTTATTTGATGTGTTGGTGGATTGCGGGTTCAATTCCCGGAGATCCCAGGGCTGTGGGTTCGATTCCCGGAGATCCTGAGTTATTGAGATATGGACTGCGGGTTCGATTCCTGGAGATCCTGCGCTATTGATATATTATTGAGATGTGGACTGCGGGTTCGATTCCCGGAGATCCTGAGTTATTGAGATATTATTGAGACATGGGCTGCGGGTTCGATTCCCGGAGACCCAGAGGTACTGAGAATGGGACTGTGGGTTCAATTCCCACAGATCCTGGATTCGTTTATTTGAGTTGGTTATTTGTTATTAGCTTGATTGTAGACAATTTCAGTAAACATCGTAATGTTGTTATTTCGGAAATTATTGTTATTATCTGTTAAACTGTTTATTTTGTTATCATCATATTATTATTGTTTCTCAGTAGGGCCCTGACCTTCCTCGTCACTACTCCATCGAGGTTAGGCTTGGCACTTACCGAGTACCGCCGTGGTGTACTCATGCTACTCTTCTGCACACTTTTGTTGTGCAGATCCAGGTACATCAGAGCAGGCTCGTACTAGGTGATTCTGCAGCTTTCTGGGAGACTTCGAGGTATGATCTGCTACGTCCGCGGATCCGGAGGCTTCCCTTCTATTCTAGTATTACTAGTTGACATTTTTCTTCATTTCGTTGTTAGATACTCTTTACACATAGAGCCACAG
Source organism: Nicotiana noctiflora (assembly GCA_032618575.1). Lineage (NCBI taxonomy): Eukaryota > Viridiplantae > Streptophyta > Magnoliopsida > Solanales > Solanaceae > Nicotiana > Nicotiana noctiflora. The sequence continues at coordinate 229,787 of JASVEL010000919.1, forward strand.
TTGTATTTCTCTTTTAGTCTGTGTTACCGTGGGGTTCCGGATCTTGGTAGTGTTTTATTTATTGTGTGACGGATGTATGTGCCAAGCGGCACGGATTACATATCTTTTATGTTATTTTCCACTGTTTCTTATTTAAGTATTTATAACTTATAGATTCCGCAACGTGTTAGGCTTACCTAGTCGTGGGGACTGGGTGCCATCACGACATGTTCACAATTTGGTGAACTAGGGTCGTGACAAGTTGGTATCAGAGCTCTAGGTTCATAGGAGTCACGGGACACGGACCGGTTACTTAGAGTCTCGCTGATCGATACGGAGACGTCTGTATTTATCTACGAGGGGCTATGTAACTGTTTAGGAAACTCTTCATTTCTTTGGATTCCTTGTCGTGCGATATTTTTGGCATCAAAATCTAAACTATTGATTTCCATTCTCTCACAGATGGTGAGGACACGAGCTACTCGCGACGATCGGGTACCCGCGCCCCCTGTTGCCGCCGTCGGAGGCCGGGGCCGAGGTAGAGGACGAGGACGCGCCCGAGGTGCGGCCACAGCACCCGCGCGCGCTGCCGCCGAGGTGCCACCGGTAGACGAGGTTGGAGCGCAGGCACCGGCACACCGACTACGACTGCTACCACTCCAAGCACTACGGAGACCCCGGCTCGGCTCATGAGTATGTATACCACTTTAGCCCAGCGGATCGCTTCCTCTTGTTGCAGCCTACATCTCGAGCCGGGGAGGGGCCCGTACTCCGTAGCCGTTACACCGAAGCAGCGTGTGCCGGTGGGACATGTTCCGGATGTTTTGGTTATGCCTCCCGCCGCCCCAAGCACAACCGGGAGGTGGACCAGCCGCCTCCGAGGACGAGCAACGTAGATTGGAGAGGTTCGAGAAATATGACCCTCCAGGTGTTTAGTGGTCTGGTTTCGGATGATGCATTGGGTTTTCTGAGGAGTGTCATCGTATTCTTCGTACTATGGGGATTGTGGAGACCAGCGGGGTTTCCTTCATCGCTTTTCAGTTTCGCGGGGCCGCTTATGATTGGTGGCGCACGTACGAGTTGGATAGTCCGGAGGAGTCTGCTTCATTGACCTGGACGCAGTTTTCAGATCTGTTTTTGAGGGAGTTTGTTCCCCAGAGAGCCTTAGGGATTCTTGGCGCTCGGAGTTTGAGCGGTTGCGACGGGGCTCCATGTCAGTATCGGAGTATGCCATCAGTTTCACCCGTCTGGCCAGGCATGCACCGACCTTGGTAGCCACGGTTCGGGAGAGAGTGCGGAGATTTATCGAGGGCCTTGTTCCGCCTATCCGATCCAGCATGGCCAGAGAGTTGGAGACAGATATATCTTATCAGCAGGCAGTTAGCATTGCCGGGAGGATCGAGAGTATGCTCCCAGAGAGCGGGGAGATAGAGGGCCAAGAGGTCTCGTGAGTCGGGCCATTTCTCCGGTGCCCGCACTTCGACAGCCCGGTCGTTTTGGCCGGGGATATTCCGGTCGTCCAGCTCACTCGGCATTGCTCGCAGCCGGTAGCACTCCAGGTCTTCCAACGACCACGCGAGCCTTATTATGCTCCCCGGCTTCCGGTGCACCTCCCCGCGCGGGTCCTTCCGAGGGTCGGATTAGTGGGGTCGAGGCCGGCCGATCACGACCCACCGCGTCCTCTCGCAGCTTGTTTTGAGTGCGGGATACTCGCCACCTGGTTGGGGAGTGCCCCGGGCGTAGGAGGGGAGCACTCACCAGTCTTCGCAGCATCAGCGTGGCTCTCAGGGTCAGCAGGCTATCATTCCGGCTCCAGCTGCTATTCCACCTGCCCAGCCAGCCAGGGGCGGGGGTCAGGGTTCTAGAGGCCGCCCTCGAGAGGGGGGACAGGCCGGATTCTATGCTATTCCTGATCGCGCTGCGGCTGTTGCATCTGACTCTGTTATCACAAGTATTATTATGGTTAGTCACAGGGAGGCATCGGTTCTATTCGACCCTGGTTCCACCTTTTCATATGTGTCTTCTTACTTTGCTTCTCATCTGGGTGTGCCTCGGGATTCTTTGAGTGCCCCCATTTATGTTTCCACTCCGGTGGGTGATTCTTTGGCTGTGGACCGCGTATATCGGTCGTGTTTGATTACCATTTGTGATTTTGAGACCAGAGCGGATCTATTGCTGCTTGGGATGGTCGATTTTGATATTATTCTGGGCATGGACTGGTTGTCGCCCCATTATGCTATTCTTGATTGTCACGCCAAGACCGTGACGCCGGCTATGCCAGGCATTCCACGTATTGAGTGGAGTGGTACTCTAGATCACACCCCTAGCCGTGTTATTTCTTTTCTCAGAGCTCAGCGGATGGTTGAGAAGGGGTGTGCTGCTTATCTTGCCTATGTGCGGGACGTCAGTATTGACCCTCCCTCTATTGATTCTGTTCCTGTGGTACGTGACTTTGCTGATGTATTTCCAGCTGATCTTCCGGGCATGCCGCCTGACAGAGATATTGACTTTGCTATTGACTTTTTGCCGGGCACTCAGCCCATTTCTATTCCACCGTACTGTATGGCTACTCCTGAGTTGAAGGAGTTGAAGGATCAGTTACAGGAGTTATTGGGTAAGGGTTTCATTCGACCCAGTGTTTCTCCTTGGGGTGCTCATGTATTGTTTGTGAAGAAAGAGGACGGTTCTATGCGTATGTGTATTGACTATCGTCAGCTGAACAAGGTTACAGTGAAGAACCGATATCCTTTGCCCCGTATTGATGATTTATTTGACCAGCTACAGGGCGCACAGGTGTTTTCTATGATTGATTTGTGCTCGGGGTATCACCAACTGAAGATTCGGGAGCCAGATATCTCGAAGACAGCCTTCAGGACTCGGTATGGTCACTATGAGTTCCTCGTGATGTCCTTTGGGCTGACTAATGCCCCAGCAGCCTTTATGCATTTGATGCACAGTGTGTTCAAGCCTTATCTGGACTCGTTCGTGATTGTCTTCATTGATGATATTCTAGTATATTCTCGGAGTCGGGAAGAGCACGAGCAACATTTGAGGATAGTGCTTCAGATTCTGAGGGAGAAGCAGCTTTATGCCAAGTTCTCTAAATGTGAATTCTGGTTGAGTTCAGTGGCATTTTTGGGCCAGGTGGTGTCGAGTGATGGTATTCGAGTAGATCCGAGGAAGGTAGAGGCCGTGCGGAGTTGGCCCAGACCCTCCTCCGCTACTGAGATTCGCAGTTTCCTTGGTTTGGCGGGCTATTACCGTCGTTTCGTAGAGGGGTTCTCTTTGATTGCAGCACCTATGACTAGATTGACCCAAAAGGGTGCCCCTTTTCAGTGGACAGACGAGTGTGAGGCGAGCTTTCAGAAGCTCAAGACAGCTTTGACTTCGGCCCCTATATTGATGTTGCCTACAAGTTCGGGGTCCTATACTGTATATTGTGATGCCTCACGAGTTGGACTCGGTGCGGTATTGATGCAGGACGGTAGGGTGATTGCCTACGCGTCGAGACAGCTGAAGGTGCATGAGAAGAATTACCTTGTTCATGATTTGGAGCTAGCTGCCATTGTTCACGCCTTGAAAATTTGGCGTCATTATTTATATGGGGTTCCTTGTGAGATCTACACTGATCACCGGAGCTTGCAGCACTTGCTTAAGCAGAAGGACCTGAATATGCGTCAGAGGAGATGGTTGGAACTACCGAAGGACTATGATATTACTATTCTCTATCATCCGGGCAAGGCTAATGTGGTTGCTGATGCCTTGAGTCGTCGGGCAGAGAGTTTGGGGAGTTTGGCATATCTACCAGCCTCGGAGAGGCCTATGGCGATGGATGTTCAGGGTTTGGCCAGGCAGTTTGTTAGACTGGATCTTTCGGAGCCCAGCCGGGTTCTAGCTTGTGTGGTTTCTCGGTCTTCTCTATTTGACCGCATCAGGGAGCGTCAGTTCGACGACCCTCATTTGCTTGTCCTTCGGGATAGAGTTCGGCGTGGTGATGCTCGAGATGTTACCATCGGGGATGATGGAGTTATGAGGATGCAGGGGCGTATCTGTGTGCCCAATGTAGATGATCTTCGAGAGCCGATTCTAGCAGAGGCCCATAGTTCGCGGTATTCCATCCATCCGGGTGCCGCGAAGATGTATCAGGACTTGAAACAACATTACTGGTGGAGGCGGATGAAGAGGGATATAGTTTATTATGTTTCTAGATGCCTCAACTGCCAGCAGGTGAAGTATGAGCATCAGCGTCCGGGTGGATTGATGCAGCGGATTGAGATTCCAGAGTGGAAATGGGAGCGCATCACCATGGACTTTGTATCTGGGCTTCCACGGACTATTAGGAAGTTTGATTCTATTTGGGTTATCGTGGATCGGCTGACCAAGTCCGCCCATTTTATACCGGTGAGCACTACTTATTCATCGGAGCGACCGGCGGAGATCTATATCAAGGAGATAGTTCGGCTGCATGGTATTCCAGTTTCCATCATTTCAGATAGAGGCACTCAGTTCACTTCACGGTTCTGGAGAGCTGTACAGCAGGAGTTAGGTACTCGGGTGGAGCTGAGCACAGCATTTCACCCCCAGACTGATGGGCAGTCCGAGCGCACTATTCAGATTTTGGAGGATATGCTCCGTGCGTGCGTGATTGAGTTTGGAGGTTCATGGGATCACTTCTTGCCACTGGCGGAGTTTGCTTATAACAACAGCTATCAGTCTAGTATTCAGATGGCACCGTACGAGGCCCTATATGGTAGGAGGTGCAGGTCTCCCGTGGGTTGGTTTGAGCCGGGCGAGGCCAGGTTGCTAGGTACTGATATGGTTCAGGAGGCTATGGACAAGGTCAAGGTGATTCGGGACAGACTTCGTGCGGCCCAGTCCAGACAGAAGAGTTATGCGGACAAAAAGGTTCGCGATGTGGCTTTTATGGTTGGTGAGCGGGTTCTGCTTCGCGTCTCGCCCATGAAGGGCGTTATGAGGTTTGGGAAGAAAGGGAAGCTGAGTCCTAGATTTATTGGCCCTTTTGAGATTTTGAGGCGTGTTGGGGAGGTTGCTTATGAGTTGGCCTTACCTCCCAGCCTAGCCGGAGTTCACCCCGTATTCCATGTCTCCATGCTCCGGAGATACCATGGTGACCCGTCGCACGTGTTGGATTTCACATATGTTCAGCTAGACAAGGATCTGTCTTATGTTGAGGAGCCAGTAGCCATTCTAGACAGGCAAGTTAGAAAGCTAAGGTCAAAGAACATCGCTTCGGTAAAGGTTCAGTGGCGGGGTCAGCCGGTCGAGGAGGCGACTTGGGAGACCGAGCGAGATATGCGCAGCTAGTACCCTCATCTCTTCACCACTCCAAGTATGTTTTCTATGCTCGTTCGAGGACGAACAAATCTTTTAAGTGTGGGAAGATGTAACGACCCGGCCGGTCGTTTTAGAAAATTACGCCCCAATCCCAAATTTAACTGTTCCCCTAAGTTCATTTCTGCTATCGTGGGTTGCCGGGAGAGTCGGTTCCGAAAATTTGAGCATTTTGGGACACTTAGTCCCTAAATAAGAGCTTTGAAACTAGAAAACGGTCCGTAGCCGGAACAGTGTTAAGACGATCTCGGAACGGAAATCCGATGGTTCCATTAGCTCCGTTAGGTGATTTCGGGGTTAGGAGCGCGTTCGGAATGTATTTTGGAGGTCCGTAGCTCAATTAGGCTTGAAATGCCGAAGGTTGAAATTTTGGCGAATCCGAACGATAGGTGAGATTTTGATCCGGGGTCGGAATGGAATTCCGACAATTTCTGTAGCTTCGTTATGTGATTTTGGATATGTCCGCAAATTTTCAGGTCATTCGGACGTCGTTTGGTCGGGTTTTAGATCGAATGTGCAATTCGGAAAGTTTTAAGAAATTTAGGCTTGAATTCGATGTGAATTATGGGTTTTGATGTTGTTAGACGTGTTTTGATGATTAGAATAAGTTCGTATCATGTTTTGGAATAGGTTGGTGGTTTTCGTTGGGATCCCGGGGTCTCGGGATGAATCCGGGGGTCCAATCGGGCTATTTCATGCATTTTGGAGATGCTGTTAACTGCTGGTGTGTGCTGCAGATGAATGCTCTATGCGATCGCAATGGGCCAATGCGATCGCATAGAAGGTTTTGGAGAGGCCAAGTATTTGTTCTATGCGATCGCGAGCAAGGATATGCGATCGCATAGTTTTGGAAAGTTGTGCTCTGCGATCGCGTACAGTCCTATGCGATCGCATAGTGTATGGAGAAGAGGGGTCCCATGTCCAGCTTTTGTCCTATGCGATCGCGGAACAGGGTATGCGATCGCATAGGTATATATTGGTGAGCATTGCGATCGCATTGAGGGATATGCGATCGCATAGAGTAGTCTGGCGAGGGTCAAAATTTGTGCTATGCGATCGCAACAGGTGTCATGCGATCGCATAGAGTAAAAATGTCTGGCAGTGACTTAAGTCCAGAAACATTTCAGCCGCGACCCATAAATCAAAAACGCCATTTTTGAGCTCCAAGAGAGGGAATTGAAGGGGAAACGCTGGGATATCACCGGAAAATCATCGGGGGTAAGTTTCTTGACCTTAATTCGTTGGTTTATCATGAAATCCATGATTATTTCACCGAAATTGGAAGATTAAAGGTGGGTTTGAGCCCTAGGCCTAAATGTTAGAAAATCTTTGATTTGAATGGGCAAACGGAGTCCGATTTCGATAAATTTTATACGCACGGACTCGTATTGAGATAAGGAACCCGAATATATAATTTTCGTGATATTTCGATAAGCGTACCGGAAGTCGGGTTTTGGCAACTTGTGGGTTTTGGTGTATTTTGAGTTAATTTGATTGGGTAATGCCCAATTGGCCTATTTTGATGTGATTCTATTGATTTTTATCAGATACTACACTTGTGGAGGCCGACATTCGCGGCAAGAGGGTTATTACTTAGCGGTTTTGTACCGGAATTGAGGTAAGTGGCTTGTCTAACCTCGTGTGGGGGAACTTTCACCCCTAGGATATTATGTGATAGTTTAAATGCCTTGTACGCGAGGTGACGGCGTGTACATGCGCTGGTTGTTGTAACACACACTTTACTTGAATTGTCCGATTAGTGATATTTCTGCTCTTAGCCGATAAAAGCGTTACCATTACCCGGTATTAGTTAGAAAAGCATGATTAGCTAGGATTCAACATGTTTAATTGCCTAGTTGATTTACTTGAACTTCTTGATAAATTGTTGGCACTAGTTTCGGTGAAGTTGTAATTTAACATATTATATTCTCTCTGTGTGTTTTCTTTATTTGATGTGTTGGTGGACTGCGGGTTCAATTCCCGGAGATCCCAGGGCTGTGGGTTCGATTCCCAGAGACCCGGAGTGATATTGTTTGTGGACTGCGGGTTCGATTCCCGGAGATCCTGCGCTATTGATATATTATTGAGATGTGGACTGCGGGTTCGATTCCCGGAGATCCTGAGTTATTGAGATATTATTGAGACATGGGTTGCGGGTTCGATTCCCGGAGACCCAGAGGTACTGAGAATGGGACTGTGGGTTCAATTCCCACAGATCCTAGATTCGTTTATTTGAGTTGGTTATTTGTTATTAGCTTGATTGTAGACAATTTCAGTAAACATCGTAATGTTGTTATTTCAGAAATTATTGTTATTATATTTTGTACTGTTAGGTGTTATTATCATTATTATTATTGTTTCTCAGTAGGGCCCTGACTTTCCTCGTCACTACTCCATCGAGGTTAGGCTTGGCACTTACTGAGTACCGCCGTGGTGTACTCATGCTACTCTTCTGCACACTTTTGTTGTGCAGATCCAGGTACATCAGAGCAGGCTCGTACTAGGTGATTTCGCAGCTTTCTGGGAGACTTCGAGGTATGATCTGCTACGTCCGCGGATCCGGAGGCTTCCCTTCTATTATAGTATTACTAGTTGACATTTTTCTTCATTTCGTTGTTAGATACTCTTTACACATAGAGCCACAGTTGTATTTCTCTTTTAGTCCGTGTTACCGTGGGGTTCCGGATCTTGGTAGTGTTTTATTTATTGTGTGACGGATGTATGTGCCAAGCGGCACGGATTACATATCTTTTATGTTATTTTCCGCTGTTTCTTATTTAAGTATTTATAACTTATAGATTCCGCAACGTGTTAGGCTTACCTAGTCGTGGGGACTGGGTGCCATCACGACATGTTCACAATTTGTGAACTAGGGTCGTGACAATAGCCATGAAATCAGAGTTACTTATCATTTAACCAAAACTCAGAGAAGAGAATGAATATTATTGAATTTCAATCAAAAGACTTATAATTCCAGATTCCAAAACACAGTATATCAATTGGACATGAAGCAGGCATAGTCAGAGCTTTTCTTATGTTTAAAAGACTACTGAAAACCCTAATCATACTCAAACGTACTTGACGAAGCATAGACAGGTGGAACTTATAAAAGAAGCTTCAAAAGAAGACATGGTGTAAACTGAAAAACATGATAAAAACAGAGATTTTTAGAAGATAAAGACTAATCTGAACATGCAGTGATTCATGCAACTAAAGAAGAGAATCTAGACAGAAGACATGCTAACAAATAAGAAAATGAAGAGGAGACAAACAACGAAAACATGACTTAACAAAGAAACATGAATAAACATTGATTTTCAGAGAAGATAAACCTAATCTATCATGCAGTGGCTTAAACAGCTAATGAAAGAAAATCTAACAGGAAACATACTAGAAACATGAGAAAGAAACAAGCAAAGAAAAACAGAAAATCATAGAAAACATAAACAAAAGGGAGAAAGGGACTTAGCTTTCAGGATTTGTCTCCTGAGCTTCCTTTTCTCGTTATTTCTTTTATTTTTCTTCTTTTTCTTTTTTCCAGTTTTCTTTTCTTTTTTCTTATTTCTGGTTTTCTTCTTTTCAGATCCAAAACTTCATATTTGAAGTCTTTTTATTTGGAGACGGGTGTCAAAGGTGAAAAGGTGAGATCTTTTGGTGGTGGTTTGTTTGAGTCGCCGGAGTTAGGGTTCCGGTGACTTTCTTTCAAAGATTCGAGGAGTTGGAGTGAGATTCGAGGGAAGTGGTTTATGTGGGGTGGTAGATGAGGAGATGGTGGCTCTATGGTGTTAATTTGGGAGCTGGTCTCATAGTTTTGTGGTCACCAGAGAAGAACTCCGGTGGCCGGAGTTTCAAGAAGCTAAGTTTTTCGAGGTTTCATGGGGTTTTTATGGTGGTTCGTGGTAAACAACCAAGAGACGAAGGGTTTGGGGATTGGGAGTGGCCTGAGACTGCCGTGGAGAGTGGACAGTCTCCATGGTTGGTGAGCTTCGAGAAGAAGAAAAGAGGGAGAAGAAGAAGAGAAAGGGGCGGCTAGGGTTAGGTGAATTGAGAAAATGGCCGGCCGGCTCTAGAGATGGGGTTTAAATACCCGTTGCATTGAGCCCGTCCATCTCCGTTGGATCAATCAAGATCAACGGTCAGGATTATTTTGCCCCAAATGATGCCGTTCAGAGTTAAATGAGAGATGTACTTTTTTCTGATGGACACGGCTGAGATTATTTCGATTTAAATGATTTGGACCGGGTCTTTGAGAATGCTTTGGGCCAATGCATTTGGGCTAGCATTTGGCCCAGTTTTCCTTTCTTTGTATTTTCCTTGTATTTTCTTTGTATTTTTTAATTATTTTTGTGGTATTTTCTTTTGTATTTCCATTTTTCTTTTTATATTATTTTCAATTATTCAATTTTCTACTTCCTTTAATTTTCTGATATATTTTGACAATTTTCTACTATTTTTCCTTAATTTCTATTATTAATGCCTCTTTTTGTTAATTTCCTTTTTAACTACTTAAATTAAAATACTTGTATTTAACCCATTTTTTTTCTAATTTTAATCTCTAATTGTTCAATCACACGAATGCATCTTATTTCAATCAAAACATGTAATTGCACCCAAAAATATTATTTATTTTAATTTTGGAATTTATTGCTTAGGGAAAAATCACGTGCTCACAATATCCTTTTTTACACCGGCCTTGTGCTTGTTCCCTCCTGACTTATATCACTTGGGATTACCAATCAGATCTCGTCTTGCATAATTGGAAGGTTGATGGAAAATTTTGAAGTCATTTATCACAAACAAACTCTATTGGGAAATTTTTGATGAAAGGAAAAAGATAAAAGGAGCAGAATAAAAACACATGAGGAGGATGACTCCCTAAAAAGAAAAATTATAAAATAAAAAATAAAAATCTATCAACACGAATACCAACTCTAATAGGCATGACATGCACATATAATATATTCTCCGTCGTTAATTCGCCTTTCATAATCTTCGTCTGGGGCTTTCCATATGATTCTTAATCTTTGTTCAACTTGTAGTGCCCGAAGGGTTTTCACTATGAAGCCTCTCTCATTTCGGTTTTTCTATCAGCTTTCATCGCCTTATGGTGCTTGTGAAGGTTTTCACCGCTAAGACTCTCTCATTTGTATTACTCTTTAGCTGTGGATTGGGGGTGTTACCGCTAAGACTCTCTCAAATTTCTTCTGCTGGAGATCAGAGTCTTTTCTGCTGGGAATCAGAATGTTATGTTCTGATCGAACTCTCTTATTTGCCTGACATGGCTTCTTTTGAAGATTGGTCAAAAGGTCTTTCTTTGGACCGTAATGTGGGATTTGGATAGGGCTAGAAAGAAAGGGTATTAAAGGCTCAAAACAAATCAATTTTGGGTTCGAAATTTACAACCTTTGGACCTAAATTTATTTAATAAACACAATTTTTCTTTGCCCTAGTTTCTTACTTGGGGATTTTTGATTTTTTATTTACACTATGACCGAGCTGTGAAGCGCCTACGTATCCTCTGTGAGGAATCAAGTCAAACCTTGTTCCCAATTCCTCGTTGTTTCAGTTTTCCTTTTCATTTTTTTTTCTTTTTTCTTTTCTATCTTTTTGTTGTTTTTGTTGTTTTTCCTGTTTTTTTTTTCTTTTTTTCTTTATCTATTTTTTTCTTTGTTGTTTTTTTTTTTTGCTTTGTTGTTTTTTTTCCTTTTTTTTTTTATCTTCCATGTTTGTGTTTCTAATCTTTTCTAGTGATTCCGAAGGAGGGGTATGAAAGAAAATACACAAGGCTCAAAGGGTTAACGAAGGATAAAGTGTTTGGGTAGCAGAACAAAATTCCTTCGTCATTCCAATCTTCAAAATATGCCAAGTGCAACCAACATGATTAACATTTGTCATATCTTTAAAGCACTGTTGGGCAACACTCTCATATTCATTATTATGAACGACCCCATGTTAATTTGGCCAGCTTGCCTTTACGGTTTTTTGCATGTTTTGCTCTCCCCAAATTCACATGATTCGGGCTCCAATTAATGTCAAACCATTTTTATTTCCTTTAAACGTTCTAATCACCTCTCAATGCCTTTGCGAATAACTTTTAATATCATGCCAAAATTAGGTGTGCATGCCATGTCACTAAAGTTGACGGAAAAGAAAATACTATAAAGAGGAAAGACTTAAATCAAAGAAAAATAACTAGAAATAATGGAAAACAAAAGAATTGCATTAGACGGGTTAGGAAAAAGTTGGTACAACAAAACAAACACAATAAACTGGGGTACACCCTTGGAACAAACCTAGACAATACTAAATGAGGTTTTACGACCAACAGAAAACTGGACAAAATAGAATGATAAAAGGGTTTGAGTTACAAGACAATATCCTAATTAACAGCCCGGGAATAATTTGGATGACATAAATGACAACAAAATAAGCCACCAAAAGCTCCACTCTAGTTGACCAAGAAATGGAGAGTCTTCCCAATTACCAAGCATGACATTTTGGCCACTGAGCTTCGCATCAATATTACCAAGGCCACTATCTGCTTCAACATTTTCAGCTTTAGTCAATACATCCCCACAATGCGTGCATCATGGCGTGCATGTAAAGGACTCTGTGCGATATTCTAGGTGTCACTGTCTTGGATCACAATCAGGTTTTCCTGGATCTTGTGTTTCCGGCTCACCACAAACCAACCACCTCAATTCTCAACAATTCAAAATAAAATATGGTAGAAATGGACCCAGTCAGTCCTAATTATTATAACATTTTTCACTTTTTTTTCAGTGTGGACTTAGTCGGTCCTTATTAAAACTCTTTTTTTTTCATTTTTTAAATTGTTTTTATGCTTTTTTGGTTGTGGTCGAATCTTATGGAGATTGCCTACGTATCATGACCTCGCATGAATCAGACCTTGCATAGTTCGCTTCAATGAAAGGTCAATAACAATAAAACATTTTTTTTAACTTTTTTTAAAAAAATTTAAAAATAAAAAAAAACTTGATTACAATGTTTTGAAAACTGACCATACTAACAAACTTTGCCAAAAAGAATTTACATACTTGAAAATCAGACACCATATACTCTAATCAAAAGAAATATAAATTTTTTAAAAAAACAAACTGACATATTCCTTCCCTCTTTGCCATTTTCAACCAGATGGTTATTTCTGCAAACGTGGCCTTTTCTCAATTTCACACCAATTTTGAGGCCGGGAAGGTTTATTTTACAAATGTATCTGTTCTTTTACGAAAATAGCCTTTCGACAACTGAAAGATGCTCTAAGGATATTTTCGCAAGAACGGGGTAAAACACCGCAAAGGCTGGCTCGACTTATTTTGTGACGACCCAAAGGGTCATCACCTGTTTTTCTCATCTGCTCCGTGCTTCCGAGGCCTTGAAAACCTTATTTTATATTGCCTTAATTTACGTGCGTTGTCCGGGCACGTAGCTATAAAAATTCTGTGTTAGAATATGTGAATTCAATGGAAAATTTGAAGAATTTTGATATTAATATTGATTTAGTTAACTTTGGTCAATATTTTTGGTGACTCGGAACCAAGATCGGACGGTCCCGGAAGGTCCGTAGGAAAATATGGGACTCGGGCATGCATCCGGAGTCGAATTCTGAGGCCTAGAGCCCAAGATATGAATTTTTCTGTCAAATTGTTTTGCTGAAATTATAAATGAAAATAGAAATTAAAATTTATTAAAAGAACATGGTATCGGGCTCGTATTTTGGTTCCGACGCCCGGTACAAGTTTTATATATTATTTAAGTCCTGCAAAGTTTGATGGAATTTGAACGTCGTTTGATGCGTTTTGAACCATGAGTTCCAAATTTGAAAGTTTATGAAGTTTAAAAGAAGAAATCATGAATTTGAGGCTTGATTCTATGAAAACGATGTTATATTGGCAATTTGATCGCGCGAGCAAGTTCGTAGTATGTTTTTGAGGTTGTGTGCATGTTTGGTTTGGATCCCGAGGGCTCGGGTAAAGATTTGATAGTCCGTTAGAGCAAATTTTGAAAATTACACAGCTGTTATTTTTCCCCAGTTGATATCTTCGCAATTGCAAAGAAATGCTCGCAATTACGAGAAATCCAAATAACAGCTGAGGTTCGCAAATGCAAACCAATCTTCGCAAATGCGAAGTTGGCCAGGAAAGGCCTTGACTCGCAAATGCGAATAAATCTTCGCAAATGCGAAGAAACTCAGAAAAACCTTAAGTTCGCAAATGCGAAGGAAATATCGCAAATGCGATGCTGCCAGGTAAGGCACAGGTTCGCAAATGCGAACATGTTCTCACAAATGCGAGTTCCGCAGCCCAGACCTGTTATGTTCGCAATTGCGAACATATGTTCGCAATTCCCATATCCGCAGTTGTGCAATCTGATACTTAAATGATTTTAAACCCTTTTCCACCATTCTTTCAAAACCCAAAACACCACACACGATTTTCCAAGAGCAATATCACTCCAAATAACTTGTAAGTCAATTTTTACTCAACTCTTTCAATTCCTAACATCATTAAACATGTTTTCCACGAGAAATCAAAGGTTTTTATGGTTGAAATTGTTGTTTTTTGGGTAGAACCTAGGTTTTTTCATAAATTGAGAAATTGGACCTCGATTTAAGGTCCGATTAAGAAACAAATCATATAATTGAACTCATGAGGGAATGGGTAACCGGATTTTGGTCGAAACCCCGAGTTTCGACCACGTGGGACCGGGGCCATTTTGGAAATTTTGGGTAAAGCTTTGAGAAAATCATTTTTTTGCATCCAAACCATTCTATATAGTATTTATTGAAGTAATTGAACCAATTGTGGTTAGATTCGAGTGAGTGGAAGGTTGAAATTCGAGGTAAAGCGATAGTTGAAGGTTAATTGGACTTCAAGGCTTTGAGGTAACTGTTTGATCAATCCTAGCTTGAGGGAATAGGATTGAATGTGCGAGTTGCTATGTGATCGAGTGCGGTGTATAGGCTGTGGTGACGAGCATCTATACACTGGCGTTTAGCATGACCGTGAGTCGTTTGTTGATATATGTTGTGAGTTAATGTGGGATGTTCTTAAGTCTTGTTCTTGAGCCCTTGCTTGGTTGTGAAGGTTGATTATTGTTTCCCTTGCCGAGAATTTATTGTGTTGTTGTTGTTGTTCCCTTGCCGGGATATTGTTATGATTCTTGTTTCCCTTGCCGGGACGGTTCATACTACTTGTTTAATTCTTTTGCCCTTGACTGTGATTGTTATTTGGGTGAGGAAGAGTGATAATGCATGAAGGGTGATGCCGTGTCATTTTTACTTATGTTCGCATGAAGGATCATTCCATACCTTGTTTTACTGTTTATGCACGAAGAACATGCCGTGCCGTTATTACTTAATTTATGCATGAAGGGACATTATGTGTTGTTGTTATTTAAACCATGCATGACGGATCATGCCGTGTCATGGATGTGAGGATGAGAGTAAAAACACGAAGGGTGATGCCCCGCTCTTTTATTTGCTTATTTGGTGAGGATGGGAGTAAAAGCACGAAGGGTGATGCCGTGCACTTTTATTTGATTATTTGGTAAGGATGAGAGTAGAAGCACGAAGGGCGATGCCGTACAACCATTTAAATTTCTTGTTTTGGTGATAGCTGTTTTTACTACACTTTGATTTTCCTTATTGATTTATTATGTGTTGCTGATTGTGTTCCCCCAACATGTTACCTCCTTTGTTAGTTGTGTTACTCAATACCTCTGTTATTTTGTGGTACATATATATATAAAACTGCACATGTTTATGTGAGTGTCTGGTCCTAAGATTGTCACTACTTCGCCGGGATAGGCCAGGCACTTACCAGCACATGGGGTCGGATTGTGTCGATACTGCACTTCTGTGCGTTTTTGCACAGGTCCATATTTTGAGCAAGAGCAACAACAGTAGTACACTAGCGGGATTATCGTACTTCCGAGACCGAGGTAGCTTGCAGGCGTCCGCAAGCCCGGCGTCTCCTCTATTTACTTTTATTATTGCTGTGGTCTCATTGTTCTGAGACAGACGGTTATTATTTATTTTCTTTCAGACCATTATGTGTAGTTATTCCTTAGTAGTTCGTGAGTTTGTGACTCCACATCTTGGGTAGAAGATCTATGTCAGTTACTTTAAACTATTATTCATCTTTTATTCGAAAGACTTCCACATTTAAAAATTTGAGTATTATTCTTGCTATAAATATGAGAACAAAAATGATGGTACGAATAGGAAAATAGTGGGTGAATTGGCTTGTCTAGCTACCACGAGTAGGCGCCATCACGTTCCCGGTAGTGGGGGAAATCCGGGTCGTGACAAGTTGGTATCAGATCTCTAGGTTACATAGGTCTCACAACTCACAAACAAGCTTAGTAGAATTTGAGGGGTAGGTATGGAGACGTCTGTACTTGTCCTCCAGAGTCTATTGAGTTAGGAAAAGTCTCTCATTTGTTCCTTCTTGTCATGCGATTTGTTCCTCAAATACTGAATGAATTTCTACTCTGTCCTTTCGCAGATGGTGAGGACACGCGCTTCTTCGTCCGCTGACCAGCAGCCCGAGCCCCAGGCAGTTTCCATGAGGGGCGGGGCCGAGGCCGTATCAGAGGCCGTGGTAGGGATAGAGCTCAGCCCCCAGCAGCTACTCTAGAGGTGGAGCCTCATATTGAGATTGACGAGGAGGTTCCAGTCCCCAGTAGCTCCAGTGGGCGCACCTCAGGTGCCAGGGGAGGTCTTATTTACCCCGGATCTTCAGGAGGCTCTGGTCAGAATATCGGGTTTATGGACAGTGTCGCCAGAGAAGGCTTATTACCTGTTGCACCAGCCACTTCTCAGGCTGGAGGAGGGGTCCAAACTCTTGTTTCACGTACTCCGGAGCCAGTAGCTCACCAGCCTCAGGCACCAGTAGTTCAGCCAGCAGTGGCAACTCAGTCAGGCACTACAGATCAGGCTGGAGATGGAGCGGCCATGAGTTCTGATGCTTTATGGAGACTTGATCGGTTCTCCAAGCTTTTTACCACTACCTTCAGCGGTGCCACATCAGAGGATCCCCAGGACTTCTTATTCAGTTGCTATGAGATTCTCAAGACTATGGAATAGTGGAATCTAATGGGGTTGAGTTTTGCATATTCGGGCTTGCAGTATCCGCCAAGACTTGGTGGAGAGATTTCTGTTTGACTCGACCAGCAGGGTCCCCGGCTTTAACATGGGATCAGTTTGTAGAGTTATTCTTGGAGACGTTTCTCCCTGTTACCTAGTAGGAGGCACTTCGGAGACAGATTGCACGCCTCCAGTAGGGTTCTATGACTATTACCCAGTATGAGATGAGGTTTGTTGATCTAGCACGTCATGTGGTAGTGATACTCCCCACAGATCGGGAGAGGGTCCGCAGGTTTATAGATGGGCTAAATCAGCCGATTCGACATCAGATGGCTTTGGGAGTTGGGAGTGACATATCTTTTCAGGAGGCGACTAATGCAGCTCGTAAGGTTGAGATGGATCTTGCTCGTGGAGGTGGTTATCCTTCAAATAAGAGGCCTCATCATTCCAGCAAATTTAGTGGTACTTCCTCTGGAGGCAGGGATTCTTATGATATGGGCCAGTCTTCCATGCCTTTTCAGTCAGCTCTCCAGGCTTCGCAAGGTGGTCCAGGTGATCGTGAGTTTCGTGATCAGTATTCAGATCAGCCTCCCATCAGTGCTCAGCCTCTTTAGAGTGTTCGCGGGGGCCATTCAATTCATCAGGGACATCAGTCCCATCAGCCAAAATGTTGTTACGTTTGTGGTGACCCAGGTTATCTTGTCAGGTTTTTCCCTCGAGCAGCAGGCAACACTCAGCAGAGGGGTCCTCGCCCTATGATTCAGGCCCAAGCTGTCCCACAACCTACGCAGCCAGCCAAGCGCAGGGGTAGAGATCATAGAGGTTGAAGTCGAGACCGTAGAGGTGGAGACCATCCCGCCAGAGGTAGAGGTCAGCCAGTGGATGACTTAGAGGGGAGGTACCGATCCCCAATTTTATGCTTTACCAGTTAGGCCAGAGGCAGAGGCATCAGATGCTGTGATTACAGGTACCATTCTGGTTTGTGATAGAGGTGCTTCAATATTATTTGACCCTGGGTCTACATATTCATATGTGTCTTCCTACTTTGCACCCTACCTGGCCATGCCTAGCTATGCCCTGGACATTCCAATTTATGTGTATACACCAGTGGGCGACTCTATTGTAGCCGATCGGGTGCATCGTTCGTGCGTGGTTATATTAGGGGGTCTTGAGACCTGTGTTGATTTATTGTTATTAGACATGGTGGATTTCGATGTCATATTGGGGATGGATTGGTTGTCCTCGTATCATGCTATCCTAGATTATCATACCAAGAAAGTGACCTTGGCCTTGCCAAAATCACCCCGACTAGAGTGGAGAGGGACCCCAGGCCACTTCGTTCGCAATGTTATTTCATATGTTAAGTCTCAACGCATGGTCGAGAAGGGGTGTCTAGCCTATTTGAAATTGTTCGTGATTCCAGCGCGGAAATTCCTTCTATCGATTTAGTTTCTATTGTACGGGATTTTCCCGAGGTTTTCCCTTTAGACCTATCGGGCATGCCACTCGACAGGTATAGTGATTTCTGTATTGATCTGGCACCGGGCACTCAGCCCATCTCTATTCCACCCTATTGCATGGCCCCGCCAGAGTTAAAGGAGTTAAAAGATCAGTTGCAAGACCTTCTTGAAAAGGGCTTTATCAGGCCTAGTGTTTCTCCCTGGGGTGCACCAGTGTTATTTGTGAAGAAGAAGGATGGCTCGATGCGGATGTGTATTGATTATCGACAATTAAACAAAGTGACGATAAAGAATAAGTATCCACTACCGAGGATTGATGATTTGTTTGACCAGCTCCTAAGAGCGAAGGTGTTCTCAAAGATACACTTGAGGTCGGGCTACCATCAGCTGAAGATCAGGGTAGCTGACATTCCTAAGACAGCCTTTCGCACTAGGTACGGGCACTATAAATTCTTGGTCATGTCTTTCGGGTTGACCAATGCTCTAGCAACATTTATGAAATTGATAAATTGGGTGTTCAGGCCTTATCTAGATCTGTTCGTGATAGTCTTTATAGATGATATCCTGGTATACTCCCGCAGCCAGGAAGAGCACGAGCAGGACCTCAGAGTGGTTCTTCAGACTCTAAAGGATAATCAGCTATATGCCAAGTTTTCTAAATGCCAGTTTTGGTTGAGTTCGGTTGCATTTCTGGGTCATATCGTGTCAATAGAGGATATTCATGTGGACCCAAAGAAGGTTGAGGCAGTCAAGAATTAGCCTCGACCAGCTTCAGTGACCGAGATCCGGAGTTTCTTGGGGTTAGCAGGCTTCTACCGTCGATTTGTAGAGGGGTTCTATTCTATTGCAGCTCCGATGACCAGGTCGACCCAGAAGGGTGCCCAGTTTAAGTAGTCAGATGAGTGTGAGGTGATCTTTCAGAAGCTCAAGACAGCTTTGACTACGGCACCAGTGTTGATATTTCCCACGGGTTCAGGGTCTTATACAATTTACTGTGATGCATCCCGTACTAGGCTCGGAGTGGTATTGATGCAGGATGGCAAGGTTATTGTTTATGCTTCGAGACAGTTGAAAATCCATGAGAAGAATTATCTGATTCTTGATCTTGAGTTGGCAGCAGTGGTCCATGCCTTAAAAATCTGGAGGCTTTATCTATATGGTGTGGCGTGTGAGGTATACGCGGATCACAAAAGTCTTCAGTATTTATTCAAGCAAAAAGAGTTGAATGTGCGACAGAGGAGATGGTTAGAGTTGCTGAAAGACTATAATGTTACTATCTTATATCATCCAGGTAAGGCCAATGTGGTGGTCGATGCATTGAGTAGAAAGTCGTCAGCCAGAGACCACTTGATCTAGATGTCCAGGCCTTAGCCAATCGGTTCGTGAGACTAGACATTTCGGAGTCTAGCAGGGTGTTAGCATGCACGGTCACTCGTTCTTCTCTATTAGAGTGTATCCGTGAGAGGCAGTTTGATGATCCTTATTTGCGTGACCTGAGGGATACTGTACAACGGGGAGGTTCCAAGAAGGTAACTCTAGATGATGATGGAGTATTGAGATTGTAGGGGCAAGTTTGTGGGCCCAATATTGAGGGGATTCAAGAGTTGATATTAGCGGAGGCCCACAGTTCGAGGTATTCTATTCACCCGGGTACCGCGAAGATGTATCATGACTTACGGCAGCACTATTGGTGGCGTAGGATGAAGAAGGACATTGTTGTGTATGTCGCTCGGTGTCTGAACGGTCAGCAGGTTAAATATGAGCACCAGAGGCCTAGTGGTGTATTCCAGAGAATTGAAATTCCCGAGTGGAAATGGGAGCGGATTACAATGGACTTCGTTACTGGACTCCCTTTGATTCGGAGGAGATTCGATGCTATTTGGGTCATTGTTGATAGGCTGACCAAGTCAGCACACTTCATTCCAGTATCTGGCTCTTACTCATCGGAGAAGCTAGCAGAGATTTACATCCGGGAGATTGTTCGCCTTCATAGGGTGCCGGTGTCTATTATCTCAGATCGTGGTACGCAGTTTACCTCGCGTTTCTGGAGAGTGGTCCACCAGGAGTTAGGCACCCAGGTTCAGTTGAGCACAGGCTTTCATCCTTAGACGGACGGTCATTCTGAGAGGACTATTCAGATCCTAGAGGACATGCTCCGAGCCCGTGTCATTGATTTTGGAGGCTTGTGGGACCAGTTTCTGCCATTAGCAGAGTTCGCCTACAACAACAGCTACCAGTCCAGCATTCAGATGGCCCCATATGAGGCGTTGTACGGTAGGCAATGTCGGTCTCCGGTCGGATGGTTTGATTTGGGAGTGTCTCGGTTATGGGGTACAAACTTAGTTCAGAAGGCCTTAGACAAGGTCAAGATTGTTCAGGAGAAGCTTCGTTCAGCTCAGTCCAGACAGAAGACTTATGCGGATCGTAAGGTCAGAGATGTGGATTTCATGGTTGGTGAGCGGGTATTGCTCTGGGTATCGCCTATGAAGGGCTTGATGAGGTTCGAAAAGAAGGGCAAGCTCAGACCTAGGTATATTGGTCCATTTGAGATTCTGGACTGAGTGGAAGAGGTGGCTTACAGACTAGCACTGCCACCTAGCTTATCGGCCGTACATCCAGTTTTCCATGTATCTATGCTTCGGAGGTACCACGACGATCCTACACATGTGTTAGGCTTCAGTACTGTCCAATTGGACAGGGATCTATCTTACGAGGTGGAGCCGGTGGCCATTCTAGACCGGCAAGTTCGACAGTTGTGGTCGAAGAGTTTTCCTTCTGTGCGAGTTCAGTGGAGAGGTCAACCTCCCTAGGCATCGACCTGGGAGTCCGAGTCTGATATGCGGAGCCGTTACCCATATTTGTTCCCCGACTTAGGTACTTTCTTCTCTTGTCCGTTCGAGGACGAACGGTTATTTTAGAGGCGGAGGATGTGATGACCCAAAGGGTTATCACCTGTTTTGCTCATCTGTTTCGCGCTTCCGAGGCCTTGAAAACCTCATTTTATATTGCCTCGATTTATGTGCGTTGTCCGGCCACGTAGACGGAAAATTTCTATGATAGAATATGTGAATTAAAACAAAAGACCCGGTATTGTAAACAGGACCTTTTATCGCCTCGAGGACGAAGGTTTTAAGGTTGCGTTAGCTAACCGACAAAATACTAAAAATAACCAAAGGTGGCCGTTTATGCAAAGTCAGCCTTCCGGCGTCCCTTTGGGGAACATTCGGCTATATTTGACAAAGCGGCATCACCGACTTATTTATGACTATTTTTCTTATTTTTTCAAAAATAGAAAATCCAATATTGCAAACACGGCCTTTCAGCATCTCGGGGACGAAGATTTTAAGGCTGTGTGGGTCAATCGAGCAAAAATCTACAAAATGACCCATGGTGGCCGTTTATGCAAAATCAACCTTTCGGCGTCCCTTTCGGGAACATTCAGCTGTTTTGAAAATGGCATCACCGGCTTACTTACGACGAAAAATCAATTTTTACATTTTTGGCTATTTTTGCAAAATAGGAGGTTGGACCTGATGAGGGTTGCCTACGTATCTCACATCCGGTGAGAATCAAACCCGCATAGTTCGGTTAAATAAAATAAGCTACATTTGTAAATGAAACAGACTATTTTTTATTTTATTGAAAAAAAACTAATTGTTTTTTTATTTTAAGAAATAATCACACATTTTTTTAATTTTTTTAAAAAACGTTTTTTTTCTTTTCTTTTTAATTAAAAAAACAAACGATTTTGAAACTAACAAATTTTTCTTTTTTGTTTTCAATTTTCCTCAATATTAAAAACCCGGTCATCATGCAAGTCTGAAGCAAATAAATGCATAAAACAAACAGGATGCAACATGATGGTCTTTTCATTTCAGGTTGCCTGTCCTAGACGGACCCAACCCTTGTGTTGTGTCCCCTAAGTCAAATGCAACATGATGCAAATAAGTGTTCCTACTAGGGATCCGGTATGAAGTTTTGTTATATTATATTAAAAACCTGGGTGTTTGTTCTAGACCGTGTACCCGAGCAGGACAACTCGAGTCGAGGAAGGAGCTCCTTTTCGGGAACCAAAAGGCCAGCCGGCTTAGAAACTTTCCGAGCCTCTTTCTTATTTTAAGGTAAGACACTAACAGAATAGGGAGTCTCAACCAGTAAGCACATCCCCGTAGGTGAGAAGAGAAGGGTTTCGGCAGAGTTTATATATACAGTTCAAATAATATCAAAGCGGTAAAAATCATCATTTTTCATTTTAAGCATATATCATATAAAAACATCAGATAATAAATAAATTCAAATACAACAATTATTCTAAGCTCGAATTTTTAACCCTAAACCAGTGGTTCTGGGTTTAGTCTCCAACAGAGTCGCCAGAGCTGTCACACCTCTTTTTTGTGCTAACCCACGAGGGTGAAAGGGAGTTTTTCCGATTAAAGGACAATCGAAACGGAATTTATTTATTTAATTCGGAGTCTCCACTTGGGAGATTTATGGTGCCCCAAGTCACCGGTTGAATCCCGAATCGAGAAAAAGAATGACTCTATATTACAGTCTGCGAAACAATAATTTGGATAAGGAATTCTGTTAACCCGGGAGAAGGTGTTAGGCATTCCCAAGTTCCGTGGTTCTAGCACGGTCGCCCAACTATCATATTTGGATTTTTTGTTTGATTTTATAGCATGCTTTAACATATGTGCAAATTTTAACTTTTAACCGCTTTTAATTATTTTGTGGAAAAATTGCAATGTCATTTAAAATATACCTTGAACCGTGTCACATTAATTCACCCGCGACTCTCGACATATTTTAACTAACATTGTTGGAAATTAGAACCATCTTATTGGAAATTAGAACCGGGCCACGTGAAATATACACCCAAAATTTAAAAAATAAAATAAAAATAGTAATGTGTTGTTTTTGAACGAACATGATATCTGAAACGGAGTAAATATATTCAGACCTAGCCTGTGTACCATCAAAGGCAATATGCTCATGCACTTCCCCGTTCGATTCAATCCAACTTCAACCCATGGATCTTTTGCTATTATACTATTTCAACAAAATCCATTCTTAGATTATATGAACAAATCTGATATCTTAACTTAAGAAATGAACAGCACAAACCCATCAAATTAATCTAGAATAAAGATGAGTAAAATTGAAATCACTTAAATATCAAAACAACGATTCGTTACATGTGTTACTGATTATTTTTTAACTACCAAGAAGACACTCAATCTTCAAAGAAGCAGAATAACAAACCAAGTCTCTAGCAGACTTCAGGAACGAGAGAAAAAATTTGCACATTTATACAAGATATACTTTAGTGGCCAGCTATAAACAATGATTCATCTCAAGCTCTCTATTCAGTGAATTAAGATTATGCCTAACCTATTGATTTTCAAACAACCATTTTAAAACAGATGCATAATGTATCTAAACCTTATGAATAATACCTAATCCATATAAACTTATCGATTTTTGAATAGCAATTTTAATAGTACAGCGATAACCACTTAATGTATTCGAGACTTTTCGACTACCAAGAAGAATACCACAATTATAATTATAAGCACGCTCAAATTTCCTAGATTAACACATTTCTATAGATCAATAATAATTTAAATATTAAACTAACTATATTGTTACAAGAAACTGATTCAAAAAAAAAATGACTCATATACCATATTAGTTTCAAAAGCAGAGAAGAGATTATGCCATAGTCCATTTAGAATCTTACCAACTAAAGTCCCATAATCAATTTAAAATCCAGAAGAATACACCCACTTAATTCTCAAGTTTTAATTTACAAAAAAAACAAACAGCCAGGCAGATTAAGCAAAAGCAGAATATAATTAAATTTGATGACTCCCAACTACAAACTAGATATCAATCTTCCGAGTTTTACTAATATCGAAATCATCAAATCCAAACAAAACAAAATATATATCCAAACAACAAACTCGTTTTATACTAGAACAAATCTGGAAGAAAAGTAGATTTTCAGTACATACCTAACGCAACAGAAACTAAAATTCGGAGAAAAACAAACGCTGATTAAACGCTAAAAAAAATCAACAAACATCTCAAAAGATATTTTAACACCCCTAAATTATTTCCATTAAAACGGATTCAAATCCAATCTCAAATGTCACTTCATCAATAATGCAGATGTATACACTTGGGCAGTTAAACTAAAACATATGGAGAAGATCAATGAAGAAAACATGTGATAAATGACATTTCCTTCAAGGCATGATTACATACTCCCTAATCCATACTTCAAATGTCATTTAAAGGCCAAAGAAATACCTGGAAATTGAAGAAAGGGAAGGTAAGTGGTGAAACAGTGATAAATAACATCAGCAGTTGAACCCTAGCAATCAAAGAGCTGACCAACAGAACGATTTTTTAAACTGAAAAATGAAGTGCAAACTAAAACAAAACTCAATTAATTTTTTTTTAGTGTATTTTTCAGATTCGCTCTTATCTTTTTTTTTTTTGAACTCTCACTTGTGTTTTTTTTTTCTATTGTCTCTCTATCTCTTCCGTTAAAAAACTGATCCTCTTCTCTATCCTTCGCTTTCTCAATTTTCAGACCAAATCTCTCTGTATTTTCTCTCTATTAATCTCTATCTTTTAGAATGTTCAAGCCCTTTCTCCACTCAATTTTCTTGAATGCCTCCCCTCTCAAGACTCTCCAATATCTCCAATTTCAGAATATTTTCTCTATCCTCCTCTCAATGTGTTTTTTGCTCCTTTTTATAGAAAAAACAAACCCTTTTTAAATTCAAAGTGTTCCAACTTTCTAACCTGTTATTACCTTAGCACATGTGCACCCCCCTTTTAACCTTTTATCATTATCCTCATGTTATTTCTGATTTCTAGCTCTTAAGGGTGTTAGTTCCACTACCTTTTTTCTTTCTACACTTATATCTTTTCAGCTTTTTAAATGCTCCCCCATTTTACCTTACTTTCCAGCTATTAAAACACTGAGCCAACCAACATGCCTCCTTTTTATTTTAATTCATTACTTTTCTATCATCAATTCAGTATTACATCATTACCCTTTGTTAAACAATCCTCAACCCATGTTATTATCTTCATAGACCTGAATTCTTATAAGTAACCAAATTATTCTCTAAACTGAATCCTAGACAATCAGGACCAGAGATTATTCTAGTTTATTCTTTAATCGACAACCTTCAATGTGATTACAAGTTTGCAAAGAATTTTCAACAATAGCTTACAGAAATCAGTAGTAGCTAGTAACCAATCAAGATTAGATGCAGTAACTTCAAATGAAGTAGAACACAATGATAACAGAATAGGAACATATGCACTATCAAGGGTGGAGCTTTGTATTTCAGAAAAACTCAATTTCACTAAATGACCGAAATCAGAATCTCAACCGAAGACCTGTAACAACAAATTGAGAACAAATTTCAACTCAATACTTCAGAAATTAAGCTAAGCATGCTAGTCGAATTTATTCGAATCAATTAACTCAAAACAATTTAGTCCAAATTCAAATATAACTCAATCTTTTAAAATTTTTAAAACATAGGGACCTTGAACACACCACAGTTTCAATCCAAATCTTAATATACAGATTTCAAAAATCTAATTTTTCTTAAACAAAATTAATAACCCTTAATCAAAAAATCACACACTTATCGAACACAAAAACAAACCAATTTGGGTAAGAACTGACGTGAATACAAACAGAGGAAAGTGATCTGGCACCACTGACCCGAAAATTACGTCGGCGACTTACATGCTTGTGCGTTTTTTATGTTCAACGCCGGTATTAAGAGAGAATGGAGATAGGGACTCGAATGGGCTCTGTTTTCGTCGAGCTAGTGGTGGTTAGCGACAGCTTTCACAGAGGTTCAGCAGTGACTGGCGGCGCTGGTTTTATGCTGGTTGGCGTGAAGTGTTCCGGTCATCTAGGTGGTCAGCGACGGGTTTGGTCATGGAGGAGCGTTGGGGCTATTTGGTTATGATGAAGATGGAAGGGGCGTGTCTCTAGGTTAGGGTTCCAGCTAGGGTTTATTTTTTAATTTTTTGGGTGTATGAAAATGAATGGTAATTGAAACAAAGGGAGGAGGGATTTGGTATATGGCTGGGTGGACTAGATATGGTAGGGGTGTGGGCCTGGTATTGGGCATTGTTTTGGGCTTGGCTTTCTCTCAATTGAACTGGCCCAGTCTGAGTTTCATCTCATTTTTCTCATTTGTTTCTCTTTTTTTCTTCTTCTTTTATTTCATAATTAATAAAACTAAATTTTTTAACAATCTTGAAATAACTTATAGAACTAAATTAACTTACAAAAGTAATATTTTAACTCTCAATAACAATTACAACACAATAAAATAGCAATTAAAGATCAAATCACACAATTTGGACATAAAATGTTAAAAATGCAAAAATACATTATTTTTGTGATTTTTTTTATTTTTCTAAAACAAACTTAATTACTCCTAACTGTTGAATTGAATCCTAAATGCACATGCAGCATATTTTTGTATTTTTATTAATTTAAATAAATAAACGTGCACACACAAGCGCAACCAATAAGAGAAAAATAACACAAAATTCACGAAAATTGCAAACAACACAAAACTATTTTAGTTTGAATTTTTAGGAGTAATTCTCCTATTGGGCAAAAATCACATGCTCACAAGTACGTCTCAATTGGAGTATGCTTGTGTGTTGGGAAGCTTAATGTACATCATGAACTGTACACGACCTGATATAACTTGTGCACTAAGTAAACTTAGTCGATTCACAAGTAATCCAAACAAATATCAGTGGGTGGCAGTGAAACGAGTTCTCAGATATTTGGAATATACCCAAGATTACGCTTT
Source organism: Nicotiana noctiflora (assembly GCA_032618575.1). Classification (NCBI taxonomy): domain Eukaryota; kingdom Viridiplantae; phylum Streptophyta; class Magnoliopsida; order Solanales; family Solanaceae; genus Nicotiana; species Nicotiana noctiflora. The sequence continues at coordinate 256,555 of JASVEL010000919.1, forward strand.
GCACAATAATAAATATCCTGCGATTATCGAAGGATATAGTGATGAAAATTGGATAACCGGCTTAACAGAAACAAAGTCCACAATTGGATATATTTTTACTATTGGTGGAGGAGCAGTATTTTGGAAGTCTTCCAAACAAACGTGCATCGCTCGCTCTACAATGGAATTAGAGTTTATAGCTTTGGACAAGGCCGATGAAGAAGCTGAGTGGCTTCGAGATTTCTTAGAAGACATTCTGTTCTGGCCAAAACCTTTGGCTCCTATTTGCATACATTGCGATAGTGAGGCTGCAATAGGACGGGCATGGAGCGTTATGTATAACGAAAAGTCTCGTCATATACGACGAAGACATAACACCGTTAGACAACTACTTTCTAGTGGAATTATTACTATTGATTATGTAAGATCAAAGGATAATGTGGCAGATCTGCTTACAAAAGGCTTAACTAGAGAGGAAATTGAGAAATCATCTCAGAAAATGGGACTATGGCCGAGGACAAGTCAACATGATGGTAACTCTATCTAGAATTTTGGATGTTCCGAGATCTAGATTCAAGGAGATCAAATAAAGTTGTGATTGATCGGTTTAACATTGTTAAAGTAAAATCTTTGGTACCTTCTCGTGATGAAGACAATGTTCAGTAACAAGGATAGAACTTTACATGTTCTTTAATGATTACCTAAGTTTGATGTGGTAGTTAACAAATAGTGTCAATCTAAAGGATTACACGTTTAGGAATCACCTATATAAGTGTGAAGTGGAAGCCGCTTCAATGAGAATTCTGTAAGGCCGATTCTCTACACACTTATGAAATCAGGCAGTGTTCATGGCTGAAACGAACACAACAATCAGAACCAAAAGATGGTTAAGGGTTGGTTGTGTGACATATGGTTGTCTAGGTATACACGAAAGTTCGACAGTTCCAAGATATCAAATCTACTGATTTACCAAGTATATCTGACATATGTTCACTATAGAAAGTTCAAAGGGAAACCTACTTATCGAGATGCAATTAATCCTTACTTGCAAATCACACAGCTTTCATTTATGATTATTATTGTTACAGCTATTCCCATTTATGTGGGGAATTGTTGGACTTTAAAGGCATTGAGATTCAAAGACATTAAGCATTGGGCTTTAAAGTCTAAAAGTGTGAATTGGAAATGGTGGGAAATAAAATAGAGGGAAATAAAATTTGAATGAAGTGAACTGTTGACTTGCACTTTGTCCCTCATTGGCGAGGGACAACAACATTTGTCTGCTTATATATAAAATCACTTCTTAAAGTCTTAAAAGGAGTTGAAGAGAATGATCCTTCGCACCGTCGTCGTCGCTCGACTCTGCTTTGGCTTGGGATTTGGATTTGTCAAATGATCGATCGATAAGATTATTTTTTGGACAAAATTTATTTAATTAATTATTTAATAATTAATTAAATACCAGATCACTACTGAAGATTCAGAGGGATAGTCTGGCCGCGGTCCTGGAGTAACCGCGGTAGGACCGCGCCAGAACACTGCTGCAGATTCAGAGGGCCACTGTGGCCGCGGTACTGGCGTAACCGCGACAGGCCGCGTAAACTTCTGAAAAAGCACCTTTTCCAGAACAAACATCACACCTCTTCCAATAATTGCCTATAAATTCGCAGGCATGGCTTCGTTTTTAAGACAGGAAAAACTATATAGAACTTCCTTCTTTCTGAAAATACTGCATTCTAATTCGCAGTCTCTCTCTTTCTCGAATTCGTTAGTGTAATTTTGCTCCGTTCTTTAAGTTCGCTGGTATCCTGCAATTTGTATTGCCACTGTTGCAGGAAGGGTTATTCCGTTTTATCCTGCGAGGATTTAAACCATTACCTTGGTAATGTGTGAGGGGGTTCAAATTTCTTAAGGACGCACAAGCAAATTGTGGACTTAGAATATTTCTTAATCTTTACTGTTTTTTCAGTTTCTTTTTATTCTTCTAACTGTTTTATGATTTTGTGGTAAGCAACCCCCACTTCCAACCGAGAGGTTGTGAGTTCGAGTCTCCCCAAGAGCAAGGTGGGAAGTTCTTGGAGGGAAGGATGCCGGGGTCTATTTGGAAACAACCTCTCTACCCCAGGGTAGGGGTAAGGTCTGCGTACACACTACCCTCCCCAGACCCCACTAAGTGGGATTATACTGGGTTGTTGTTGTTGTTGTTGTTGTTGTTGTTTTAACACAGTAGTGTTCACAGGGTCTGAAGAGGATAATGTGTATGCAGACCTTACCCCTATCTGATAGAATAAAGAAGTTGTTTCCGATAGACCCAAACCCTAAAAACATTTTAACTATAGTCTAAAATTAACGTCAGACTGGAACTTCTTGAAGATCAAGGACAAAGATAATACTATTTCACAACCGCAAAAGTAATATTAGACTAGAAGTCTAAATAATAAAAAATGAGGTTGCTCAATTTTAGTACAAAGTCAGATTTGATGGTTTTGCCTTGTATTATTGGGCTAATAACTACGCTTCTATGGGCAGATTTGGTGATAAATATATGTTTGAGGAATTTTCAGAAACTACTCTTGTTTAGTGGCTATTAACTTAACTTCTTATAGTTATTATATATATAATTACTTTCTATAGCTACTATTCAATTGTTACGGTAGCGTATTTGTTGTATTCACACTGTTGTATTCATGAATACATCAGCTAAAAACGCCTAAAAATCATGATAGTCCAGCCGTACACGCATGTATTCACATGTATTCGGGCCATGTATTCATGAATTCAGTAGCAAAAAATACCTAAAATCAGGGTAGTCCAATTGGATATATTCACATATATTCGATACCGTATTCATGAATACAATAGTAAAAAAATGCCTAAAATCAGGGCAGTCGAGTTGTACACTCATGTATTAAAATGTATTCGCACCATGTATTCATGAATACAGCAGCAAAAAGCATCTAAAATCAGGATAGTCCAGTTGTACACGCATGTATTCACATGTATTCGCACTGCTATATTCGTGAATACAGCAGTAAAAAGCGCCTAAAATCAGGGCAGTATAGTTGTACGCACATGTAGTCACATGTATTCCCGCCATGTATACAGTAACAATAGTCACCATAAAAATAGTTATGTCCAGCCGTCTAAGAAAGAGAAAAAACATAAACAACGTATTTCATGCCTCAATGGTAGTATATACCATAAATACTTATTTTGCTATAAAATATAAAAGGTTGCTATAGAAAAAAATATATAAAAAATATGTGCTAGTTGAAGTTCAAACATCTCACATCTTAGAACAAAATTAAGCACATAACAAATGCTTAAGAGATAATTATGTCAAATGGTGTCATTTTTATTTATTTATCTGTTTCATCACAATATTAATACATATATTTAATAAAATATTTTAAAATATACGTAGAATCTGTTTACAATGGTTCCTCAGGCTGCTATTTTAAGGTTGACCATTGAATAATTTATAAACCAGAAAATCCAGCATCAATTTGCCAGTGAATTTAATGGGATTAATAATTAGCTTTGTACATTTAGCCAACACGTCAATTTTTATCATTTGAGCTAGATTTATTTGACTGTACTATTCCAATTCAAAGAGGTGGGTGAAATAGAATGAATTAATTAAGGCTCTATGTGGAAAATTCAAAATCTAGGTTTTGGACGAAGATATAAAATAAATTGGTTGTTATGAGTGTTAAGGTACATACACCAACCATGAGTTTTAAGGTACATGCACCAACCAAATAAATTCAAGATAAGGATACAGTTATTATACGAAAATATTTTTGTACACATATTTTCTTCTTGTCAAATACATATTCTTCTTATGTTTTCGCTTCGTAAACCTTGTTATTGATTGCGTGGCTTTGTTTCTAACCTATCGTTATCTTTTTAGAAAGAAAAAAAAAGATAAAATAACCTAAATGACACTTGTACTTCACTCATTTTGTTATGCCGATCTCCTAAGTTAGAAATTTGACAACGGAACCTTTATACTCATTCAAAACGTGAATAATAAATATTTATCCAACGTGACTTATCCTATGTGTTATATGTGGCTTGAGTGCGTGATTCACACGCCTCTAAGGGGCGTGAAGACATTTTAAAAAGCCCTAAAGACAATAAATTAGCCTATTTAACAGCCATCTTCTTCTTTCTACCTTATTCTTCATTGTTAAACATTATAGAAGTTAAATTTAGCAAATCAGATGCCTTCTTCTTTCTTTGATAGCTTCAACAGTGAAAAAATAAAATTTTATTTTCCTATGATTCTTCGTTGCCTATCAATATGCTTTTGTGTTAATTCGTTGAGGCCCATCAAACAGTTATACGTACAACTCTAGGACCACCGTTGGCAGCATTTATTTTCGGACACTTTCTCCGACCAATAACGATTGCCGGAACTGGAGGTTTAACCATAGTGGTTTGCTTTCTGTGTTCACTATGCTTAACTCTACTAGACAATATGGTTTGTTGGTCCATTTTGATGAGTGCTTTTTCTCAGATTTGCATTTAAAAAAAGGGTAAAATATTCTTGGAATAAAGAATTAAAGAAGAGAAGGGAGGCTCTTTTAAAAGCACAAGCTTTGTATTAGCAAATTTTATCTGCTTCCCTTTAACTGAAGAATCATGTTCACCAAATAAACTAGTAAGTCTAAATTTGCTAAAAGGAGTAAGAAAATTGATTTTTGCGAAAACAAAAGTTGAACCTTTTTCCGCGAGTTGTCGGCAAAAATGGAAACTTCGTATGAAGTCTTTGTGTGTGGTTCTCTCGCAATGTCCTCAAAACTCTGAAACCTAGAACAAATTCAAACTTTAAACACCTCAAACAACGCAGAAAAGAAAGCAATATGCGATGGTACTATAGGATTTGATGAAGTTCATGAAGCAATTACCTTAACCAATCTCAGACTCTTCACGAAGTGAACTGGGATAAAAATGAACTTCCCTCTCACGAAAATTATTTTTTTCACGAGCAGTAATGCCAGTTTCTCTGGCATCTCTCTCACTGGCGGTAACTGAGCTTCTTCTTGCTAGTTTTCTTTAATGCCAGCTCTTTCTGCTGGTGTTTAATTTGTTCTTTTTGGTGTGTGACTTGGAGCCTACGTGGTCTTTTAATTATTGACGTGGCATCTTACGTGTATGCGATTATCATACACGCATTGCAAGCCACGTTGGATAATCGTTTATTATTCACGTTTTGAATGAGTATAAGGTTCAGTTGGCAAATGTCTAACTTTGGGGACCGGCATAATAAAGTAGGTGAAGTACAGGTGCCATTTAGGCTATTCTGCCAAAATCATGTATAAGTGGGATCCGTAGAAGGTAGTATGTTGTGTGCATAGGCTATCCAAGTTGAGGAACCAATACTCCCCTCGCAAAATCATGTATATCAATGTTATATTTCATCAAAATTACTTAAATATATGTATGAACTCATGTTCAAAAATTATTATGGTGCAATAATTATTGGGTGCAACTCTACAAGTGAAATTGACAGTTCCAATTTCATTGTGAACGATCTTGTTTTCTATACGGAATATAAATATATATGTGAAAATTACTAAAATTTTAAAAGAAAATAATTTCGAACGTACAATTTTAAAAATATAGCGGGTCATGATAAAAGATTAAAGTTAATAAACCAGTCAAATATAAATTCTAAATCCATCTCTTTACAATAGTAAATTCATCGTCTTGAAATTCCGAAACTGTCTTTATAGTGCGTAAATATACCTTGCCGGTAGGTAGAGAGATTATTCCTCGTAGACTCCGCTCAAGAAAAGATTCAAACAAACAAAAAAATCGTTATCTTTTACGAATATGTAAATTGATGGAGGACATAAATTTTCTTTATCCATAAGTTTTCTGACTTATTACAAATTTTCCCTTATATAGTCATTTCTTCCGTATTTATTTACGTAGTAAATATATACTCTCTCTGTTTCAGTTTATGTGAACATATTTCCTTTTTGGTTTGTTTAAAAAAGAATGAACTCTTTTCAAGTTTGGAAATAATTTAGCTTAAACTTACCATTCAACCTTTAATGAGAAGTTTTTATAATCACACAAATATTTTGGGTTCCTTTTTGACTTGTTTAGAACCACAAATTTTAAAAGTCTTCCATTTTTCTTAAACTTCATTCCCAGTCAAATAAATTCACATAAATTTAAACGTTGGGAGTAATTATTTCAAGATAAGCCTTGTAAAAGATTTGATAATTTCATTGTCAAGACAGACTGTCTTCATAAAGTGAATTCATGTTGATAGAAGTAGTCGTTTTCTGTTTGAATGCCGTCCTTGTTGTCTCAGACCGACGACATCCTCCCCCCTGCCATTGCATTTACATACTTGCTCCTCTCATTCCTCATTAAAGCTCAGATTATTGTATAATCTGTTTGTGCTATTCTTGAAAATAAAAACAAAAAAATTAGCAAAAGTTTGACTCACCTACAAAAGGAAAATATAAAAGAGAGGGGGCATTGTTTAGAAAGAAAAGAAGAGCAACGTATGAAAATTTCTTCCTCTCTCTTTTCTGCTGTACAAAGGTAAAATATAAATACAAGAAAATGAATCTAGGAATGTCAAGTGGCATGCACCTAATGGCTAATTTATAACTAAAATATTCCTACACTATAACCAACTTATCAGATAAATACAAGAAACATAAAATGCTATTTACAAGATGTATATTTTCTAATCTTCTAGAACACATGAACTTGGGCTGCCATGTAGATAGGGCAGCCCAACAAGAATGAGGCCCAAAAATCTTCTCCACAGATCAAATGGCAAAAACCCAACCCAAATGTGTATATACAAAAGCTGAGAAATATCGGACATAGAGCAAAACGTAAAACACTTCATCTCCTCAACTTTCTTTGTCGGAAACTTCTAGAAATCGACTAACACCAACACCCCGCTCCAAGTTGGAAGGGGGGAGGGGGAGTACGAATACCCAACTTGCCCAAGAGATGATGATGAAGTGATCCTGTTAGAGGCTTAGTGAAGAGATCGGTAAGCTGAGAACGAGATCGAACAAAAGAGAGAGAAATTAGCGCAATTAGAAATTGTTGTCGCACAAAATGATAATTAATTTCATCGTGTTTTGTTCGTCCATGGAAGACCGAATTTTTGCGACGTGGAGGACAGCTTGGCTATCTGAGTGAAGGGGAACTGACGGAGAAATGGGCATGGAGAGATCATCAAAGAGGCAGACTAACCAAGTAAGTTCGGCGATAACACGCCGCATAGAATGCTATTCAGCTTCAGCAGGATTGAGAGAGATGCAAGACTGCTTCTTGAACTTCCAGGAAATATGGGAGGTACCTAAGGAGATGTAAAAACCACTCACTGGCCGATGAGATTCCAGGCAAGTCCCCCAATCAGATTCACAAAAGGCGAGTAGCTAAAAAGAAGTTCAAGCAGACATAAATAGGCCATGTCCGAGATATTTCAAGAGATATCGAAGCATTCTAAGTGCGGCATCAAAATGAGGCTGTCTTGGATCTTGCATGTATTGACGTAAGTGTTGCATTGTGAAGGAAAAATCCGGTCTGGTGTGAGTAAGGTAATTGAGTTTCCCTAATAAATGTTTGTACAAAGTTGGGTCTTTGACTGGATCCCCTATTTTTTCCAACAGACGCACAGAAAAGGCAAGGGGGAGGAGACACGACTCAAATTCAAGAGGTCAAATTCCTGCAGTAGATCTAAAGTGAACTTTCATTTGAGAGAGAATCAAGCCTTCAGGTTCTCTGATCACTTCCATTCCTAAAAAGAAATGTAAGTCTCCAAGATCTTTAATTTTAAACTTCTGATGTAGGAAATCCTTTAGGGCATGTAATTCTGTATAGTAATTTCCTATTAAAAGAGTGTCATCGACTTAAACTGCAACTATAGAAATAGATGATCCTCTCTTTTTGAAGAAAAGGGAATAATCATTCATGGAATGAGTGAATCCCTTAAAATTTAGACTTGTAGTAAGTTTAGCATAGCATTGTTGTGAAGCCTGACGAATCCCATAAAGGGATTACCTTAGTCTACAAACATGATTAGGAGATGGTGGTGTAAGTCCAGCATGAAAGTTCATGTAGACTTCTTCATGTAAATCCCCGTGTAAAAAGGCATTATTGACGTCCAACTAGTAAAGGACCCATATCTTCTTAACAGCAATAGCTAAAATACACCTAATTGTGGTAATACTAACCACTAGTGAGTAGGTCTCATAAAAATCAATGCCTTCCTTTTGGATGTCCCCCCTTACACTAACACGTCTTTCAATCTCTCTACTGTCTCATCAGTGTAACGACCCGACCCGTCGTTACTGGAGTTACTGCCCTGTTTTTCCTATTTTATACTTTCATATGTTCCATTATATGTGTTAGGAAAGTTTGAAGTAAATCGAGTAGAATTGAGTTAGAAATGAGGCAATAAACCTCTTTATGGGAAGGTTAGTTTGGAAAAGTCAACTGAATGTTGACGATGAGTTAGAAATCTTGAAATGGATTTCTGATGATTCGACTATTTCGGGGGATGATTTATGACTTAGGAGAGCAATCAAAATTGGATTCGGAGGTCCAGTGTAGATTTAGGCTTGAATTGGCTAAGGTTGAATTTTGACAAATTTCGGACAGTAGACGAGATTTTGAACCGGGACTCGGAATGAAATTTTGAGAGTTGTAGTAGCTCCGTTAGGTGATTTTGATATGCATGAAACATTTTAGATCATTTGGAGGTGTTTAGGTCGGGTTTTAGAGCAAATGCAAGTTTCGAAAGTTTATTGAAACTTAGGTTTGAATCCGTGAGAATATGATAATTTTGATGTTTATGATGGTGTTTTATTTTGCGAACAAGTTTGAATGAGGTAATGTGTCATATCTGTGCATTTGGTTGAAGTACCGGGGGCCTCGGGGTGTTTTCGGAAGGTTAAACGGGAATTTTTTATGTTTCAACAGGTCTGTCATTTTTGCTTCTGGTATTTCCGCATCTGCGGAAAAAGGACCGAAGAAGCAGTTCCGCAGATGCGGCTGAATGGTCGCAGAAGAGGTCCTGGTGAGGCTGGCCTTTTTCGCAAAAGCGGAAGGACTTCCGCAAAAGCGGACACTGCAGAAGTGGTCTAGGCGATTTAATGTGAAACCGTAAAAGCGGTTTATTGACCGCAGAAGTGACAACCGCAGAAGCGGTTAGGTTGTGGCAGAAGCGAAAATCACTAGGGTTTTAATGAAACCAGTGTATCGAATTTTAAGAGTTAGAAACATATTTTTGACTTCGAAAATAAGAAAATTTCGAGCGATTTCATGGAGAATTAGTGGGAATTCATCAGGTAAGAGTTCTTAGACTCGAATTATGTTATTATGATGTAAAAACATAGATTCAACACTGAAAACCCAAGGATTTAAGGGGTAAAAATGGAGGATAGGGCTTGAAACCTAAGAAGATGAAAAATGGAATTTGAGGGGTCAAACGAATTCTGATTTTTATATATTTTATATGCACGGACCCATGGCGAGACGAGGAATACGTTAGTATGATTTTTGGAATTTTTCAAGAAGTGGGCCCGGGGCTCGGTTTTTACCAACTTCGCGAATTGTTATGCTTTTCGAGTAATTTTGATTGGGTTATGTTTTTTCGATCCATATTTTTGTATTCACTATAGTTTTGACTATTCGACGCACGAGGTGGCAAATTCGAAGGGAAAAGGCAATACGAATGAGTCCACGGCTGGTTAGACGTGAGTAGTTAGTATATATGATAGCCTGAGGGTTTGAAACCGCGGCTTATAACATTGTGACGCTATTTTGGGCGTGACTGGCATCCCATGGCAAGTGCAGGATTGGTTATGACTGGGGATTATGACTTGGTCCATCCCGAACAAGAATAATGTTATATTGGCGGTTGAAACACACTCTGTGTTGAGTATATATGAAGGCTATAAGCCATGTTTGGGGCCTTGTGCCGACCTGTAGTGTCCTTAGGGGATAGATATCTATGTAATAGCATTATTTGTATCATCATTGATCTCAGTCCTGCTTTGAAATCACTATTATGAAATGCTAAGTCACATGTTCTTAAAAAATTAAATAAAACTAAAGTTTTCATTGTTAATGAATCGGAAACTGGAAATAAATAAATTGAACTGTTGTGTGACTCATAAGCATGTTGTGGACTGAGTACGGATCGGGATGCACGCCGCAGCGGATGATATGAATATTGAGCCTGGGCTAAATGAGCCCCTCCGGAGTCTGTAGATACCCCTAGTGAGTGTCGTCGATGTTAAACGGATCGGGCTACACGCCGTAGCGGTCATGTGCATTGCATTGCATTCTTGTTTGTAAATTACTTGTATTATCTGTGGTTTGCTATTGTTGTTAGTTCGTGGTAGGTATCGTACTGTTAGTTTTAGCTTTGCTCTGTGGTATTCTGTGGATTTCCTGCTTTCAGCTATTCTATATACTTTTTACTCACTGAGTACTTAGTACTCACCCCTACTCCCTGCACCTTTGTGTGCAGATTCAGGTGCACCAGAGGTCTAGACGAGCATTTCAGTTTCTTATAGAGTATTCGAGTTGCTGAGATAGGTGCTGGCGTTCGTAGGACCTAGCTTCTCTCTTTATTTCAGCCTGTTATGTATATACTTTCAAACTTGAGTATTTTGTTTAGCTATTCCTATTATTATTCAGCTTTTGTTTAGAGGCTCTAAACTCGTGACCCCAGATCTTTTGGGAGTGTTATTTTCGGTGTTCGCACTTCTTATTATTTTTCTTCTACTATTATTATTGCAGTATTATTATTAACTCTCATATTCTTCTTGAATTTGTTCTTTTGGGACTTGTTGTTAAATATGAAACAATAGTTTGGTCTGGCTTGCCTAGCTTTAGAGTTGGGCGCCATCGTGACCGGGTTTGGGTCATGACAAGTTGGTATCAGAGCCTAGGTTACTAGGCCTCGTGAGTCAAGAGCCGGTTTAGCAGGCTCTTGCGGATCGGTATGTAGACGTCCGTATCTATCCTCGGGAGGCTACAAAACTTTTAGGAAACACTTCACTTTCTTGGATTCATATCGTGCGGTTTGTGTTATCATGAAACTAAATTTTTTCGTATTCTATTCTCTCGAAGATGGCGAGAACCCGTGCTAACGGATGTGGTGGACGACCACCGGTGGCACCCAGAGGCCGAGGTCATGGCAGAGGCAGGGTAGCAGCGATAGTACCTACTGACCCACCTGCTGACCAGACTCAGCGTCAGATCCCAGCACCAGTGGGTCAGGTTCAGGTTCAGGAACCAGCAATGTCTATTGAGATACCGGGCCTTCATGAGACCTTAGCACAGATCCTATTAGTGTGTACTAGCTTAGCTCAGGTGGTAGCGACCTCTGCTGCAACAACTTCTTCACAGGCAGGGGGAGGAAATCGGACCCTCGTTGCTCGCACACTAGAGCCGGTAGTTCAGGATTTACAAGCACCTGAGGCAGCTCCAGCTCAGCCAGTTCAGCCGGCTGTGCCAGTCGCACCAGCCCCAGCTCATGTGGTCCCAGTTATGCCTGATGACGAGCATCATCGGTTGGAGAGGCTCGGTAGACTTCAGCCTCCGACATTCAGTGGTGTTGAGGGCGAGGATGCCCAGGGTTTTCTGGATAAGTTCCAGCATATGCTTCGTACTACGGATATTCTAGAGACTAGTGGTGTTGCTTTCACTACCTTCCAGTTCACAGGGCACACATTTAATTGGTGGAGGATTTCGAGAGGCGTCGGTATTTCTGGAGAAGTACGTGCCCCAGTCTCATATGGAGGAGTTGGGTCGTCAGTTCAAGTGGTTGAAGCAGAGAGATATGACCGTGACTCAGTACGAGTTGAGGTTTACACAGCTAGCTCGGCATGCTATGTGGATGATTCCGATAGATCCTGAGGGGATTAGAAGATTTGTGTATGGTCTCAATTATCCTATTCGCATATTGATGGCTAGAGAGAGGGCTACAACAGTTAATTTTGAGGAGGTGGTTGATGCGGCTCGTCAGATTGAGATAGACCGCCATCGAGAGCATGATGAGAGGGAGGCTAAGAGGCCTCGTGGTGCAGGTAGTTATAGTGGTGCTCCGTCTAGGGGCCAGTTTCAGCACAACAGAGGTCGTTCCCTCAGATCTCCTCAGACGGGCCATGCATAGTCTAGTGGGGCTTCGTTAGACCGTGGTCGTCGGGGTCATTAGGGTTATCATGGTTAGTAGGGTCGTCAGTAGATCCAGCCCGCACTAAGCACCCTTCTACCTTAAAGCTCTGCTCCTGCTCCTTCAACTCAGGGTTCATCTGCAGTGAGGGGTTCTCAGTAGTCCCTTTCTCCAGCATCAGGCCGTTGCTTTGAGTGTGGTGAGTTGTGTCATATTAGGAGGCAGTGTCCCCAGTTAGTCTCAACAGAGGGATCGGCCCTCATCTTCAGCTCCTGTTTCTTCAGCACCCGCTCAGTCAGCTAGGAGTGGTGGTCAGGTAGCCAGAGGTCGCCCCAGGGGTGAGGACCGTACTGGCGGAGGTCAGGCTCGTTTTTATGCTCTTCCATATAGGAGGGACGCTAGCGCATCAGATGTAGTTATCACATGTATTATCTCAGTCTGCCACAGGGATGTTTCTGTCTTATTTGATCCCGGATCTACCTATTCCTATGTATCTTCATATTCTACGCATCATTTGGGTACGACCCATGGTATTCTTGCATTTCCCATGCGTGTGTCTACCCTAGTGGGGATACAGTTATTGTGGATCATGTATACCGATCCAGTCTTGTTACTATTGGGGGATCTGGAGACCTGAGTTGACTTATTTTTATTGGGCATGGTGGATTTCAACGTGATTCTAGGCATGGATTGGTTATCTCCTTACCATGCGATTATGTACTGTCACGCCAGGACAGTTACATTAGCTATTCCAGGTAATCCGAGGATCGAGTGGCGAGGCATGACTGATTATGTATCCGACATGGTAGTTTCCTTCCTAAAAGCCCAACGAATGATTGGGAAGGGTTGTTTCTCTTATCTGGCTTTCGTTAGAGATGTTGGAGCTGAGGTTCCTAGTCTTGATTCGGTCCCCGTTGTTAGGGATTTCTTGAATGTATTTCCAGCAGACCTGTCGGGCATGCCGCCGGACAGGGACATCAATTTTGGTATTGACTTGGTGCCGGGCACTCAGCACATTTCTATCCCTCCCTATTGCATGGCACCAGCTGAGTTAAAAGAACAGCTTCAGGAACTCCTAGATAAGGGGTTCATTCGCCCGAGTGTGTCACCTTGGGGTGCACCGGTATTATTCGTAAAGATGAAAGATGGCACAATGCGAATGTGCATTGAATATAGACAGTTGAACAAGGTGATAGTAAAGAATAAGTACCCATTACCTCATATTGAGGACTTGTTTGATCAGCTTCAGAGAGCAAGTGTATTCTCTAAGATTGACCTTCGATCGGGTTATCACCAGTTGAAGATTAGGGATTCATACATTATGAAGACGGCTTTCAGAACGAGATATGGGCACTATGAATTTCTGGTGATGTCTTTTAGGCTGACTAATGCCCCAGCCGCATTCATGCACTTGATGAACAGTGTATTTCGGCTGTATCTTGATTCTTTTGTGATCATATTTATTGATGATATTCAGGTGTACTCGCTCAACCAGGAGGAGCACGCACAACACTTGAGGGTGGTATTGCAGAGATTAAGAGAGGAAAAGCTTTATGCAAAATTTTCTAAGTGTGAGTTCTAGCTTAATACTGTGACTTTTTTGGGACATGTAGTGTCCAGCAATGGTATTCGAGTTGACCCAAAAAAAGTCGAAGCGGTGCAGAATTGGCCCAGACCGTCCTCAGCTACGGAGATCCGGAGTTTCCTCGGTTTGGCAGGCTATTACCGCAGGTTTGTTCAGGGTTTTTTGTCTATTGCTTCACCTTTGATGAAGTTAACACAGAAGAATGCTCCATTTGTGTGGTCTGATGAATGCGAAGAGAGCTTCCAAAAGCTCAAGTCAAATTTGACCACAGCTGTGGTACTTGTATTGCCATCAGCTTCAGGGTCTTATACGGTGTATTGTGATGATTCAAGAGTTGGCATTGGTTGTGTATTGATGTAGGAGGGTAGAGTTATTGCATATGCTTCTCGCCAGTTAAAGTCCCATGAGAAGAACTACCATGTTCACGACTTAGAGTTAGCTATTATTGTTCTTGCCTTGAAGATTTGGAGGCATTACTTATATGGTGTATCTTGTGATGTATATATAGACCACCGCAGTCTTCAGCACTTGTTTAAGCAGAAGGATCTAAATTTGAGGTAGCAGAGATGGCCTGAATTACTCCAAGACTATGACATTACTATCTTGTATCATCCGGGGAAGGCCAATGTAGTGGCTGATGCTTTAAGCTGGAAGGCTATTAGTATGATCATGCTTTAAGCTGGAAGGCTATTAGTATGATCAGCATGGCGTAAATTCCAGTTGGGGAGAGGCCCCTTGCAGTTGATGTTCAGGCTCTAGCTAATCAAATGGTTAGGCTGGATATTTCTGAGCCCATCCGGGTGATGGCTTGTGTAGTATCTTGGTCTTCCTTGTATGACCATATTTGAGAGCATCAGTATGAGGATAAGTATTTGCTTGTCCTGAAGGATAGGGTCCAGCACGTTGATGCCATAGATATAACCATCGGGGATGATAGTGTGTTGCAGATGCAGGGTCGGATTTGTGTGCCTAATGTGGATGGGCTTCGGGAGTTGATATTAGAGGAGGCCCACAGCTCGCGGTATTCAATTCATCTAATTGCCACGAAGATGTACCAAGATTTGAGACAACATTACTGGTGGAGAATGATGGAAAAGGATATTGTGAATTATGTGGCTTGATGTCTTAATTATCAGCAAGTCAAATATGAACACCAAAGACCTGGTGGAGTGTTTCAGCGCATGGATATTCCCGAGTGGAAATGGGAGAGGATTTCTATGGATTTTATGAGTGGTCCTCCCCATACCTTGAAAAAGTTTGATTCAGTTTGGGTAATCGTAGATCGACTGACCAAGTCCGCGCACTTCATTCCTGTGTGTACTACCTATTCATCAGAGTGGTTAGCGAGATTTTCATCAGAGAGATTATGCGGTTGCATGGGGTTCTAGTTTCTATTATATCAGATAGAGGTACCCAGTTCACTTTTCAGTTCTAGAGTACATTTCAGCGAGAGTTGGGTTCACAAGTAGAGTTGAGCACAGCATTTCACCCACAAACGGATGGGCAGTCCGAGCGTACAATTCAGATATTGGAGGACATGTTGTGTGCTTGCATTATTGATTTTGGAGGTTCTTGGGCTAATTACTTGCCTCTTGCAGAGTTTGCTTATAACAACAGCTATCAGTCCAGCATTCAGATAGCGCCATATAAAGCTTTATATGGGAGACGGTGTAGGTTTCCAGTTGGTTGGTTTAATCCCGGTGAGGCTAGATTATTGGGGACAGAGTTAGTTTAGGATGCCTTAGACAAGGTGAAGGTAATTCAGGAGAGGCTTCACAGAACTCAATCGTGTCAGAAGAGTTACGCGTACCGAAAAGTCTGAGATGTGTCTTATTCAGTGGGCGAGAAGGTATTGCTGAAATTGTCTCCTATGAAGGGCGTTATGAGGTTTGGAAAGAAAGGAAGCTGAGCCCAAGGTTCATTAGACCTTTTGAGGTACTTAGGAAAATTGGGGAGGTGGCTTATATGCTTGATTTTCCACCTAGCTTGTCGGGAGTTCATCCGGTGTTCCATGTTATTATGATCTAGAAGTACGTTGGAGACCTGTCTCATGTATTAGATTTCAACATGATACAGCTGGATGAGCACTTGACCTATGATGTGGAGCCGGTAGCCATTCTGGGTCGACAGGTTCGTAAGTTGAGATCCAAAGATATACCTTCTGTGAAGGTGCAGTGGAGAGGTCGCCCCGTAGAAGAAGCAACTTGGGAAACCGATCAGGAGGTGCGGAGCAAATATCCACACCTATTTGAGACTCCAGGTACGTTTCTTGACCCGTTCGCGGACGAGCGTTTGTTTAAGTTGGGGAGAATGTAATGACCTGACCCATTGTTTCAAGAGTTACCGCCCCGTTTTCCCCATTTTATACTTTCATAAGTTCCATTATATGTGTTTGGAGAGTTTGAAGTAAATCGAGTAGAATTCAGTTAGAAATGAGGCAATAAACCTCTTTATGGGAAGGCTAGTTTGGAAAAGTCAACCTAATATTGACTGATGAGTTAGAAAGCTTAGAATAGATTTCTGATGATTTGACTAGTTTCAGGGGATGATTTATAACTTAGGAGAGCAATCGGAATTGAATTCGGAGGTCCGGTGTAGATTTAGGCTTGAATTGGCTAAGGTTGAATTTTAGCGAATTCCGGACGGTAGGCGAGACTTTGATTCCGGGCTCGGAATGAAATTCCGAAGAGTTGCAGTAGCTCCGTTAGGTGATTTTGGATATGCATGCAAAATTTTAGATCATTCGGAGGTGTTTAGGTCGGGTTTTAGAGCAAATGCAAGCTTCAGACATTTTAGTGACACTTAGGCTTGAATCCATAAGAATATGATGATTTTAATGTTTATGATGGTGTTTTATGTTACGAGCAAGGTTGAACGAAGTAATGTGTCATATATGTGCATTTGGTTGAGGTCCAGGGGGCCTTGGGGTGTTTTCGGAAGGTTAAACGGGAATTTTTGAAGTTTTAACTTGTCTGTCATTTTTGCTTCTTGTATTTCCACATCTGCGGAAAAAGGACCGTAGAAGCTGTTCCGCAGATGCGCCTGAATGGTCGCAGAAGCGGTCCTGGAGAGGCTAGCCTTTTTCGCAAAAGCGGAAGGACTTCCGCAGAAGCGGACACCGCAGAAGTGGTCCAGGCGATTTAATGGGAAACCGCAGAAGCGGTTGGGTTGTCGAAGAAGCGAAAATCACTGGGGTTTTAATAAAACTAGTGTATCAAATTTTCAGAGTTAGAAACATATTTATGACTTCGGGAAGAGGCGAATTTCGAGCGATTTCAAGGAGAATTAGTGGGAATTCATCAGTTAAGAGTTCTTAGACTTGAATTATGTTATTATGATGTAAAAACATAGATTAAACACTAAAAACCCAGGGATTTAAGGGGTAAAAATGGAGGATAGGGCTTGAAACCTAAGAAGATGAAAAGTGGAATTTGAGAGGACAAACGGACTCCGATTTTGGTAAATTTTATTTGCACGGACTCATGGCGAGATGAGGAATCTGTTGGTATGATTTTTGGAATTTTACGAGAAGTGGGCCCGGAGCATGGGTTTTACCAACTTCGTGAATTGTTATGCTTTTCGAGTAATTTTGATTGGGTTATGTTTCTTTGATCCATATTTATGTATTCACTGTAGTTTTGACTGGATTCGACACACGAGGCAGTAAATTCAAAAGGAAAAGGCATTGCGGACGAGTCCACGGCCGATTAGAAGTGAGTAGTTAGTATATATGATTGTCAGAGGGTTTGAAACCCCGGCTTATCACATTATGACGCTATTTAGGGCATGACTTGCATCCCATGGCAGGTGCGAGATTGGTTATGACTGGGGATTGTGACTTGGTCCATCCCGAACAAGAATAATATTATATTGGCGGTTGAAATGCACTCTATGTTGAGTATATATGTTGGCTATAAGCCATGTTTGGGGCCTTGTGTCGACCTGTAGTGTCCTTAGGGGATAGATATCTATGTGATAGCATAATTTGTAAAATCATTTATCTCAGTCCTAGTTTGAAATCACTATTATGAAATGCTAAGTCACATGTTCTTGGAAAATTAAATAAAACTAAAATATTTTTCATTGTTAATGAATCGGAAACTGGAAATAAATAAATTAAACTATTGTGTGACTCATAAGCATGATGTGGACTGAGTACAGATCGGGCTGCACGCCGCAGCGGATGATATGAATATTGCGCTTGGGCTGAAGGAGCCCCTCCGGAGTTTGTACACACTCCTAGTGGGCACCGTCGATGTTAAATGGATCGGGCTACACGTCGTAGCGGTCATGTGCATTGCATTGCATTCTTGTTTGTAAATTACTTATGTTATCTGTGGTTTGCTATTGTTGTTAGTTCGTGGTAGGTATCAGACTGTTAGTTTTAGCTTTGCTCTGTGGTATTCTATGGATTTCCTGCTTTCAGCTATTTTATATACCTTTGGCTCACTAAGTACTTAGTGTGAGCACGTGATTTTTACCCTATATATAAGTTATTCCCATAAAAATTCAAAATAAATAAAATAAATGGGCTTTCTTAGTAAAAGACCCGAATTGGGCCATTTTCCTTAATTTTGCCTAGCCCAAATACCCAAAACCTATCCAATTAGCCCACACTCAAGACCAACCCACAACTAAACCCGACCCGACCCGACCCGTTTTCTTTTAAAATTAACAGACCTTTCATCATATAGGGACACGGAATTCGCGTGTCTCTATCTTCTCCTTCACTTAGCCAAGCACGAAAGTTATTTAGCAGAGAAAAATTGAGAGATTTGAGGGGGAGAGAGAGAATTTGGAGAGAAAAATTAAGAGAGAAAATTCAGAGAGAACTCAAAAAAAAATATTCCAGAAGAAACTCCAGAGGAAAATTTCAGATTTAAAATTAGATTCTAGGGTTTGTTTTCTATTTTTTGGTTCATCGTTTGTTCTTCTTTTGTTCGCGATGGAGTTCGACTGAGTTGGATTGGATTTCCGAGCTCGTCGCTGTTGTTTCTTGTTTTCTCTCCAACGATTCTAGCCAAAAGTTCATCTCGAAGGTTCATTTAGGTTCAATTCGAATCTCTGACGAGTTTTGTATTTGTCGATGGTCATACTCTGAGTTTTCCGGTCAGATTCGTTGTTGCTGTAGTTTGCTCCTTGCTGCTGTTCACAGTTGACATTTTAGACCAAAACATTGTATTTGCTGACTCCTCTACTATTACGAAAATGATTTCGACTAAACAGGTTCATCTCGTTTTCTTTTCTTCTTACATCTAAAAGCATGAATCAAATATTACTAATGGTTGAAGTTTGCTGGTACATCTTGGCTTAATTTGTGTTGTTATTGCTGTCGTTGCCTCTTGATTTTTCTGTTGTAGTGCATTATGAGCGTTTATTGATGGATTAGAACATTTGTCTCTGGATTGGTCTAGCATTGAATCTGATTTAGCTTCGTGTTCCCGGTACTTGATGCATCGGCATAGTAATATTTTGGTTAGCGTTTAATTCGTCTTCGCCGCTTTCATCAAATCTATTTTAGTTGTCGGATTGATGGTATTTTATTTGTTTTGAGGGATTTTTCAGCCATTTCAGATCTGTTCAGGAGTATAGATAACTAGTAAGTGTTGAGTTTATTTCTTCTTTGCCAAATTAAAAAAAGGATACATCGTCTACTCGATTCTACTAGTTTTTGTTTGAGATCGTTGCTTGAGGTATCCGTTCCCTAGTTCCGCTTGTTTGACACCAGCAAATTCTCTAGTCCGGAATTGTTCTGTTGCTAGATTGTTGTTTTTTTTTTCTTGTTGGATTGCAGAATCAAGGGCTGTGCATTTCGATTTCTCTTCATTGTTACATTGAAGAAATTTTAATGAAGCTTGTGTTTTCCAAGGTTTTGGTTCGAATCACTGTTGTTTACCAAGTGCCTTGAAGTTCATATTTCTGTCGTTGCTTGTCATTTTACGTATATGTTCTTCTGAACAACGCAAAAGTACAACATTAAACAGAGCGTTCATTTAAGGATTTATGGGTCTTGAACGGATTAAGCAATGTAGAGAAAGAGTGTGTAAGGAAAAATGGAAAAAACAAAGCCAGCTAGTTCTTCATTTACTTCTGATCTTTTGGTTCTAAGGAATCTGCTGTTTCTTCAACTTTTATGATTTTTGGCTCTATAGCTTTCATGGATTCAAACATATAGTAGGCGCAGATTGCGAAACTCGTCGACAAGGTTAGATTTCGAAACTCACGGACTGAACTTTTATTTTTATTCACGTGATTTTAGTCTAGATTTATCAATCTCTTTTAGTGGTTGTAATATGTTAACGTCCATGTTTGTAAATCAACTGCTGTTAGAACTTATTTTGTTTTAATCTTTTTAAATCTTGCCCATTAATATTTCTCACCCAAGGATTTAGGCCATAATTGCGTGCAAATCGATTTAAGGAAATCGTCTCAAATTAGATTAAAATAATATTTATGAACATCCGTAATTAGTTTGTTTTAGTCGAGTAAAGCCTTTTGGAATAATTTGAGGTGCATACATTGTGCGGCCCTCGTGTTAATTAGCTTTAATTCAACCTTAAAATCCGAGGCGTGCCATTTAGCAAATTCCATGGCCCTCGCAAACTATAAATGTGAAAATTGCTTTAGGCACATTAGTTAATAATATTACCTTCCTAAATTCGGGTGCGCATTTATGTGACCCAAATCTTACTCTCGGCGAAACTGAAATGCATTAAAGTCACAGGCGTACCGGTTGCGGTGTGACTCGAAATGTATTTTCGTGACGTCGCAATTCTTCTAAAATTAAAAAGCAGAACATAAAATCACATAATTAAAATATATAAAGAAATCAGATAAAAACAAAAATTGCAGTTGAGCGACCGTGCTAAAACCACGGAATCCGGGAGTGCCTAACACCTTCTCCGGGTTAACGGAATTCCTTATCCAGGTTTCTAGTTTCGCAGACTATATTACAGAGTCATAAATTTCCTCGGTTCGGGATTAAACCGGTGACTTGGGACACCATTATTTTCCCATGTGGCGACTCTAAAAAATTAAATAAATTGATCACGTTTCCGACTGTCCTTTAAGTGGAAAAACTCATTCACTGATTATTATTATATCCCTTCTCGGGGTGTAGTATTAAATAGTGGCACATTACGTACACGTTTTGTGCGTAGAAAAAAAGGAGGTGTGATAGAAATCTTTCAAGATAGAACAGAAATGACGATTATTAATTGTGTTGTTTGCACTTGGCGTGTGTTTAAATATTCGAATGGCGAAGGCATTTTGTTCTGCTACCCAAACACTTTATCCTTCGTTAACCCTTTGAGCCTTATGTATTTTCTTTCATACCCCTCATTCGGACTTAGTAGTAAAGGAACACATAGAAAAGAGGAGAAAAGAAAAGAAACAAAAATAACAAAAAAAAATATGAATGAAAAGGATAAATAGAACAACGAGGAATTGGGAACTACGTTTGACCTGATTCCTCAAAGAGGATACGTAGGCACCTCACGGCTCGGTCATAGTGTGAATAAAACTAAAAAATCACCAAGCAAGAAACTGGGGCAAATAATTGTGTTTATTATAAATAAATATGGGTCCGAAGGTTGTAAATTGTGAACCCAAAGTTGAATTGTTTTGAGCCT
The DNA here is from genome assembly GCA_032618575.1 of Nicotiana noctiflora. Classification (NCBI taxonomy): domain Eukaryota; kingdom Viridiplantae; phylum Streptophyta; class Magnoliopsida; order Solanales; family Solanaceae; genus Nicotiana; species Nicotiana noctiflora. The sequence goes on from JASVEL010000919.1 coordinate 277,925, forward strand.
TTAATACCCTTTCTTTCTAGCCCTATCCAAATCCCACATTACGGTCCAAAGAAAGACTTTCCGATCAGTCTTCAAAAGATGCCACGTCAGGCGAACGAGAGAATCCTATCAGAACATAACACTCCGATTCTCAGTAGAAAAGACTCTAATTTCCAGCAGAAGAAATATGAGAGAGTCTTAGCAGTAACACCCTCAATCCCCAGATGAAGAGTAATACAAATGAGAGAGTCTTATCGGTGAAAACCTTCACGGGCACCATAAGACGATGAAAGCTTGAGAGAAAAAGCAAAATGAGAGAGGCATGATAGTGAAAACCTTTCTGGTACTACAAGGAAAATAAAGATTGAGAATAATATGGAAATCACCAGACAGAAATCTTGAAAGAGGATTGACGACGGAGAATAGGCCATATGTGCATGTCATGACCATTAGAATCGGTATCCGCGTTTGATAGGGTTTTATTTTATAGTTTCTTTTGTTAGAAAATCATCTTTTCTTTGTATTCTATATTGGTTTCCTTTTTTCTTTTTCCTTTCATTAAAAATTCCGCAGTAGAGTCTGTTTGGTCAAAACAAGTTAGAAATGGCTTCAAAATATGCCATCGGTTTTCCAATTATGCAAGACGAGATCTGATTGGTACACCCAAGTGGTATAAGTCAGGAGGGAACAAGCGCAAGGCTGGTGTCAGAAAGGATATTTCCCAGCAAGAGGAAATTGACAAAGGGATGGATCAGTGTCAAGGAGGATATATCCATCAAAAAGCGAAGGTTGATAACCTCGAGGCCAAGGCCAATGAGACTCAAAGGTCGGGGAAATGCTCGTTCCTGATCTATGCCACAAAAGAAAAGGGATATCCAAAAAAAAAAAAATTCAGTGACATGGGTGAACGAAAAATGTTTCATCTATAAAACATGCAAGATCCTCAAGCAGAATCACTGACATAGGAATTTGAGTGGTCAGGATACCAGTGGACAGCAACGATGAAAGGCTTGTGAATAAAGAGTCATCAAGCAGGACGGGGAGGCAAGAAAAGGGAAGACTATCCCCAGCAGGAATATCATCCCTAGCAAACAACAAGTTTTAACAATGAACTGCATAGCAGGGAAAGATGAGGAGAACTGTCCCCAGCAGGAGCATCACAACCAACCACCGTGTTTTAAACTAATAAGTTTTCTTTGATTTGAAGTAGGAAAAGGAAATGGCGTTGATGGCGGAAAGACATGCCACAAGGAAGATTATCAAACTGGGGCAGAAAATTTTCCTTTCATTTGGAAAATTTTCTGGAAGACAGGTATCCATTTGGGGAAGAAGAAAGATAACACTAGTTTTAAGGGAAGTGGCCCTTGAATATGTATTATCCCCAGCAGTGTGGAAAGAAAGAAAATAACCAGTTTTAATGAAAGGAGTTGTATCCCTAGCGGCAGAACAAAAGGGATGAAACTTGGGTTCAGAAAAGCAAGAAGCCAGTGTCATCCCCAGCAGCTTTGAAAGAAGTCGGTTAACACGAGAGAATGATCCTGTAACCAGATTTATCCCCAGCAGCTTTGAGAGAAGGAAAACAACAAGTTGCGGCAAAGGAAGTTATACCCCAGCAGGCAGAACAAAGTGAGGGAACTTGTGTTTAGAAAAGCAAGAGGCAGGTATCACCCCTAGCGGTTCGGAAGAATGAAACACTAAAAGGTTCCCCCGGCGACATTATATCCTACAGTTTTTAAGAGAGCAAAGTGCGAGTCTTGAAGGAAGTTGGAAGAGAAGAATGGGGGTTCCTCGACAGTATAGTCACCAGCGGACAACATTTCAGATCCCCATCGATCTCAAAAGAAAACAGAAGTTTTGAAGAAAATGGAAAGGGAGGAAATAAAGAAAATCTTCCGAGCAGCATTATCCCCAGCAGGTAAGTGAACAATTCTAAAGATCTCCCCAGCAATCAGGAGAGAAAGCAACACGACCCAGGAGGAAAGCAATTCCGGAACAATGTAATTCAAAAGAAAGGATGGTTTAAGAGGTGTGACACTTAGTACTCACCCCTACACCCTGCACCTTTGTGTGCAAATTCAGGTGCGCCGGAGGTTTAGACGAGCTATCCAGTTTCTTACAGAGTATTCGAGTTGCTGAGGTAGCTGCTGGCGTTCGCAGGATCTAGCTTCTCTCTTTATTTCATCCTGTTATCTATATACTTTCAAAGTTGAGTATTTTGTTCTGTTATTAATATTATTATTCAGATTTTGCTTAGAGGCTCTAGACTCGCAACCCCAGATCTATTGGGAGTGTTATTTTCGGTGTTCGCACTTCTTATTATTTTTATTCTACTATTATTATTGGGCGCCATCACGATCGGGTTTGGGTCATGATAATCAGAATGGTGCTTAACTTTTTAAGCCCTACTTGCATGGAAAAACTTTCCTTCTTTGTGGTAATTCCACCACTTCCCAAGTTTGATTATGTTCTAATGCCTCAATCTCCTTTTTCATTGCCTCCTGCCATCCTGGATGGTGCGCAGCCTGGGTAAAAGATACAAGTTCTTGTATATTTGAAAGGAAGTTAAGCATATGTTGGTTGGCATTTGATAGACCACAAAAGGAAAAAGAAGAAAGAGTAACAGGTGTGAGAAAGCAAGAACTGCTCATATATGTGAGTTGCAAGGCATTGCAGATATAATCTTTAAGATAAGCTGGAGTAATATGAGGAGAAAAAATATAACACTTTGGAATAAAGTCTGATGAAATGTTCTGCATATTACTCAATGGAATATGGCCTAATATATAATTCCATAGATATTCTTTTACATTTGGATCAGAAAACACAAAACAAGAATTAAAAACAGTTTGGAATGTGAATTTCTTTTGAAACAAAAATACTAGTTGACTTAGATAAAGTCTTAGGAACACCAGCTGAATGGTTTGATTTAAGAATGTAAAGTCCTCTATCTTCTCTACCAATCTTCATAGTTCTCTTCAGTGAAGGGCCCTACAGTGAAAAAATAAGAAAAATGGGTGAATAAGACATATTTCTTGAGTTGTCTGCGTAATTTATGCACAGATAAGAGGTTGAACCTGAAGGATGGAATATATAGAACATCATGTAAAACCATGTTAGGTATTAATGAAATAGAACCTGAATAAGTGAATTGACTCTATAGGAATTAGGTAGTTTTACCATGAGAGGTTTATGTAAGGCCACGAAATTTTTTTTGAGTAATTTAAGATTTTTTCATGCCAAGGTAGGCTAATTATTTTATGTTGTGAGAAACTGAGGATCAATAATATGGTGGATATCAATTAGATATGTTAATAAACGTATAAGTCATATTAGAAGTGAATTGAGGTCTAAAGAGAGGCCTAAGTCTAAGCCAAGTTGGAAAATTTTATATTAGACAAAAGTTGTAAATGAGTACGCACAAGACCTCACTTTGAATGATCATGTCTCCAGTTATATAAGGAGCTATGTAATTCAAAACATCTCAAATTAAAGCCCTTTGAGTCTAGTTTCCAACTCAACAAACTGCTTGTCATTTGGAGGTGTATACATTTATGACTATTTTACTGGGCACGTGTCACTAGCGCACCCAGGTGCGCGATCGCGCTAGTGGACACGCATATTGCGAACTATTCTTCCTTTGTCGCGCTACTTTAGTGCAACCAGATGCACGATTGCGCTAGTGGAAGGCTTCTAAATACACCTAAGGACCGGAATTAAGATAATTTGAAACATTTTCTAAGCTTAGGTGTGTTTTTAAGTGTGTTTTTAAGTGTGTTTTCATGGTGATTTGACTTCTCAATCACTAGTTACAGCATGATTTTGATTGGATTTCTTCAAAATCTCAAGAACACCCCAAATTTGTCTTTCAAGATTTGGTCTACAAGAGGTAAATCCTACTCTTTAAGCTTACATATATGGAGTTATTATGGAATTGTGAGTATGAATCATGTATTACAAGTTGTGGTATAGTGATTGGAGGCCATAAATTCCCTATTTAAATACATGATCATAGTAGGGATTTAAAGGTGATTATTTGATAGAATTTTGTTGGTTGGGTGTGAATGGTTGATCACACATGTGATGTTAGGAGTATGAATTGGTTAGAAATGATGGTGGAGTGAATTATTGGTTAATGGTGATAGTTGGATGTCACGATCCGGATTTCCCCCACCATCGAGATCGTGATGGCGCCTACTCGTGGTAGCTAGGCAAGCCAACTCATTCAACATTTTCCTATTCATACCATCATTTTTGTTCTCATATTTAATAGCAAGAATAATACTCATATCTTTAAATGCGGAAGTCTTTCGAATAAAATATGAATAGTAGTGTAAAGTAACTGACATAAATCCTCTACCCAAGATGTGGAGTCACCAACACACGAACTACTAAGGAATAACTACACATAATGGTCTAAAAGAAATAAATAATAACCGTCTGTCTCGGAACAATGAGACCACAGCAATAATAAAAGCAAATAGACGAGACGCTGGGCCTGCAGACGCCTGCAAGCTACCTTGGTGTAACGACCCGGCCCGTCGTTACGGGAATTACCACCCCGTCACCTTGCATTTACATGCTTTATGCTTTTATATCAGTGTTAGAGTTTATCGGGTGAGCTAGAAGTGATTCGGGTTGAAAATGAGGCATATAGCCTTTTTGAAGGAAGCTTGAATATGGAAAGTCAACTTGGAGTTGACTATTTGGTTAGAATGCTCGGAATCAGATTCTGGTGATTCGACTAGCTTCGGGGGATCATTTATGACTTAGGGGAGCAATCAGAATCGAATTCGGAGGTCCGGTGTAGCTTTAGGCTTAAATTGGCTAAGGTTGAATTTTGGCGAAAAACAGACGGTAGGTGAGATTTTGATCCGGGGGTCGGAATGGAATTCCGACAATTTTTTCAGCTTTGTTATGTGGTTTTGGATATGTCCGCATATTTTCAGGTCATTCGGACGTCGTTTGATCGGGTTTTGGATTGAATGTTAGTTTCGGAAGTTTTGAAGAAACTTAAGTTTGAATCCGTGTGAAAATGGTGATTTTGATGTTTAGGATGGTGTTTTTGTGTTTGGAAGATGTCTGTATTATGTTTTGGAGTAAATTGGTGGTTTTCGTTGGGGTCCCAGGGGCCTCGGGATGAATTCAGACCATCATCCGAGCATTTTAGATTTGGAAAAACTTGCAGAAAATTGCAGGTCTGTGCAGCAAGAAATAAGCCTTTGCGAAGCGTGCGGGCAGTCGCGTTCACGAATGCCGTTCAGGCAAATGCATCGCGTTCGTGTGAGAGTGGGTCGCGTTCGCGAAGGAGGAGAAAGCGAAGCTTCGCGTTCGCGTGGGGCTGTACGCATTCGCGTAGAAGAAAAATCCGGCGCTGGGAGATTGTGCTTCACGAATGCGTGGGGAAGCGTCGCGTTCGCGAAGGGATAACTGAGCGAGCCATCGCGGACGCGTGAGGACCTTCGCGAACGCATAGAGTAACGGGTCTGTCGGTGAAATTAAATTGCAGGAATAGTGTGGTCGCGGGTTCATTCACCAAAAACACAATTTTTGAACCCTAGAGAGAAGAACTCACGGGAAAACGCTGGGAATTCATCGGAGATAAATTTCTTGACTCAAAAACGTAATTTTATGGTAGAATTAACATCAATCTTCATGCAATTTGGTAGAAACTGTGAAGGATTATGGAAAAACAATTTTTTGAGTTTTGAAAGGCCATTCGAACTCCGTTTTCGATAAATCTTATATGCACGGACTCGTGGCGAGACGAGGATCGCGTTGGTATAAGTTTCGGAATTTTTCGGACAGCCGTCCGGGGTCGGGTTTTACCAACTTAGTGTATTTATGTATTTTTCATGTAAATTGAATTGGGTTATGTTTCTTTGACCCGTAAATGACATAATTATTGTGGTTTGAATAGATTCTACGCGCGAGGCAGCAAATTCTAAAGGAAAGGGCATTGCGGGCGAGTCTATGACCGGCTAGAGGTGAGTAGTTTGTGTATATGGTAGCCTGAGGGTTCGAAACCCCGGCTTAGCACATTGTGACGCTAGTAGGGCGTGGCTCGTACCTCGTGGCAGGTGCGGGATTGATTGTGCCTGGGGATTGAGACTTGGTCCATCCAGGATATGAAAAATATGCTATTAGTGATGGAAAAACATTGTGTTTGACATATTTGTGGGCTGTAAGCCTTGTTTGGGGCCTTGTCGACCTGTAGTATCCCTAGGGGATAATATACATGTGATAGCTATACTTGCTTAAATCACTTATCTCAGTCCTGGGTTGAAATCACTGTATTGAATTGTTAAGCAACCTCTTTTGCAAAAAAAAAAAGTTAATGTATTTTCATAATTAATGAAAAGGAACCTGGAAATAAAAAAATGAACTGTTTTGTGACTTATATGATTATTGTGGACTGAGGATGGATTGGGCTGCACGCCGCAGCGGTTATTATGATATGAGGATCGGGCTGCACGCCGCAGCGCTATTTGCGTTTGGGCTGTAGGAGCCCCTCCGGAGTCTGTACACACCCCCAGTGAGCGTCGTCGACGTTAAATGGATCGGGCTACACGCCGTAGCGGTTATGTGCTTTGCATTGCATCTTTATCTGTGAATTATCTGTGATAATTGTATTGTACTGTTGTTGCTAGTTCGTAGGAGGATCAGACTGTAGTTTAGCTTTATTTTGTGGTATTCTGTGGATTTCTTGCTTTCAGCTACTTGTATATATTTATTACTCACTGAGTACTTAGTACTCACCCCTACTCCCTGCACCTTTTGTGTGCAGACTCAGGTACTCAGGAGAAGTAGACGAGCATTTCCAGCTTTTGTAGAGTCATATCGAGTTGCTGAGGTAGCTGCCGAGGTTCGCAGAACCTATCTTCTCCTCTCTTTTCAGTTGCTATTTTATGTTCAGATTTGAGAACTTTTATACAGTATTCTCTACTTTGGTTCGGTTTTGTTTAGAGGCTCTAGACTTGTGACTCCAGATCTTTAGGAGTGTTAGTTGTTTTTTGCACTTCTCAGTATTTGTTCGTATTATTAATATTGGAGTTCTTTGAGTCATATATTCTTCTTGAGATGTCCATTTGGGACTGTTATTCATTGTGATAAACAATTGTTGGTCTGGTTGGCCTAGCTAAATTGTTGGGCGCCATCACGACCGGATTTGGGTCGCGACACTCAGTCTCGGAAGCAAAGAAATCCCACAAGTACTCTACTACTGCTGCTCCTGCTCGAAACCTGGACCTGTGCAAAAACGCACAGAAGTGCCGTATCAGCACAATCCGACCCCATGTGCTGGTAAGTGCCTGGCCTATCCCGGCGAAGTAGTGACAAGCCTAGGACCAGACACTCACATAAACCTGTGCAGTTCTATATAATGTATATTCCACAAAATAACAGAATTATCGATTATTACAACTAACAAAAGAGGTATCATGCTGGGGGAAACACAATCAGCAACATATAATAAATCAGTAAAGAGAATCAGAGTGTTATAAAAACAACTATCACCAAAACAAGAAATTTAAATGGTTGCACGGCATCACCCTTCGTGCTTTTACTCTCATCCTCACCAAATAATCAAATAAAAGTGCACGGCATCACCCTTCGTGCTTTTACTCTCATCCTCACCAAATAAGCAAATAAAAGTGCACGGCATCACCCTTCGTGCTTTTACTCTCATCCTCACATCCATGGCACGACATGATCCTTCGTGCATGGTTTAAATAACAACGGAACGGAATGTTCCTTCGTGCATAATCAGTAAAAATGGCACGGCATGATCCTTCGTGAATAATCAGTAAAACAAGGCACAATATGATCCTTCGTGCATAATCATTAAAACACGGCACGTCATGATCCTTTGTGCATAATGAGTAAAACAAGGCACGGCATTATCCTTCGTGCATAATTAGTAAAGCAAGGCACGACATCACCCTTCATGCATTATCACTCTTCTTCACCCAAATAACAATCACAGTTAAGGGCAAAAGAATAACAAATAATATGAACCGTCCCGGCAGGGGAAACAATAATAATCACGGTAAAGTCTCGGCAAGGGAAACAATAATCAACTTCGCAATAAAGTCTCGGCAAGGGAAACAATAATCAACTTCACAATAAAGTCCCGGCAAGGGAAACAATAATCAACTTCACAACCAGGCAAGGGTTCAAGAATATGACTTAAAAACATCCCACATTAACTCACAATATATGTCAACAAAAGACTCATGGTCATGCTAGACGCCTGTGTATAGATGCTTGTCACTACAGCCTATACACCGCACTCGATCACATAGCAATTAGCACATTAAATCATATTCCCTCAAGCTAGGATAGATCAAACACTTACCTCGACGGCTTATAGTCCACTCAATCCTCAAGCAATACTTTTCCTTTTGAATTTGGCTCCAAATCAATCGTATCTATACACAATTTATTTAATATCATCAATTCTACTCAACAAACCAACCCAATTGCCTAATTAAAGTATTTTTAACATGCTGTCCAAAAATTGTAAAATCGACCCGGGTTCGCTTGGTAAAAAAATTCCGAAAATTATACCAATGGATTCCGGGTGTTGCCACGAGTCCGTAAATATAAAGAACACCAAAATTGGAGTCCGTTTGGCCCCTCAAATCAACCCCTAAAGGTCTCATAATTCCAGGCCCCAAAATCCTATTTTTCTGCTATTTTTATGAATTAAAGAATGGGATTGTGGTTTATTATCACCCATAAACGAGTTTTAATAATAAAATCACTTGCCTCTGTGATACCCACTGATTTTCCTTTTAAAAGATCGACTTAGAACCGTCTTCCCGTTCAAAATTTGGAAAAGAACTCGAACTGCTCATTATAGGTATACTGTTCACGCGTTTTATTGGTCCCAATGGATTCCTTGTGAAATTTAAATGAATTTAGGCTTTTGAATCACTCAGTTTGACCATATAACGAAGGCGATATGTAGGTTTTAAGATTTGCAAATAGTGCAGGTTTTTAATACGCCGTCAGGGGCAATTTCGTCATTAACCTAAAAATCTGGGCAACCTTAGTAAAATGGCCATAAAATCCTCATACGATGTCCAAATTCGTTGATTCTTTTTGCTACGGGTTCGTAATTACGATATGGATCTAATGCTTCATTCAAAATAGTAATCAAAGCTCATTTATTCAATATGATATCATTTATGCTTGAAGAAACGATGTCGAAGCATAAGAAAACGAGCATAACGCAACCCAAACATATCCGAAACACGTCAAACGACGTCCATTTTCGACCAAACTTTACATGAAGTGCTTAAACAATATATAAGACTTGTACCGGGCGTCAAAACAAAAATACGAGCCCGATACAATGGTCTTTTAATCAATTTTCCTTTCCATTTTCATTAATAATTTCAGAAAAACAATTACACGGAAAAATTCATATCTTGGGCTCTAGGCCTCGTAATTCGACACCGGACACATTCCCGAGTCCCATATTTTCCTACGGACCTTCCGGGACCTTCCGATCTCGGGTCTAGGTTCGTTTACCAAAAATGTTGACCGAAGTCAACTATATCAATATTAATATCAAATTTCTTTAAATTTTCCATAGCATTCACATATTCTAACACAAAAAATTTTCGGCTACGTGGCCGGACTACGCATGTAAATTGAGGCAATATAAAATAAGGTTTCAAGGCCTCGGAAGTGCGGAACAGATGAGGAAAGCAGGTGATGACCCTTTGGGTCGTCACATCCTCCACCTCTAAAACAACAGTTCGTCCTCAAACGGACAAGAGAAGGAAGTACCTGAGTCGGGGAACAATTGTGGGTAACGGCTCTGCATATCAGACTCGGACTCCCAGGTCGATGCCTCAGGAAGCTGACCTCTCCATTGGACATGCATGGAAGGAAAACTCTTCGACCTCAACTGCCGAACCTACCGGTCTAGAATGGCCACCGGCTCCTCCTCGTAAGATAGATCCTTGTCCAATTGGAGAGTACTGAAGTCTAACACATGTGTAGGATCGCTGGGGTATCTCCGAAGCATAGATACATGAAAAACTAGGTGCACGGCTGATAAGCTAGGTGGCAGTGCAAGTTTGTAAGACACCTCTCCCACTCGGTCCAGAATCTCAAATGGACCAATATACCTAGGGCTAAGCTTGACCTTCTTTCCGAACCATATCACGCCCTTCATAGGCGATACCCGGAGCAATACCCGCTCACCAACAATCCGCATAAGTCTTCTGTCTGGACTGAGCTGAACGCAACCTCTCCTGGATAGTCTTGACCTTGTCTAAGACCTCCTGAACTAGGTCTGTACCCGGCAAGCGAGCCTCTCCCGGCTCAAACCATCCGACTGGACACCGACATCGCCTACAATACAATGCCTCATATGGAGCCATCTGAATGCTAGACTGATAGCTGTTTTTGTAGGCGAACTCTGCTAATGGCAGAAACTGGTCCCACGAGCCTCCAAAATCAATGACATAGGCTCGGAGCATGTCCTCTAGGATCTGAATAGTCCTCTTGGACTGACCGTCCGTCTGAGGATGGAAAGCTGTACTCAACTGAACCTGCGTGCCTAACTCTTGCTGGACCGATTTCCAGAAATGCGAGGTAAATTGCGTACCCCGATCTGAGATAATAAACACCGGCACCCCATGGAGGCGAAGTGTGCTGACTTGGTCAGCCTATCAACAATGACCCAAACAGCATCAAATCTCCTCCAAGTCAAAGGAAGTCCAGTAACGAAGTCCATTGTAGTCCGCTCCCATTTCTGCCCGGGAATTTCAATCATCTGGAATACACCACCAGGCCTCTGGTGCTCATATTTCACCTGCTGACAGTTTAGACATCGAGCGACATATGCAACAATGTCCTTCTTCATCCTACGCCACCAATAGTGTCGTCGTAAGTCTTGATACATCTTTATGGCGCCCGGGTGAATAGAATACCACGAACTGTGGGCCTCCGCTAAGATCAACTCTCGATTCCCCTCAATATTGGGCACACAAAATCGACCCTGCTATCTCAATACCCCGTCATCATCTAGATTTACCTTCGTGGCACCTACCCGCTGTACTGTATCTCTCAAGTCACGCATATGAGGATCATCAAATTGCCTCTCACGGATACGCTCTAACAGAGATGAACGAGCGACCGTGCAGGCTAACACCCTGCTAGGCTCAGAAATGTCTAATCTCAAACCCCAAGAAACTCCGAATCTCGGTCACTGAAGCTGGTTGAGTCCAATTCTTGACTGCCTCAATCTTCTTTTGGGTCCACATGAATGCCCTATACTAACACGATATGACCCAGAAATGCAACTGTACTTAGCCAGAACTCATGCTTTGGAAATATCTGCATATAGCTGATTATTTTCAGAGTTTGGAGAACCACCCTGAGATGTTGTGCATGCTCTTCCTGACTGCGGGAGCATATCAATACGTTATCCATGCGTACTATCACGAGCCAGTCTAACGAAGGCATGAACACCTCGTACTTATACACATAACCATGAATTTGGCCATAAGAGTCGTCCCTAAATTACAACATTGCCAATTAACTACGTGTTATCAAATACCTTATTCAAGAACTCCCACTTTACTCAGAATGAGGTATGGAGACCTCATGATTACTTTTTTGAATTAATGAGTCATATTTATCCGCACCTGGGTGCTCGTCTCAAAGGCTAAACTCAACGGTTTCAAAATAGATATGGCTAAATATGAATAGTAGAGAATTAATTTTTCCGAAAAATGTCAAATATGCGGTCAAGAATGCGACCGCAAACCTGACATGCGGACCGCATTCTTGCCGCAAAACGTTCCAGAGAGTTTCCCAAAATCGTGTCAAAAGTGCGGTCGATATGCGATCGCATGTCAAATCTGCGGTGCACTTTGCGACCGCAGAATCAACATGCGGTCCGCATAGTGACCGCATTCCTTAACAGAACCTGTGTAAAATTTGGGGCAATTCTGCGGTCACTATGCGGACCGCATGTTGATTCTGCGGTCGCATAGTGCACCGCATAATTGACCCCGGCCCAGATTTTTGTAACATTTTGACCCGATCTCTTCTTTAATATAACACACTTCTTCTTCATTTTATCATATCATCTTACCAAAATTAGAGAGAGAAGAGAGGGTTTTTAGAGAGAGAAATCTTTCATCTTCAAAGATTGTTCCACCCATCTTAATTCCAAGGGATCTTAGGGCAAGGATTCAACATCCCCAATCTTTTCAAGGTAAAAACCCTAACTATTTTCTTTGATTTTCAGTTTTAATTGGGTAAAGAGAGGTTTGCATATAATAGCTTTTAAAAATAGAAATTTTACACTCATGCATGATTATTGAACTTGATTTTTAGTAAAAAAAAGTGAGTAGAAGTAAGAGTCTTCAAGAACAAGGTTGGCAAGAGTAAGATAGCGTGGGTAAGCATAAAGTAGGAAGTTAACGGAAGAAAACTCATCACCAGGTATGTATGGCTAATTTTGATTCTTGTAAAATCGCCCAAATGTGTATGAATTGTTTTGGCATGTGTCAAATTGAGAAATTTTACGTAATTCTTTGATTTCCTTGTTGAGCATTTGATTGATGTTGAACTACGTGTGGTGTGGTATGAAATATGAATTGAAAGATAAAAAGGTAATCGAGATTGGTAAAGAATTGGGAACAACCATTGTGATGGCATATTTGGCTTATTGTGGAAGGAATTTGAAACACCTTAATTGTGGTAAATTGTTGAACATGATTATGTGGGCATTTTCGATTTTGGAATACTTGTAATTTGGTTTTGATATTGGCTTGAGAAGAAATTGAGAACATGAACCAATGTGTAAGTTGCTTATTTGAACTTGTTGGAATTGTGTGTAGTACCTTATCTGCTGTTTGAAATTGTTGTGTTTTCAACTGTAAGGCGGGGTCGTGTTGCGCGCCGCAACGTGGGGAAATAAGGTGTGGGTTGGGGTGATAAGGGTGGCCGAGGTAATAAGGGTGGTCGGGGGCAATAAGGATGGAAAGCGATCGAAATCGCTATTGAAAATTGATACAAAAATCAATAATGTGAAATTGTGAAAGGAGACAGCAGGAGAGTTTGCAACCTGTGGGGCACTGATTGCCCCTTTGTTTGACTACGTGTGCTTTACGTGATTGATTGGTTATTGTTAAATTGGTTGATCGTAGAAAGTGCTTTGTGTGAGAATTATTTGAAATGAGGAAAATGTGGAAACATGGTTGGCTGGCTTAATTAATTGTTGATGTAATTTAATGGCTTGAGTTTACTTGGGACAAAGTTTGTCCATACATACCAGTACAATTCAAGTGTACTGACGTCCCTTTTGCCGGGGCGCTACATTCGTGTCATGATTGTAGGTGGATCAGTAGCAGGCACTTCAGCTCATCGGCAGTAGTATCCTTCTCCTTCCACTGCCCGTTTTGGTGAGCCCCTTTCTTCCTCGGGGCCTTGTGTGGTTCATGCCACTCGGTTTAGATTTCATTTTGGTTTTGTAAGGTATAGCCGGAGCCTTGTTACCGGCAAGTATTGTATTTCCTTTTTGTATCCTAGAGGCTCCATAGACATGTAAACTGTGGGATTGTGGCCTATGTATATGTATATGGGGCGTTGTAAATATAAATTATGAACTTGTTAGTGAATCAATCACATGGTTATGTTTATGTATTATGAAATCAGTCATTATTGGTAAAATATTTGGTTAATGAGAAACAATCAACACATGGGTAACGCGTGGGAATGAAAGGCACCCAGGTCCGCTTGACTGGGGCAACCCGGTCAGGCGCCGGTCATGTTCCTCGATTTGGGGCGTGACAAACTTGGTATCAGAGCCTATGGTTTTTTAAAGTGTCCTAGGATGTCTTGGAGCCGTGTCTAGTAGTGCCCTTCTTATAGGTGTGTTGTCGACCACATCATATAAGTAGGGGGCTACACGGGCATTTAGGAATTTACCTACTTCTTTGTTAATCTATATCGTGCGGTAAAGTGCAATGTGGAGATATCCGTGTCTAATTCGTGCCTTGTTCCCAAATTTTCAGAATATGGCACCTAAGAAGAAGGCTAGACTCGGCCTTAGGGCCAATGCCGGCCCAAGTGCAGCTGTTAATCATGTACCCGATGCCGTGGGAGAGAATGACCCACCAGTCCCGAATTTGCCTGACCCATCTGTTCAAAACCCAAGTGTCCCTATCCCAGCTGCGGCAGAGGATGCCACCATTCCTCCTGCCAGTGTTCCTGACTCAAATACAGCTTCCCGCTTCGGGCTCGGTATCTCTAACGAAGATCTTAGGGAGCCATTCATATGTTAACACAGCTAGTGGCCACACAGGCCCGAGATCCCACGATGCCCCCGCATCCTCCCGAGCGGACAGGGAGATTCCTCCGGCTCCAGAGTCCACCAGTTCTTGCGGTTGGCCCCTCCAGAATTCTCAGGCACCGATCTAGTGGCTGACCCACAGGATTTCCTTGATAAGATATACAAGACCTTGAGAGTGATGAAGGCTACAGATATAGAGGGGGTGGAGTTGTCCTCTTACAGGCTGAAGGGAGCGGCACGTTCATGGTTCAAAATATGGGAGGAATCCCCTGAGGAAGGGAGCCCTCCGGCCAGATAGGATGAGTTCGTGGATGCATTCATGGACCACTTCTTGCCTGCTGAGGCAATGGCAGCCCATGCCACTAATTCAAAGTCCTTAAATAGGGCACTGTGAGTTTTTGGGAGTATCATATGGAGTTCATGTCCAAGTACACTCCTCATTTAGTGTCGACCATGGATGCCCGGGTTCGACGGTTTGTTCAGGGCCTTAGCCCTTTGGTAGTGAATGAGGACACCACAGCAGCTTTGCACTCAGATATGAACTATGGGAGGATCGTGGGGTTTGCTCAGTCCACAGAGGCTAGGAAATTGAAGTTTCATGCAGAAAGGGAGAGTAGCAGCAGGGCCCGGTTAATGGGTTGTTAAGGGAGATCACTTCCATGGAAAGGGTCATTAGGGCCATCCCAGTCTTATGCTCAGTCCTCCGCGAATGCACCGCCATCTGTGCACAGTCATCGGCAGGGCAGTAATTTGAGACCCGGTTCAGATAGCAAGAGGTCTCATCAGTCTGGTCGTCCTGGGGTGAGGTCCCAGCAGCAGGGAGACCCACATGCCCCTAGTGTGGGAGATTTCATACAGAGACCTGCTACCTTGACATCCCGGTATGCTACATGTGCGGGGTGAGAGGTCACATTCGGCGGGACTGCCGTGCACCCCGTCAGGGTATAGGTAGGGGATCTGCTCAGTCATCCGGTTCTTCAGCTGCTACATCATCAGCGCGTACTCCAGCATCAGCAGGGCATGGTGCAGCTAGGGGTGGAGCTCAGGGTAGGGGTGGACCTAGCCGATTCTATGCATTGAGTGGCCGCCAAAATGCCGAGGCTTCTCCGGATGTTGTTACAGGTATCATGTCTGTTCAGACTATTGATTGCTATGCCCTTATTGATCCGGGGTCCTCCTTGTCTTATGTTACTCCATTCATTGCTTCAAGTTTTGGGATAGTACCCGAACAGCTTCATGAGCCGTTCTCTGTGTCGACTCCTATTGGTGATTCTATTACAGCCTGACGGGTCTATAGGAATTATGTTGTTACGGTGGGTGGTCGTGATACCACAGCCGATCTTATTGAGCTTGGGATGGTAGATTTTGATGTAATTATGGGGATGGATTGGCTCTATTCGTGCTTTGCCAAACTTGACTGTCGAACGAGAGTTATGAGGCTCGAGTTCCCTAACGAGCCAGTTATTGAATGGAGAGGAAATGGTGTAGTGCCAATGGGTAGGTTTATTTCCTACCTTAAGGCTTCGAAGATGATTAAGAAAGGGTGTATCTATCACCTGGTTCGGGTAACGGACACCACCTCAGATGTGCCTACCCTCGAGTCCGTGCCAATTGTGAATGAATTTCCTGAAGTGTTTCCAGATGAGCTTCCAGGCATCCCGCCGGATAGGGAGATTGATTTCGGGATCGTTGTAATGCCAGATACTCATCCAATATCCATTCCACCATACAGAATGGCGCCAGCAGAGTTAAGGGAATTAAAGGAGCAGCTGAAGGATTTATTAGAGAAAGGGTTCATACGACCGAGTGTGTCACCGTGGGGTGCTCCGGTTCTCTTTGTCAGAAAGAAGGATGGGTCACTTCGAATGTGTAATGATTATCGGCGACTCAACAAAGTCACCATCAAGAATAAATATCCTTTGCCTCGAGTGGATGATCTGTTTGACCAATTGCAGGGAGCGAAGTTCTTCTCAAAGATCGATTTACGGTCTGGGTACCACCAGTTAAAAATCAGGGAGCAGGATATTCCTAAGACCGCCTTCAGAACTCGTTATGGTCACTTCGAGTTTTTGGTCATGTCTTTTGGGCTAACCAATGCCCCAGCAGCTTTCACGGACCTTATGAATCGGGTTTTCAAGCCATTCCTAGATTCCTTTGTGATTGTATTCATTGACGACATTCTCATCTACTCTCGGAGCAGGGAAGATCATGCCGTTCACCTCAGAGCAGCATTGCAGACCCTTCTTCAGGATCAATTGTATGCCAAAGTTCTCAAAATGTGAGTTTTGGTTGGAGTCCGTAGCTTTTCTAGGGCATGTTATTTCCAGTGAGGGAATTCAGGTGGATCCTCAAAAGATTGCGGCGATGAAAGATTGGCCTAGACCCACGACCCCGATAGAGATACGTAGCTTCTTGGGTTTGGCAGGGTACTATCGGAGGTTTGTAGAGGGGTTCTCAACCCTCGCTTCCCCATTGACTAAATTGACGCAGAAAGCAGTTAAGTTCCAGTGGTCCGAAGCATGCGAGAAAAGTTTCCAAGAACTGAAGTCAAGATTGACCTCGGCACCAGTATTGGCCTTGCCAGAAGGCATAGAAGGATTTGTAGTCTATCGTGATGCCTCAAGAGTCGGTTTGGGATGTGTATTGATGCAGCACAGAAAGGTTATAGCTTATGCTTCCAGACAACTCAAGAACCATGAGAAGAATTATCCGACGCATGATTTGGAACTTGCAGCTGTTGTGTTTGCCTTGAAAATATGGCGACACTATCTTTACGGGGTTCATGTAGATGTGTTTTCAGACCACAAGAGCCTCCAGTATTTGTTCAAGCAGAAAGAGCTGAATCTGAGACAACGGCGGTGGTTAGAACTACTCAAGGACTATGATATGGACATATTGTACCATCCAGGGAAGGCAAATGTGGTAGCCGACGCTCTTAGTCGGAAATCCATGGGTAGTTTGGCTCATTTGGGTGTGGATCAGAGACCCCTGGCTCGAGAGGTCTACCAATTAGCCAGCTTGGGGGTTCATATTTCGGCATCAGACGAGGGGAACATCTTTGTGCATAATGGAGCAGAATCATCATTGGTCGCGGAAATCAAGGAAAAACAGTTCATGGATCCAGCATTGGTTCGGGTGAAGGAAGCAATCATGAATGACAAGACCTCAGCATTTGTACTCAGCAGCGAAGATGGTGTATTGCGGTGTCAAGATAGGCTATGTGTTCCGGATGTGGACGAGCTTCGGGAAAGAGTGATGGCAGAGGCTCATACTTCCAGGTATTCTGTGCACCCTGGTTCAACGAAAATGTATCACGATCTCAAGGAGATTTATTGGTGGAACGGTATGAAAAGGAATGTGGCAGGCTTTGTAGCTAAATGTCCGAACTGTCAACAAGTGAAGGCCGAGCATCAATGGCCTGGTGGATTAACTCAGCTTATAGAAATACCAAGGTGGAAATGGGAGATGATCAATATGGATTTCGTGGTGGGGTTACCTCGCACTCGGCGTAAGTTTGACTCAATATGGGTGATAGTAGATCGACTCACCAAATCAGCTCACTTCCTGCCTGTCAAGTCCACTGATACTGCCGAGCAATATGCAAGATTGTACATCAAAGAGATAGTAAGGCTTCATGGCACTCCACTTTCTATCATCTCAGATCGCGGGGCTCAGTTCACCGCTAACTTTTGGAAGAAGTTTCAGCAAGGTTTGGGAACTCAAGTGAATCTCAGCACAGCTTTCCATCCACAGACCGATGGACAGGCCGAGCGGACCATTCAGACGCTTGAAGATATGTTGCGGGCTCGTGTCTTAGATTTTAAAGGTAATTGGGATGAACACTTGCCACTGATAGAATTTGCTTACAATAACAGCTATCATGCTAGCATTCAAATGGCCCCATTTGAGGCATTGTACGGGAGAAGATGTAGGTCGCCAATCGGGTGGTTTGAGGTAGGTGAAGCGGAATTTCTAGGGCCAGATATGGTGTAAGAAGCTATGGAAAAGGTCAAGGTTATTCGAGAGAGAATGAAAACAGTGCAGAGTCGACAAAAATCCTATGCAGACGTTCGCCGAAGGGATTTGGAGTTTCAAGTCGATGATTGGGTGTTCTTGAGGGTATCTCCTATGAAGGGAGTCATGCGATTTGGAAAGAAAGGGAAATTGAGTCCTAGGTATGTCGGGCCATATCGGATCATTCAAAGGATTGGTCAAGTTGCTTATAGGCTAGAGTTGCCTCCCGAGATGTCATCAGTGCACCCGGTATTCCACGTGTCCATGTTGAAGAAAGTGATTGGAGATCCATCCACCATCATGCCGGTCGAAGCTATAGAGGTTAATGAAGATCTGTCATATGAAGAAGTTCCAGTTGCCATTCTTGATAGGCAAGTCCGTAAGTTGAGAAATAAGGAAGTTGCCTCTGTTAAAGTATTGTGGCGAAGTCAACAAGTTGAGGAGGCCACATGGGAAGCGGAAAAAGAGATGAAGGAAAAGTACCCCCATTTGTTCGATCAAGCCTAGAAGAAATTAGGTGACCCTCCTACTCCTAGTAATTGTCATCTTGCCTAATTTGTTTCCCTCTTAGTATTAGTAAAGTCTCCTTCATTTTGTAATGAGTTAAATGTGTTGTTACCTTGGGTCACTTGAACCGTTCTTGACAAATGAAAGCCTTATAAAGATTTACGTTTTTAATAAACAACTAATAGTAAGTTTAGATTGGTAATGGTTTGTTAAGTGTACATGGTGTGTTAAAATGGTTAAATAAGGTAAGAATTCATTGAAGTGACTAGTTTATGTGCAATTGTAACAATGTGATAGAATATGTGCATTCGTTGAGGTAAGAAAGTGTATACCAGCTGTGAAAAGTGTTGTATTTGTGTATTGTTGTTTGGTAATGTGTTTCGGGGGCCCTCTGACAGGTGGATATGTCCATAATACAAAGGAAACTCCGGCGAAATTTTTCTAAAATATAAGAGTTAGTCAAAATTTTGATGGTTGCATATCATGTCTTTCAAAACCAACTCATTTATTTCAAAATCCTCATTCGAGGATGAATGATCTTAAGGGGGGGAGGATGTAAGGCCCCGTAAAAATTTTGTGCATAAAACCTAGTAGATGTGGTGTCATGGTCCGAATAATGTGTTAGGAATGCGTAGAATTCTTCGCGGCTCGCAAGCTCGCCGCGGTTCGGACCCTTGGTAGTGAACACATGTGTAGGATCGCTGGGGTATCTCCGAAGCATAGATACATGAAAAACTGGGTGCACGGCTGATAAGCTAGGTGGCAGTGCAAGTTTGTAAGACACCTCTCCCACTCGGTCCAGAATCTCAAATGGACCAATATACCTAGGGCTAAGCTTGACCTTCTTTCCGAACCATATCACGCCCTTCATAGGCGATACCCGGAGCAATACCCGCTCACCAACAATCCGCATAAGTCTTCTGTCTGGACTGAGCTGAACGCAACCTCTCCTGGATAGTCTTGACCTTGTCTAAGGCCTCCTGAACTAGGTCTGTACCCGGCAAGCGAGCCTCTCCCGGCTCAAACCATCCGACTGGACACCGACATCGCCTACAATACAATGCCTCATATGGAGCCATCTGAGATGCTAGACTGGTAGCTGTTGTTGTAGGCGAACTCTGCTAATGGCAGAAACCGGTCCCACGAGCCTCCAAAATCAATGACATAGGCTCGAAGCATGTCATATAGAATCTGAATAGTCCTCTCGAACTGGCCGTCCGTCTGAGGGTGAAAAGCTGTACTCAACTGAACCTGGGTGCCTAACTGTTGCTGGACCGCTCTCCAGAACCGCGAGGTAAACTACGTACCCCGATCTGAGATAATAGATACCGGCACCCCATGAAGACGAAGTGTGCTGACTTGGTCAGCCTATCAACAATGACCCAAACAGCATCAAATCTCCTCCAAGTCAAAGGAAGTCCAGTAACGAAGTCCATTGTAGTCCGCTCCCATTTCTGCCCGGGAATTTCAATCATCTGGAATACACCACCAGGCCTCTGGTGCTCATATTTCACCTGCTGACAGTTTAGACATCGAGCGACATATGCAACAATGTCCTTCTTCATCCTACGCCACCAATAGTGTCGTCGTAAGTCTTGATACATCTTTATGGCGCCCGGGTGAATAGAATACCGCGAACTGTGGGCCTCCGCTAAGATCAACTCTCGATTCCCCTCAATATTGGGCACACAAACTCGCCCCTGCAATCTCAATAATCCGTCATCATCTAGAGTTACCTTTGTGGCACCTCCCCCGTTGTACAGTATCCCTCAGGTCATGCAAATGAGGATCATCAAATTGCCTCTCACGGATACGCTCTAATAGAGAAGAATGAGCGACCGTGCAGGCTAACACCCTGTTAGGCTAAGAAATGTCTAATATCACGAACCGATTGGCTAAGGACCGAACATCTAGAGCAAGTGGTCTCTGGCGGAACGGAATATAAGCGAGACTAACCATGCTGGCAGACTTCCTACTCAACGCATCGGCCACCACATTGGCCTTACCTGGGTGATATAAAATAGTAACATCATAATCTTTCAGCAACTCTAACCATCTTCTCTGTCGCACATTCAACTCCTTTTGCTTGAATAAATACTGTAGACGTTTGTGATCAGTGTATACCTCGCACACCACACCATATATATAATGCCTCCAGATTTTTTTTAAGGCATGAACTACTGCTGCCAGCTCAAGGTCATGAACCGAATAATTCTTCTCATGGATTTTCAACTGTCTCGAAGCATAAGCAAGAACCTTGCCATCCTGCCTCATAACTACTCCAAGCCCATTACGGGATGCATCACAGTAAACTATGTAAGGCCATGAACCCGTGGGTAAAATTAACACTGGTGTCGTATTCTAAGCTGTCCCGAGCTTCTAAAAGCTCGCCTTACACTCATCTGACCACTTAAACTGGGCACCCTTCTACAAATTCGATGGTAGTAACCTGCTAACCCCAAGAAACTCCGAATCTCGGTCACCGAAGCTGGTCTAGGCCAGTCCTTGACTACTTCTATCTTCTTTGGATCAACCTGTATACCTTCTGCCGTCACAACATGACCCAGGAATGCAATTGTACTTAGCCAGAACTCATACTTTGGAAACATCTGCATATAGCTGACTATTTTTCAAAGTCTGGAGAGCCACTCTAAGATGTTGCGCATGCTCTTCCTGACCGCGGGAGCATATCAATACGTTATCAATGGAGAATATCACGAGCCAGTCTAACGAAGGCATGAACACCTCGTACTTATACACATAACCATGAATTTGGCCATAAGAGTCGTCCCTAAATTACAACATTGCCAATTAACTACGTGTTATCAAATACCTTATTCAAGAACTCCCACTTTACTCAGAATGAGGTATGGAGACCTCATGATTCGTAAAATTTTTGTGCATAAAACCTAGTAGCCGTGGTGTCATGGTCCGAATAATGTGTTAGGAATGCGTAGAATTCTTCGCGGCGAGCAAGCTCGCCGCGGTTCGGACCCTTGGTAGTGATTTAAGTTTCAAAAATGTAGAGAATTAATTTTTCCGAAAAGTGTCCAATATGCGGTCAAGAATGCGATCGCAAACCTGACATGTGGACCGCATTCTTGCCGCAAAACGTTCCACAGAGTTTCCCAAAAATCGTGTCAAAAGTGCGGTCGATATGCGATCGCATGTCAAATCTGCGGTGCACTTTGCGACCGAAGATCAAGCATGCGGACCGCATTCTGGCCGCATTCCTTAACAGAACCTGTGTAAAGTTTGGGGCAACTCTGCGGTCACTATACGGACCGCATGTTGATTCTGCTGTCGCATAGTGCACCGCATAATTGACCCCGGCCCAGATTTTTGTAACATTTTGAACCGATCTCTTCTTTAATATAACACACTTCTTCTTCATTTTATCATATCATCTTACCAAAATTAGAGAGAGAAGAGAGGGTTTTTAGAGAGAGAAATCTTTCATCTTCAAAGATTGTTCCACCCATCTTAATTCCAAGGGATCTTAGGGCAAGGATTCAACATCCCCAATCTTTTCAAGGTAAAAACCCTAACTATTTTCTTTGATTTTCAGTTTTAATTGGGTAAAGAGAGGTTTGCATATAATAGCTTTTAAAAATAGAAATTTTACACTCATGCATGATTATTGAACTTGATTTTTAGTAAAAAAAAGTGAGTAGAAGTAAGAGTCTTCAAGAACAAGGTTGGCAAGAGTAAGATAGCGTGGGTAAGCATAAAGTAGGAAGTTAACGGAAGAAAACTCATCACCGGTATGTATGGCTAATTTTGATTCTTGTAAAATCGCCCAAATGTGTATGAATTGTTTTGGCATGTGTCAAATTGAGAAATTTTACGTAATTCTTTGATTTCCTTGTTGAGCATTTGATTGATGTTGAACTACGTGTGGTGTGGTATGAAATATGAATTGAAAGATAAAAAGGTAATCGAGATTGGTAAAGAATTGGGAACAACCATTGTGATGGCATATTTGGCTTATTGTGGAAGGAATTTGAAACACCTTAATTGTGGTAAATTGTTGAACATGATTATGTGGGCATTTTCGATTTTGGAATACTTGTAATTTGGTTTTGATATTGGCTTGAGAAGAAATTGAGAACATGAACCAATGTGTAAGTTGCTTATTTGAACTTGTTGGAATTGTGTGTAGTACCTTATCTGCTGTTTGAAATTGTTGTGTTTTCAACTGTAAGGCGGGGTCGTGTTGCACGCCGCAACGTGGGGAAATAAGGTGTGGGTTGGGGTGATAAGGGTGGCCGAGGTAATAAGGGTGGTCAGGGGCAATAAGGATGGAAAGCGATCGAAATCGCTATTGAAAATTGATACAAAAATCAATAATGTGAAATTGTGAAAGGAGACAACAGGAGAGTTTGCAACCTGTGGGGCACTGATTGCCCCTTTGTTTGACTACGTGTGCTTTACGTGATTGATTGGTTATTGTTAAATTGGTTGATCGTAGAAAGTGCTTTGTGTGAGAATTATTTGAAATGAGGAAAATGTGGAAACATGGTTGGCTCTGGCTTAATTAATTGTTGATGTAATTTAATGGCTTGAGTTTACTTGGGACAAAGTTTGTCCATGCATACCAGTACAATTCAAGTGTACTGACGTCCCTTTTGCCGGGGGCGCTACATTCGTGTCATGATTGTAGGTGGATCAGTAGCAGGCACTTCAGCTCATCGGCAGTAGTATCCTTCTCCTTCCACCGCCCGTTTTGGTGAGCCCCTTTCTTCCTCGGGGCCTTGTGTGGTTCATGCCACTCGATTTAGATTTCATTTTGGTTTTGTAAGGTATAGCCGGAGCCTTGTTACCGGCAAGTATTGTATTTCCCTTTTTGTATCCTAGAGGCTCCATAGACATGTAAACTGTGGGATTGTGGCCTATGTATATGTATGGGGCGTTGTAAATATAAATTATGAACTTGTTAGTGAATCAATCACATGGTTATGTTTATGTATTATGAAATCAGTCATTATTGGTAAAATATTTGGTTAATGAGAAACAATCAACACATGGGTAACGCGTGGGAATGAAAGGCACCCAGGTCCGCTTGACTGGGGCAACCCGGTCAGGCGCCGGTCATGTTCCTCGATTTGGGGCGTGACAGAGACCTCATGATTACTTTTTTGAATTAATGAGTCATATTTATCCGCACCTGGGTGCTCGTCTCAAAGGCTAAACTCAATGGTTTCAAATTAGATATGGCTAAATATGAATAGAAACTATACAAGAATTCTCAAATAGTCCTAACGAGCATGACTCTCATTTATGAATGTAATACGAAAATATTAATTTCATAAAAGAAGAATTTTAAACACATAAAATCTTACCACTAGGACCTAGTCCTCACATGATATCCACAGCAGCTTGAAGCTCGGTTTAGAAATATTTCACATTATGCAAAAATTTGTGGACCTCATCCTCAACTCTAAATCACAAGTACTTGCACATTGTATCATCTGAAATTTCTTTTTTTTCATTTCCTTTCTTTCTTCCTTTCAATAATTGTCCGTCAAAGAAAATCACGACATAAAATGAACCCTAATAATGATAGGGCATACAATTAACGATTAAAATTAGTTATTCCAAGAATTATATCAAAACTCACTGTAATAAGTAATATAAAGTCACTCTTAGCCTCATGGCTATTTTAGTGACTAACACCTAATAATAGAGGTGTCTATCCTCATGTAATAACCCAATGTGAGTATTCCTATAAGCAGATTTGATGATTACGATGCTCACTCATGAGTGGAGCATATTAAGAGGACTCGCCTAAATTTTTCACAAACCAATCAAATTAAGGAGAAATATCCTTTTTATAACTGTCGAAATTGTACATATGATGACACCATCTGGTGTAGTGACCTCACTCATACCATAAAAATTATATTAACAGTTGGGTCTCCACCTCTAGGATTTTCACCTCCATCTCTAACATCCTGACCTCTACATCTGGCTGGCCATGTAAGATAAATATTAACTGCAATGGAGCGTGTAGCCTGAGTGCTTTCCTAAAATTACATTACTCCAAAATTCCACATTCCCAAAAATCCTTTGAGGCTCAGCTAACTTATTGCACATGAAGACATATTCGGACACTGTCATAGTGACCTTGTACAACCGTTCAGATCGCATATACCATGCAGAGAATTTGGGAGGCGACGTCTTCAAAACATTTTCTTAAAATAGAGTTTAGTAGGTAGTGTTGCATTAGCCGGCTTGCCCTCTTCGTAGGCTTGCCACAAACATCGACGGCCAATTTCCTCTTTTGCTATGTTGGCTTAACACTGCCGAGCTACCCCATTTACTCATATACTCTTCATTGTTCTCTGGGGCGACTCTTACCCCATGAAAAGAACTAACCATAAATATGTATAAATTATTTGGAGGACCTTTCCATACCATATATATACACACTCCAATAATTTACAATATTTGTCCTTCATAACTCCAACAAATCAGTCGGACGTCAAGGTCTGTTGAAACCCCATACGATTCATGAGGTGATCTCCTGATATGATTGCATCTTCCGTTAGAACCATAAATGGTGTGGTAAATACATTATCTTCCCACTACTTCTGTTTGCCATCTGAAGCACAATAAAATCAACGCCCTCGCATTTGACTATTCCCACGTTCTATAATACCTCACAACAGCGGTCAAGCACAATCCCGTGGGTTCTCAAAAGATGCACCGCTGAAGGTGGTAGCGAAAAGTTTGGTGAAACCTATCCGACCTCCGTAAGACTTTTGAAGGCGTAGTTGATCTATCACCAGCCCGTGCCATTGTTCAGCTGAAGAAGCGGTACGTGACTTCGCTATTCGTGGGAAGACAAGAGTAGAAATTCAATTTAACATTTGAAGAACGAATTTGCACGATAAGAAAGAACAATGAGAGACTTTTCCTAACTCAATAGACTCTGGAGGACAAGTACAGACGTTTCCGTACCTACCCCTCAAAGCTTGTTCGTGAGTTGTGAGACCTATGTAACCTAGAGCTCTGATACCAACTTGTCAAGACCCGAATTTCACCCACCATCGGGATCGTGATGGTGCCTACTCGTGGTAGCTACTCAAGCCAACTCATTCAACATTTTCCAGTTCATACCATCATTTTTGTTCTCATATTTAATAGCAAGAATAATACTCATATCTTTAAATGCGGAAGTCTTTCAAATAAAATATGAATAGTAGTGTAAAGTAACTGACGTAAATCCTCTACCCAAGATGTGGAGTCACTAACTCACGAACTACTAAGGAATAACTACACATAATGGTCTGAAAGAAATAAATAATAACCGTCTGTCTCAGAACAATGAGACCACAACAATAATAAAAGTAAATAGAGGAGACGCTGGGCAAGCGGATGCCTGCAAGCTACCTCGGTCTCGGAAGTACGGTAATCCCGCTAGTATACTACTGCTGCTACTCCTGCTCAAAACCTGGACCTGTGCAAAAACCCACAGAAGTGCAGTATCAGCATAATCCGACCTCATGTGCTGGTAAGTACCTGGCATATCCCGGCGAAGTAGTGAATATCCTAGGACCAGACACTCACATAAACCTGTGCAATTCTATATAATATATATTCCACAAAATAACAGAATTATCGATTAGTACAACTAACAAAAGAGGTATCATGCTAGGGGAAACACAATCAGCAACATATAATAAATCAGTAAAGAGAATTAGAGTGTAATAAAAATAGCTATCACCAAACAAGAAATTTAAATGGTTTCACGGCATCACGCTTCGTGCTTTTGCTCTCATCGTCACCAAATAATCAAATAAAAGTGCACGGCATCACCCTTCGTGCTTTTACTCTCATCCTCACCAAATAAGCAAATAAAAGTGCACGACATCACCCTTCGTGCTTTTACCCTAATCATCACATCCATGGCACGGCATGATCCTTCGTGCATGGTTTAAATAACAACGACACGGCATGTTCCTTCGTGCATAATCAGTAAATATGGCACGACATGATCCTTCGTGCATAATCAGTAAAATAAGGCACGACATGATCCTTCGTGCATAATCAGTAAAGGCACGGCATGATCCTTCATGCATAATCAGTAAAACACGGCACGACATGATCCTTCGTGCATAATCAGTAAAACAAGGCACGGCATGATCCTTCGTGCATAATCAGTAAAACAAGGCACGACATCACCCTTCGTGCATTATCACTCTTCCTCTCCCAAATAACAATCACAGTTAAGGGCAAAATAATGAAATAAATAATATGAAACTGTCCCGGCAAGGGAAATAATAATCATCACATTAAAGTCCCGGCAAAGGAAACAATAATCAACTTCACAATAAAGTGCCGGCAAGGGAAACAATAATCAACTTCACAACCCAGCAAGGGTTCAAGAATATGACTTAATAATATCCCACATTAACTCACAATATATGTCAACAAAAGACTCACGGTCATGCTAGACGCCAGTGTATAGATGCTCGTCACCACAGCCAATACACCACACTCGATCACATAGCAATTAGCACATTAAATCCTATTCCCTCAAGCTAGGATAGATCAAACACTTACCTCGACAGCTTATAGTCCACTCAATCCTCAAGCAATGCTTTTCCATTCGAATTTGGCTCCAAATCAATAGTATATATACACAATTTATTTAATATCATCAATTCTACTCAACAAACCAACCCAATTGCCTAATTAAAGTATTTTTAACATGCTGTCCAAAAATTATAAAATCGACCCCGGGTCCGCTTGGTAAAAAAAATTCCGAAAGTTATACCAATGGATTCCTCGTCTTGCCACGAGTCCGTACATATAAAGAACACCAAAATTGGAGTCCGTTTGACCCCTCAAATCGACCCCTAAAGGTCTCATAATTCCAGGCCCCAAAATCCTATTTTTTTGCTATTTTCATGAATTAAAGAATGGGATTGTGGTTTATAATTACCCATAAACGAGTTTTAACAATAAAATCACTTGCCTCTGTGATACCCACTGATTATCTCTTTTAAAGATCGCCTCAGTACCTTCTTCCCGTTCAAAAAAGGAAAAGAACACGAACTGCTCATTATAGCTATACTATTCACGCGTTTTACTGCTCCCAATGGATTCGTTGTGCAATTCTAATGAATTTAGACTTTTGAATCACTTAATTTGATCTTATAATGAAGGAGATATGTAGGTTTTAAGATTTGCAAATAGTGTAGGTTTTTAATACGCCGTCAGGGTCAATTTCGTTATTAACCTGAAAATCTGGGCAACCTTAGCAAAATGGCCATAAAATCCTCATACGATGTCCACATTCGATGATTCTTTTTGCTACGGGTTCGTAATTATGATACAGATCTAATGCTTCATTGAAAATAGTAATCGAAGCTCATTTATTCAATATGATATCATTTATACTTGAAGAAACAATGTCGAAGCATAAGAAAACGAGCATAACGCAACCCAAACATATCTGAAACACGTCAAACGACGTCCATTTTCGACCAAACTTTAAATGAAGTGCTTAAACAATATATAAGACGTGTACCGGGCATCAAAACAAAAATACGAACCCGATACCATAGTCTTTTAATCAATTTTCCTTTCCATTTTTATTAATAATTTCAGAAAAATACTTTCACGGAAAAATTAATATCTTGGTCTTTAGGCCTCAGAATTCGACTCTGGATGCATGCCCGAGTCCCATATTTTCCTACGGACCTTCCGGGACCGTCCGATCTTGGGTCCGATTCCGTTTACCAAAAATGTTGACCGAAGTCAACTATATCAATATTAATATCACATTTCTTAAAATTTTCCATAGAATTCACATATTCTAACACAAAAAGTTTCCGGCTACGTGCCCGGACTACGCAGGTAAATCGAGACAATATAAAATAAGGTTTTCAAGGCCTCAGAAGTACGGAACAGATGGGGAAAGCAGGTGATGACCCTTTGGGTCTTCACATTGGATGAACCAATACTATAGTTATGAGGTGTAAATATCTATGGCTACAAGATGTTTGATAATAGGCCTAAATGGCATGAGTTATGGGATTTATTACTAATATTGGCCCTATTGGATATTGTATTGTAGATTGAAGTTGCTTAATTGTATCGGATCCTTATAGTGACATTAAGGGGCGAATTTGAGGTATGTATGGCTAAAATCCCATATTTTAGAAATTGGGCTTCCATGGTGCCCGCGTTAATGTTGTAAGTTCAAAATATAATTGATGCAGTACTCATTTTGTTATGTTAAGCGAATTTCTGTAGTGAAAATGTATGTGGTAGGTACTTCTTCATGTATTTAATATATTATTCTTGGTAAATGGGGATAGGCGAAGAATGTAAACTATGTGCTAAAATACCTAGATTTCAAGTCAAGTTTAAATTGAGATTTTGATGCCAAATTGTGTGAGAAAACCCGTTAAGGTTGATCCTCCAAATTGTTCTTATGTGTACCAAATATATTTGATTGATTGTGTCTAGTTGTTGGAAAGGTATAAAGATGTTTGGAAGCTAAGTAAGTGACTCTGTAAATGTGGTAAGACTGAACGTTGGATTCTTGTTGTGATTGATACTTTACATGAGATGGTGTTGTGATCCTATATTTGTGAAAGATGCATTCCAATTTATCAATGTGCTATTGTTGACAACTTAAAAGGTTGTAAGGAATATAAATCATGTATTGAAATGTTTAGACCTTAAATTGAGATTGATATGCATATATTATGCCAAACTATGTGAAATCCTCTATGTATAAAGATGTTTGAAGTAATCAAATGAATTTGGGAAATAGAGTGTGGCCAATATACCGAGAACTTGAATTATAATTATATATTGTCGTGATTGGAAAATAAGTATCCAAGTATAATTGGTGTCATTGCTTACTCGTGCCTTTGATGTGTTTTATGATGGGTTGGTGTATCCCCTCTATTGATTTGGAAGAATCCGTTGTATTTAAAGTCCCATTGTCAATAAACTTGAGGTGTATGATTTATGAGATATTGTATATGCCGAGGATTCATGGTTCCTCTCATGTGTACTTGATATCTTAAATTAAATGGTATGTTATTTAAATTGATATCGATGTGAAATGTGGGAAAGAAGAGATTGAGTTATGAAATGTGGCCTAGTGCCAAGTATGATGAGATAACTGTGGCCCCAAATGTCTATGAATTGATATATGTGTAACCAAAGATTGGTGAGATGAATAATAAAATAATGGTAACGTCTCGGAGAGACGGCTTAGCCGATTGGACCGTGATCAGATGCCATGATATATATAAACATGGAGGTAATATTGATGATGGAAACTGGAAAGTGTGAATGAAATGATCGTAATATCTCCGGGAGACGGCTTAGCCGATCGGGCCGTGATTGGACGACATGATATATATACATATGGTGGTAATGTATTGATGATGGAAACTGGAAAGTGTGAATGAAATTATCGTAACATCTCCGGGAGACGGCTTAGCCGATCAGGCCGTGATTGGACTCCGCTCAAAGAAGTGGTGGCAAAGTGGATAATAAATGATGATGAACAATATCAAGTGCCCAAAACTAAGTCATGGAAATTATGTGAAATATTATATGGTTCATTTATTTGATCATGTGGTGATTGTCAAAGCTTTTGATTGACCTTTAGGATTTCTTTATTCTTGTTGGATAGTTCTTTCTAATATGAAGGTGTTTATGATTTCTTAGTTCTGGTATGATAGTTCTTTCTAACTAGATGGTGTTTAGTTATACTTACTAGTGCTATTCAATGGCACTAATGTCCTTTTTGTCGGAGGTGTTATATATTTAAATGGATGTAGGTGGTTTCATAGCAGGCAGTGTTGGTAGCAGCCAGTGACGCATTTTCATTTCAATTGATTTGGTGAGCCTCACTTCATTTTAGGGTCCTATACGATTGTTATCATGTACTTTGTATTTAGAAGTATAGTCGGGGCCTTGTTGCCGATATTTCCATATTATTTTTCAGTTATATTTAGAGGCTTCGTAGACAGGTTGTGGGTGGTATTTGGTATTGAGAATTAAACTAGCAATATTGACGCTTGGAAAAGAATTTAAAACTTGCAATATCTTGATAATCATGTTTTAAGCTTCTAATGGAAATAATGTGGAAGTTGTTCATGGAATACTTACTAAGTATGCTCAATGGAGTCCATTTCCTATTTATTCATGAATTAGTTGGGTAGAATGAAACATAACAGGCTGCTCAGTCGGGTTTACTCGGTTGAGCAGCAGTAGCGCTCCTCGGATTTTAAGGCATGACAAACTTGGTATCAGAGCCTAAGGTTATAATGTGTCCTAGTATATCTCGGAGCCGTGTCTAGTAGAGTCCTTCTTATCGGTGTGTTGTCAACCACATCTATAAGTTGGAGGCTATTTGGAAATTTAGGAATTTCACCCTTCTTTGATACTACAGATCGTGCGATATAGCTCAAGATATGGAACTGATTTTCTCTCTAAGTCTTATTCTCAAGATTGGTACTTTTGATACCATAATCCACGAACTTAAAACATGTAATGAGGGATTGATCCCACCATTGAGTCCGAGTAGATTGCGCAATGACTTGTTAGGAGAATGTGTCGAGCCATGGAGGAATTGGTAGAACTAGTTGCTAAGGGGAGTACCCTTGTTCCTATTAATGTCACTGCACTATAGTATATTAGTATGTTACTAATGTATGTAACATATATGAAGTCGGGGGGCATCAGTTAAGGCACTGCCCCACCAATCTAGATTCACTAAGTAAGTGACCCATTATTATGTCATTGTGAACGCCATATACTCTTCCTTATTATATAGGTACTCCCGTATTAGGAGCCTGCATAGATATGTTCTTAACAAGAATCTGAATCACAACACATTGCATGCACCTGCTCTTTGAATGAGACGTATTATTCACAAAGTCTCTCGAACATGATTCTCTTACTTATAGCCTCCTATGGAATTAAGCTCTATAATTATATTCCTGGATTGAGTTATAGCTGTGAGCACATGATTTTTGCCCTAAGTGAATTACTCCCAAAAATTCAAACAACATATTGCACTTTTGCGAATTTTATGTTATTTTCTGTTAATCGTTTGCATTTTATTTGTGCATTTTAATTCATATGAAAAATGCAAAATTCATTTGCATCTAATTTCATATTTAGGATTTATTAGGGATTAATTTATTTTAGAATAAAATATGAAAAAATAACAAAAATAGTTCACTTTTACATTTTCATATTATTAATTGTGAATTCGTCACGAAATAGATTTCAAACAATTTTAGGAATTAATTAGTTTAACTTTGAAATATATTAGGACATTATTTTACTTTTGGAAAAATCAGAAAAAAAAATACAAAATACAAATGAAACACAAAAAAAAAAGAAAAAAAATACAGGAAACAAATGGAAAAGAGGGTTGATTAATAAAGGACCTAAATTGCGCCATTTCAATAAAATTCACCACCCAAAAACCCCTAGCCCATACCCGTCCCTCACTCTACCTGGCCTGCCCCCTACATACTAATCGACCCCGTTTAATTAGAGTACAATCCTGGCCATCGATGTTAATCAATCAAACGGCCAGGAACTGATCCCTAGTCACTATATAAATGTCTGAACCGACCCCCTCCCTCTCTCTCAGACCTCATCGTCTTCCTCAACCTCCTCTCTCTCATAAACCCTTATTGCGCCGCCCCCAAATTCCCTCGCCGACGATGGTGACAATGCCTCCAATGCCACCAAATTAACACCCCTAATCCTCCTCAACACCCCCATTCCGAATATTCAATTGGTTTCCTTCGAATAGTTGCCAAACCGTTCAAATATCGAATTTAAATTTTCCGGCCATGACTCGACTTTCTTCGTTCACCCTTAAACTAATATCGTAGGACTGCCATAACATCCTCTATCGAACCCCCTGAATCCCAACCCTCAAATCTGGCCGGAATTGCTCAAATATCAAAATTTAATTTTTCGACCAAAAACCTAACGGTTCCAAAATGTTCCATATTGTGCTAAATGGTCCCCTGTCCCTCCTTGTGATGAATTCAATATCGATGACCCTCAAATCTTACCATAGACTGTCCAATTTTTTTTTATCAGAAAAATGAGTGAGTTTCTTTTTCATTTGTTGTTTCTTTACCTATTTTCTTTTGTTTTGTTTTTGTAGTCTTAATTTATAGGTTCATTTTCATTTTTATTTTGGCAACCCTTGTTCTGATTGTATTATGATTTAACAAATTTTCCGATTGGTAGTCTACTCTTTGATAATTGGCATTGATAGTCATTAATTGGTCTTGCTTCAGTACTGCTAGGTTTGTTTAAATTAGTAATTTGATATTAGCTACATAATTAGTCTATTGTTTAGATAATTACTTGTTAGTCAGTGTTTGCTTGATCGGTTCGTTTTATTAGTTCGGTATTTGTTAATTCTAGTCACATATGTAATTGGTTATAGCTGATAGTTTAATTAGGATAAAAGGAGCTGGAATTCTAATTAGGTTAATTCAGTAATTTCAAGGGTAATACAAGGGTATTTGGGTAACTAGAGTGAGATAGGAATATTGTAGATCACACTAGAATATCTTAGATTCTTCTAGAATAGGACTTTAATGCATATTCTTATAACTTAGGGGGTATAACATGGGTAACAAGTTAGAAAATAAGGGACATGCAAACAAGAATGGAAATTTAAAAAAGGACTAAGGAAGGAAATAAGAAATCTGAGGATTGCCCTCATTTGTGCCTATAAAATAGCATGACCTTGCCTTCACAAATAAGTTTTTGACCTCAAAAATATTCCCCCCAAAATCTCTCCCACAAATCTAAATTCCAAATTTGAAATTCAGATCAGTAGAAGGGAGAAAATTCTTCTTTAGATCTTAGATTACTACAAAAAATCAAGAAAAAAATATAGAAATAAAAATAAAAATAAAAAAGTACTGTTGCATTGATCTTCTTTGATCAATTTTCAAATTTCAGCATTTATCAATTCTCTGGTTCATTTAGGAGCCAAAGTAATTTGAATTCCATTTTTTGTTCAATATGGAGGTTTAAAGCAATTCGAGTCAGTTAAGCCTAGGATTTGGTACAGTTAGTTATTGGCTAATTGTGTTCACTCCTGGGTTCATTCTGGTCTATTTTGGTGCTGTGTTTGGTCTGTTATACGAATCTGGTTTGGTATTACAATAGTTCTGGATCATTTGAGTTATTTATGGGTTGAAATCGATTGTGTTTGGCTGCTGTTTGAAAATGGAATCACTGTTGCTTGCACTGTTGTTGCTAACTTCTCCTCTTCCTGTTGTATTCTGAATGCCATGTACACACTTTGAATCTCATTGACATGTAGATTTTCAGCTGAAAATTGAAATAAAGTGGAAACACAATTTTGCTAAAGCTCTCAGTTGATTCAATGCGATTATTGTAGTTAAATCTTAAATGTAATAATGTAGAGTGTTATAGGCTATTTAGATTACCATAAGATTGTTTATCATAACTAGGTAGTGTAATTGACTGCAATTAGTTTTGATTGATAGTTCAAATGCCTATCTCCAATGTTTAATTTATGTAGTTGAAACTGGCTTTACTGGACTGTGATTGAGCTGTTTTAATTTCTTTAGTTGCCTTAACAGAAGTGTTTGCAACATTAGCTTGGCGTAGTACAGTAGTGTAGTTCATAATAAAATTTTGGGACCTGGTAATAGATATCTTAATAAAAATTTTGTAATTGAGTTAGAATAACAGTGTGCCTTAATGCACAGGTCAATGTGTAATTAATTGATTGTCATAGCATAATTACTTTTAAGTCATTTAGCTGCCGTAAGTGTCCATTGTTGAAGCCAAATCATTTCAAGTTTTGAAAATAGTCAATTGCTTCCTATCTCACAAAGTTTAAAAATTGATATTAAAGCCTATGAACACTATGTAAACTGTGGGGTTCTAATAATAATACTATTTGCCTGGGATTTCATCTCTTCCGGCCAAAGGCCCACGTTTGGGCATTGTGCATTTGCGGGCAGAGTTAAACTAGTGAAGGGCCAGTCTGAGGAACAAAACATTCGAGATTCATGGAGATTGCTTCATTTAAATTCAATACTCGTTTCAGCTATCTTAATAGTGATACATTGATATAATAATTAATTTGGGACTTTCTTTTATTATTAGAGACAATATTAAATAAAATATTTTAGCTTGCTTTAGATTTGCCTTAAAATACAAAACGAGATGAGCCTCGTTACACAAAATAAATAAATGGTGGGGCCCTCGATAAATGTTATACTAAAAATACCTAGACTTCGAGATAAGTCTTTTAGTGAATTTCACGGCTTACCCCAAAGATAATAACGCGTTAGTCACTTTAAGCGTTGTTTAATAAAATTACCTTCCTAAATACGGGTTCACATTTTGTGACCCAAATCCAAATCTCATCGAAGTCAAAATGTATCAAAAATTGCGGGTGCATTTATGTGATGTGGTTCGAGATATATTTTTACGACGTTGCAATTCTCTTAAAATAATAATGATAAAAGCGGTTCAAAGTTAAAAGCACATAGATTAAAACATGTATTAAAATTAAATAAATAAGCCAAATATGACTGTTGAGCAACCATGCTAGAACCAAGGAATTCGGGAATGTCTTAACACCTTCTCCTCAGTTAACAGAATTCCTTACTCGGATTTCTGGATCGCGGACTGTTAAAATAGAATCATTCTTTTCGTCGATTTGTGATTCAACGGGTGACTTGGGACACCATAAATCTCCCAATTGGCAACTCTGAATATTTAAATAATAAATTCCTTTTGAATTCTCACTTCAAGTTGGAAATAAATCCCTATTTATTCTACCCTCTCGGGGGTGTAGTAGTGGAAAAAGGAGGTGTGACAATAACACTAGTGATACTTCCCACTTTCTTTTCCTAAAATTCTTAACAAGGGACTATTCCCGATGAATTTCTTACAGAAACATTTTATTTAAACGGATAACATCTGCTCACTTGTGGCTATACCTGCATCGTCGTAAAGTTTACCTATGTGGTGCCAAGTTCCATGTAAAGCATCCTAGTGTTGCGATCCTTCTCGAGTCACTCTTTTTCTTACTGGTGTATATGGCTTTTATGGTTTGAACAGTTACTCCACTCTCTTGCGAGTATCATCATGAAACCTTTTCACTCTCTAGTAACATACATGCATATCTCAGTGCCTATCGTATGAGTCCATATCAATCAAAATGGTCACCGTGTGTATAAAGTCTTTCTGAAAAATCGAGATCCTCACATCCCCATCACAGGAAGATCTTGTGTCGCCATAATTTTCGTGTCTACTTGAGATATCTTGTAGCAAGTAGCTCACTTGGTTTCTAGTATTGTGGTTGCCCATGATGTGGTCTTGTATTGCAGTCTGGGGGTTAATATAGCAGAAGTATGTACCCATAACGATTACTTATTTTCTCTTTATACCTGCACAATGTGATAATTGTGTTCCATAGTTAGTGAATTCATTGTGCTAGTTCCCAACACTTGTTCTATAACTATGAGAGAACATGCCCTTCCATGTGTCACTATGAAACTTCCTTTCTCAAGTAAAAATCCACGGGGAATTCATCATGAACATCTGCAAACCTTCCATTATTATTTTCGCTGTCTCATTGAGTTTGGTTGTATGTACACTCTCGACTTCTAGAATCATTGACTATGTTGTGTCATGTGCAGTGAGTTTTGTTACCCTTGGTATTTCACCTTCTTGGACTGGATATGAGTGTTTTTGTCTTTCTCCCCGGAGTATCATGTTAATCATTTGAACCCCTCTAACAAATACATGATTTTGTTCCAATATTAAGATGTCCTAGCTTTGTGGTTTTACCCGTGAAAGGTTGAGATTAGATGCCTTCAAATTTTTGTATATATCATGAGCATATTGATTGGAAGACAAGTTATTGTATCTTTACTTCTCTCATATAGTATCAATTATCAGGTTGGGGTAAACTGTTGGAATTGTGATAATTTTATAAGTGCTCAACTTCTTTTCATCCCCATGGCCTTGTGGCATAGATTCCTTGTGTCAGTTAACGTTAAGAGTATAGTTCAATTTCATGTGTTTTGAAACCCATATCGTATTCAAGGTGCCAGCATATTCTCATTATTGATAACTGGATTTTTCCTACACTTCAGGAGGCTACTGGGTCATGTACTTGAATATTCCTCCTTAATGGTTGTTATTGCCAAGGTACTAGTTACCCATATGCCTTAATTGTCTAATAGTTGATGTTGTCACAATGATTAACCATATCAACATCATTAATAGAAATACTCTGCTCAGCTCCTAAATGGATTCCTAAATAATTCCATCCCAATCTTGAACATCGTTGCTCCCTATTGTATTAGACTATTTGGTAGGGAAGGTTCAAACATTTCAAAGAGAAAGTATCCTCGTGTGATCCCATATATTCGATAGGTAATTTTTATCGTTAGTTTATGATATCACATCTTAGAGTAATTGTGGAAGGTCATCAAAGGTTTAGCATGGGCGTTCTTGTAGTAGGACGGTGAAGGGTTATTCTCAATACTTTCCCCTAAAGATGTTATAAGAGTGGATAATGAAGGTTGCGTAAGTGCATTTCCCATTATGTCGCACTAGGAGCATGATATTTCCCCATAATTGTTCCTCATGAATTTTTGTTTTCATATGTCTAAGAAGGTAGTTGAAGACATTTTGCGTATCATTCTGATTATTGAAGGGGAAGTTAATGGATAGTTAGTTTATGCGAGGTATCTAGATGGCATCCTTGTAAGACAAGTTTGGAGGTTGGGATTATTTCCGTAAATGTGTTATGGCAAAGATTGAAAGTCGAGGAAGCCATGTGTGAGAGGCGGAAAAAATAAATGAAAGAGAAATATCCCCATCTATTCGAACAAGTCTAGTAGTGATAGTGCAAACTGTTGTTTTTAGGAAATTTGAGGTAGTGTCCAGATTTTGTGCGAAGGCACCCCATTTTTCCCGAATTGACTTACTGTTGTAACTTTCCAATGTGTACCAAATTTCAGATGTTGATTTTATTTGGGTAATAGACAAACCTTGAAGTAAATGAATTATATACCAGTTGTAGGGATAACATAAACTATGTAATGGTCTTGGAAATGTTTTGGGGGCTCTCTGAAAGGTAGATAGGCCAAATTACAAAGGAAACTCTGGCGAATTTTTAGGAAATTTATGGAGTCAGCCAAATTTGGGGCTATTGATATATTTCATGATGTGAACAAGCTGAAGTTACATAAAGATGGCTAGTGAATGGACTTCAATCCTCATTCAATGATGAATGATCCTAAGGGGGGAGAATGTAAGGCCCTAGAAATTTTTTCGAGTAATTTAAGATTTCATCGTGCCAAGGTAGGATAATTATTTTATTTTGTATGCAAATGAGGATTAATGATATGGATATCAATTGGATATGTTAATAAGCGTATAAGTCATATTAGAAGTGAATTGAGGTCTAAGGAGAGGCCTAAGTCTAAGCCAAGTTGGAAATTTCATATTAGATAAAAGTTGTAAATGAATGTGCAGAAGACCTCACTTTAAACAATCATATCTCCCATTATATAAGGATTTGTGTGATATACAACCTATTAGATTAAATACCTTTGAGTCTAGTTTCCAACGTAGTAAACCGTTCGTCATTTGGAGGTGTATACAAAAAGTTATGAGCATTTTACTGGGCATGTGTCACTAGCGCATCCAAGTGTGCGATCGTGTCACGACCCGGATTTTCCCCCAACATCGGGATCGTGATGGCGCCTACTCGTGGTAGCTAGGCAAGCCACTATATTCACACTATCCTGTTTTTAGCAATATTTCATACTCAATTTATCAACAAAACCATAACCTTAATTAAATAAGTGCGGAAGACTTTATCAAAATAGAGATAAGCAGTTCCAAGGTAAAACAATACTGAAATCCTCTACCCAAGACGTGGAGTCACCAACTCACGAACTACTACTGAATGCTACACATAAAGGTCTGAAAGAAAATAACATAATCTGTTTGTCTCGGAGCAAAGAGACTTCAGCTAATAACATAAATAATAGGAAGAGACGCCGGGCCTGCGGACGCCTGCAAGCTACCTCGGTCTCGATATGCTCAACTCCCACGCAAGGCTCTACTGCTGCTACTCCTGATCAAAACCTGGACCTGTGCAAAAACGCACAGAAGTGCAGTATCAGCACAATCCGACCCCATGTGCTGGTAAGTGCCTGGCCTATCCCGCCGAAGTAGTGACAAGCCTAGGACCAGACACCCACATAAACATGTGCAGTTTTATATATATATGTACACCACAAGATAACGAGAAATAATCAAGTAACAATTCAACAAGAAATATCATAGAGGAACTCAACGGTTAACAACAATTATTAAATCAATAAGGAAACCAAAGTATAATGGAAAACAGGAAATATCAAGTCAAGGAATAGCAAATAGTTGCACGGCATCACCCTTCGTGCTTTTACTCTCATCCTCACCAAGTAAGCAAATAAAGTGCACGGCATCACCCTTCGTGCTTTTACTCTCATCCTCACATCCATGGCACGGCATGATCCTTCGTGCATGGTTCAATAACAAGGCACGCCATGATCCTTCGTACATAATTAATAACAAGGTACGGCATTAACCTTCGTGCATAATCAATAACAAGGCACGACATTAACCTTCGTGCATAATCAATAAATCAAGGCACGGCATCACCCTTCGTGCATTATCACTCTTCCTCACCCAAATAACAATCACAATTAAGGGCAGAGAATGAAAACAATAAATCATGAACCGTCCCGGCAAGGGACACAATAATCATCACAACAAAGTCCCGGCAAGGGCAATCAATATCTCACTTCACAACAAGTCCCGGCAAGGGAGAACAATAACAATTCCACAACCCGGCAAGGGTTCAACAATTTATCTTTAAAATGTCTCACAACAAGTATTAACAATGACTCACGGTCATGCAAGAGGCCAGTGTATGGATGCTCGTCACCACAGCCCATACACCGCACTCGAT
Organism: Nicotiana noctiflora; assembly: GCA_032618575.1. Lineage (NCBI taxonomy): Eukaryota > Viridiplantae > Streptophyta > Magnoliopsida > Solanales > Solanaceae > Nicotiana > Nicotiana noctiflora. The sequence goes on from JASVEL010000919.1 coordinate 317,791, forward strand.
CACATAGCACATAGCACATTATCTTATTCCCTCAAGCTAGGATAGAACAAACACTTACCTCTAGCCTTGAAGTCCAAATTATTCTTCAATTATAGCTTTTTCCCCGAATTTCCGCTTTCAACTAGCTCGAATCTAACCACAATTGATTCCATTATATTAATAAATACTAATTAACTTGGTTTGAATGCTTAAAAATGGTTTTCTCAAAGTTTACCCCAAAACTTCCTAAAACGCCCCTGGCCCACTTGGTCGGAACTCGGGGTTCGGACCAAAATCCGGTTACCCATTCCCCCATGAATTCAAATATATGATTTGTTTCAAAATCGGACCTCAATTCGAGGTCCAATTGCCCAATTCATGAAAACCCTAGGTTCTACCCAAAAACAAGAATTTCTACAATGAAAACCTTTGATTTTTATTGAAAAACATGTTTAATGTTGTTAGGAATTGAAAGAATTGAGTAAAAAGTGACTTACAATTGCTTTGGAGTGAAATTGCTCTTGGGAGTTCGTGTGTGGTGTGTGGGTTTTGAAAGAATGAAGAATGAACCTGAAAAATTCGTTTAAGTATAAAATTGCACAGTTGCGGGTTTCGCAATTGCGAACATTTGTTCGCAATTGCGAACACTACAGGTCTGGGGACTGTCATAGTCGCATTTACGACATTATGTTCGCATTTGCGAACATGCTAGGCTTCTGGGTTTCTCGCATTTGCGAAGCCAGGCAAAATACTGAAGGCCTCGCATTTGCGAATAGCTACCCATCCCTGCCAACTTCGCATTTGCGAAGTATGGTTCGCATTTGCGAACCAAGGCCAGCCTGGGACTTCTCGCAATTGCGACAAAATCCTCGCATTTGCGAAGACAACAGTTGGGTGAAAAACCAGCTGTGTTAAAATTCAGAATTTGAACCAACAGCCTATCAAATCTTTACCCGAGCCCCCCGGGCTCCAAACCAAACATGTACACTATATCAAAAATACATTACAAATTTGCTCGTGCGATAACATCGCCAATATAACATCGTTTTCATCAAATGAAGCCTCAAATTCATGATTTTCATCCTTTTGGTTTTCAAAAACTTTCAAACTTGGAACTCAAGGTCCAAAACATATCAAACGACATCCAAATATCACCAAACTTTGCAGAAAGCACATATATAATATTTAAGACTTGTACCGGGCGTCGGAACCAAAATACGAGCCCGATACCAAGGTCATTTAATTCATTTTCCTTTAATAATTATAGCAAAAACATTTTCACAGAAAAATCCATAACTTAGGCTCTAGGCCTCAGAATTCGACTCCGAACGCATGTCCGAGTTCCATATTTTTCTACGCACCTTCCGGGACCGTCCGTTCTCGGGTCCGGGTCCGTTTACCAATAATGTTGACCGAAGTCAACTACATCAATATTAATATCATTTTTCTTCAAATTTCTCATAGTATTCATATATTCTATCACAAAAATCTTTTCGGCTACATGCCCGGATCGTGCACGTAAATCGAGGAAACATAGAATGAGATTTTCAAGGCCTCGGAAGTACGGAACAAGTGAGGAAAACAAGTGATGACCCTTTGGGTCGTCACATCCTCCACCTCTAAAACAACCGTTCGTCCTCGAACGGACAAGAGAAGGAAGTACCCGAGTCAGGGAACAAATATGGTAGCGGCTCCGCATATCAGACTCGGACTCCCAGGTCGATGCCTCAGGAGGCTGACCTCTCTACTGAACATGCACAGAAGGATAACACTTCGACCTCAACTATCGAACCTGCCGGTCTAGAATGGCCACCGGCTCCTCCTCGTAGGATAGATCATTGTCCAATTGGACAGTACTGAAGTCTAACACATGTGTGGGATCACCGTGGTATCTCCGAAGCATGGATACATGAAAAACTGGATGCACGGCTGCTAAGCTAGGCGACAGAGCTAGTCTGTAAACCACCCCTCCCACGCGGTCTAGAATCTCAAATGGGCCAATATACCTAGGGCTGAGCTTGCCCTTCTTCCAGAACCTCATCACACCCTTCATAGGCGACACTCGGAGCAATACCCGCTCACCAACCATGAAATCTACATCTCGAACCTTACGATTCGCATAAGTCTTCTGTCTAGACTGAGTTGAATGCAATCTCTCTTGGATAGTCTTAACCTTATCCAAGGCCTCCTGGACTAAATTTATACCCAATAACCGATCCTCCCCCGGCTCAAACCATATGACTGGAGACTGACATCGCCTACCATACAATGCCTCATATGGAGCCATCTGAATGCTGGTCTGGTAGCTGTTATTGTATGCGAACTCTGCTAAAGGCAGAAACCGGTCCCACGAGCCTCCAAAATCAATAACATAGGCTCGGACCATATCCTCCAATATTTGAATAATCCTCTTGGACTGGTCGTCCATCTGAAGATGAAACGTTGTGCTCAACTCAACCCGTGTGCCCAACTCTCGCTGAACTGCACCCCAGAAATGTGAGGTAAACTGCATACCCCGATCCAAAATGATAGATGCCGGCATACCATAAAGGCGAACAATCTCCCGGATATAAATCCCAGCTAACTTCTCGGAATGAGTAGGAGACAGATACTGGAATGAAGTGTGCTGACTTGGTCAGCCTATCAACAATGACCCAAATAGCATCAAATTTCCTCCGAGTCAAAGAAGTCCAGTAATGAAGTCCATAGTGATCCGCTCCCATTTCCACTCGAGAATTTCGATTCTTTGGAATACACCACCCGGCCTCTGGTGCTCATATTTCACCCGCTGACAATTTAGACACCGAGCGACATACGCAACGATGTCTTTCTTTATCCTGTGCCACCAATAGTGCTGCCGTAAATTCTGATACATCTTCGTGGCGCCCGGGTGAATAGAGTACCGCGAACTGTAGATCAGCTCTCGAATCCCTTAAACATTGGGCACACAAACTCAACCTTGCAATCTCAATACTCCATCATCATCTAGATTTACCTTCGTGGCACCTCCCCGCTGTACTGTATCTCTCAAGTCACGCAATTGAGGATAATCAAATTGCCTCTCACGGATCCGCTCTAATAGAGATGAGCGAGCGACCGTGCAGGCCAACACCCTACTAGGCTCAGAAATGTCTAGTCTCACAAACTGGTTGGCTAAGGCCTGGACATCTAGAGCAAATGGTCTCTGACTGACCGAAATGAATGCAAGACTACCCATTCTGGCAAACTTTCTACTCAATGCATCGGCCACCACATTGGCCTTACCTGGGTGATATAGGATAGTAACATCATAGTCTTTCGGCAACTCTAACCATCTCCGTTGTCGTAGATTCAACTCCTTTTGCTTGAACAAGTACTGTAGGCTTTTGTGATCAGTGTACACCTCACATGTCACACCATATAGATAATGCCTCCAGATTTTTAAGGCATGAACCACTGCTGCCAGCTCAAGATCATGAACCGGATAATTCTTCTCATGTATTTTCAACTGTCTCGAAGCGTAAGCAATAACCTTACCATCCTGCATCAATATCGCTCCAAGCCCCGTACGGGATGCATCACAGTAAACCGTATAAGGCCCTGCACCCATAGGTAGTATCAGCACTGGTGCTGTAGTCAAGGCTATCTTGAGCTTCTGAAAGATCGCCTCACACTCATCTGACCGCTTGAACTGGGAACCCTTCTACAAATCGACGGTAATAGCTTGCTAACCCCAAGAAACTCCGAATCTTTGTGGCTGATGTTAGTCTAGGCCAATCCTTGGCTGCCTTCATCTTCCTTGGCCAATTATGGACTGCCTCAATCTTCTTTGGGTCCACCTGAATACCTTCCACTGATACAATGTGGCCCAGAAATGCCACCGAACTCAACCAGAACTCACATTTCAAAAACTTGGCATATAGCTAATTATCCTTCAGAGTCTGAAGAACCACTCTGAGGTGTTGCTCGTGCTCTTCCTGGCTGCGGGAGTATACCAGGATGTCATCTATAAAGACTATCACGAACAGATCTAAGTAAGGCCTGAATACCCGATTCATCAACTCCATGAATGTTGCTGGGGCATTGGTCAACCCGAAGGACATGACCAAGAGCTCAAAATGCCCATATCTAGTGCGAAAGGCTGTCTTAGGAATGCCAGCCGCCCTGATCTTCAGCTGATGGTAGCCTGACCTCAAGTCTATCTTTGAGAACACCCTCGCTTCCTAGAGCTGGTAAAACAAATCATCAATCCTCGGTAGTGGATACTTATTCTTCATTGTCAGTTTGTTCAATTTCCGGTAATCAATACACATCCGCATCGAGCCATCTTTCTTTTTCACAAACAACACAGGTGCTCCCTAGGGGGAAACACTGGGCCTGATAAAGCCCTTCACAAGAAGGCCATACGATAGGGTGGAATAGAGATGGGCTGAGTGCCCGGTGCCAGATCAATACAGAAATCAATATCCTTGTCGGGTGGCATGCCCGGCAGGTCTGAAGGGAAAACCTCAGGAAACTCCCGTACAATAGGGACCGATTCAATAGAAGGAACTTCTGCGCTGGAATCACGAACATAAGCCAGATAAGCTAGACACCCTTTCTCGACCATGTGTCGAGCCTTAACATAGGAAATAACAGTGGGAACGGAGTGGCTTGAGGTACCCTTCCACTCTACTCGGGGTGATTCTAGCAAGGCCAAGGTCACAGTCTTGGTATGACAATCTAGAATAGCATGGTATGGGGACAACCAGTCCATCCCCAATATGACATCAAAATCCATCATGTCCAAAAGTAACAGATCAACACGGGTCTCAAGACCCCCAAAGATAACTACGCACGAACGATGCACCCGGTCGACTACAATGGAGTCACCCATCGGTGTAGACACATAAACTGGAATATCCAGAGCATAGCTGGGCACGGCCAAATACGGTGCAAAGTAGGAAGACACATATGAATATGTAGACCAGGGTCAAATAATACTGAAGCACATCTGCCACAAATAAGAATGGTACCTCTAATCATGGCATATGATGCCTCTACCTCTGGCCTGGCTGGTAAGGCATTAAATCGAGGATCAGCACCTCCCCTCTGAGCTACATCCCTAGGACGGTCATCAACTGGCTGACCTCTACCTCTAGCTGGAGGGTCTCCACCTATACCGTCTCGACCTCCACCTCTATGATCTCTACCCCCACCTCTGGCTGGCTGGGCAGGCTGAGGGTCAGCTGGGGCCTGAATTATGGAACGAGGGCCCCGCTGCTGAGTGTTCCCTATCGCTCGAGGGCATAACCTGACAAGATGACCTGGGTCACCACAACCGTAGCAACTCTTAGGCTGATGGGGATGCTGGCCCTGACAACCTGAATGGCCTCCACAAACACTCTGAAGAGGCTGAGCACTGATGGGAGGCTTATCCGAATACCGCTCACGAAACCCACGATTAGCTGGTCCACCATGTGAAGCCTGGAGGGCTGACTGAAAAGGTCTGAAAGACTGGCCCCTATGAAAAGATTCCCTGCCTCCAGAAGAAAAACCACTAAATCTGTCGCAATGACGAGGCCTCTTGTCTGAAGGATAGCCACCTCCCCGAGAAAGAGCCATCTGAACCCTACGTGCTGCATTAGCTGCCTCCTGAAATGATATATCACTCCCCACTCCCATAGCCATCTGAAGTCTAATTGGCTGATTAAGCCCATCTATGAACATGCGGACCCTCTCCCGCTCTGTGGGGAGTATCACCACTGCATGACGTGCCAAATCAACAAATCTCGTCTCATACCGAGTGACAGTCATAGTGCCCTACTGGAGGCGCTCAAACTGCCTCCGAAGTGCATCCCGCCTGAGTACTAGGGAGAAACTTCTCCAGAAATAACTCTGCAAACTGATCCCATGATAAAGCCGGGGACCCCGCTGGTCGAGTCAAACAATAATCCCTCCACCAAGTCTTGGCGGATCCTGAAAGCATGAATGTACAGAAGTCAACTCCATTGGACACTATCCCCATAGTCTTGAGAATCTCATGGCAACTGAATAAGAAATCCCGAGGATCCTCTGATGTGGCACCGCTGAAGGTAGTGGTAAACAACTTGGAGAATCGATCAAGTCTCTATAAAGAATCAAAAGTCATTGCCGCTCCATCTCCAGCCTAAGTTGTGGTACCTGACTGAGTGGCCACAGCCGGCTGAACCACTGGTGCCTGAGGCTGAGGAGCTACTGGCTCTTGAGTACGAGCAACAGGAGTCTGGGACCCTCCTCCAGCCTGAGAAGCGGCTGGTGCAACTGATAATAAGCCTGCTCTGGCAACGCTGTCCATAAATCCCGCTATCCCGACCAAAGCCTCCCGAAGATCCGGGGTAAATAAAGCCTCTCCTAGGACCTGAGCTGGGCCCACTGGAGCTGCTGGGACTGGAACCTCCTCGTCAATCTCAATATGAGGCTCCACCTCTGGAGTAGCTGCTGGAGGCTGAGCTCTGCCCCTACCACGGCCTACGATACGGCCTCTACCCCTGCCCCTCACGGATCTGCCTGGGGCTCAAGCTGCTGGTCAGCGGATGAAGAAGCGCGTGTCCTTACCATCTGCGAAAGGACAGAGTAGAAGTTCAATCAGTATTTGAGGAACAAATCGCACGATAAGAAGGAACAAATGAGAGACTCTTTCCTAACTCAATAGACTCTGGAGGACAAGTACAGACGTCTCTGTACCTACCTCTCAAACTCTACTAAGCTTGTTCGTGAGTGGTGAGACCTATGTAACGTAGAGCTCTGATACCAACTTGTCACGACCCGGATTTTCCCCCAACATTGGGATCGTGATGGCGCCTACTCGTGCTAGCTAGGCAAGCCACTATATTCACACTATCCTGTTTTTAGCAATATTTCATACTCAATTTATCAACAAAACCATAACCTTAACTAAACAAGTGCGGAAGACTTCATCAAAATAGAGAGAACTAGTTTCAAGGTAAAATAATACTGAAATCCTCTACCCAAGACGTGGAGTCACCAACTCACGAACTACTACTGAATACTACACATAAAGGTCTGAAAGAAAATAACATAATCTGTTTGTCTCGGAACAAAGAGACTACAACTAATAACATAAATAGTAGGAAGAGACGCCGGGCCTGCGGACGCCTCCAAGCTACCTCGGTCTCGATATGCTCAACTCCCACACAAGGCTCTACTGCTGTTGCTCCTGATCAAAACCTAGACTTGTGCAAAAATGCACAGAAGTGTAGTATCAGCACAATCCGACCCCATGTGCTGGTAAGTGCCTGGCCTATCCCGGCGAAGTAGTGACAAGCCTAGGACCAGACACCCACATAAACCTGTGCAGTTCTATATATATATGTACACCACAAGATAACGAGAAATGATCAAGTAACAATTCAACAAGGAATATCACAGAGGAACTCAATGGTTAACAACAGTTATTAAATCAACAAGGAAACCAAAGTATAATGGAAAACAGGAAATATCAAGTCAAGGAATATAAAATAGTTGCACGGCATCACCCTTCGTGCTTTTACTCTCATCCTCACCAATTAAGCAAATAAAGTGCACGACATCACCCTTCATGCTTTTACTCTCATCCTCACATCCATGGCACGACATGATCCTTTGTGCATGGTTCAATAACATGGCACGACATGATCCTTCATGCATAATCAATAACAAGGCACGGCATTAACCTTCGTGCATAATCAATAACAAGGCACGGCATTATCCTTCGTGCATAATCAATAAATCAAGGCACGACATCACCCTTCGTGCATTATCACTCTTCCTCACCCAAATAACAATCACAGTTAAGGGCAGAGAATGGAAATAATAAATCATGAACCGTCCCGGCAAGGGACACAATAATCATCACAACAAAGTCCTGGCAAGGGCAATCAATATCTCACTTCACAACAAGTCCCGGCAAGGGAGAACAATAACAATTCCACAACCCGGCAAGGGTTCAACAATTTATCTTTAAAATGTCTCACAACAAGTATTAACAATGACTCACGGTCATGCAAGACGCCAGTGTATGGATGCTCTTCACCACAGCCCAGACACCGCACTCGATCACATAGCACATAGCACATAATCATATTCCCTTAAGCTAGGATAGAACAAATACTTACCTCTAGCCTTAAAGTCCAAATTATTCTTCAAGTATACCTTTTTCCCCGAATTTCCGCTTTCCACTAGCTCGAATCTAACCACAATTGATTCCATTATATTAATAAATACTAATTAACTTGGTTTGAATGCTTAAAAATGGTTTTCTCAAAGTTTACCCCAAAACTTCCCAAAATGCCCCTGGCCCACGTGGTCGGAACTCGGGGTTCGGACCAAAATCCGGTTACCCATTTCCCCACGAGTTCAAATATATGATTTATTTCAAAATCGGACCTCAATTCGAGGTCCAATTGCCCAATTCATGAAAACCCTAGGTTTTACCCAAAAACAAGAATTTCTACCATGAAAACCTTTGATTTTTATTGAAACATATGTTTAATATTGTTAGGAATTGAAAGAATTGAGTAAAATGTGACTTACAATTGCTTTGGAGTGAAATTGCTCTTGGGAGTTCGTGTGTGGTGTGTGGGTTTTGAAAGAATGAAGAATTAACTTAAAAATTCGTTTAAATATAAAATTGCACAGCTGCGGGTATCGCAATTGCGAACATTTGTTCGCAATTGCGAACACTACAGGTTTGGGGACTGTCATAGTCGCATTTGCGACATTATGTTCGCATTTGCGAAGCGAGGCAAAATACTGAAGGCCTCGCATTTGCGAGGTTAAGTTCGCATTTGCGAACAGATGCCCATCCCTGCCAACTTCGCATTTGCGAAGTATGGTTCGCATTTTCGAACCAAGGCCAGCCTGGGACTTCTCGCAATAGCGAGAAAATCCTCGCATTTGCGAAGACAACAGCTGGGTGAAAAACCAGCTGTGTTAAAATTCAGAATTTGAACCAACGGCCAATCAATTCTTTACCCGAGTCCCCCGGTCTCCAAACCAAACATGTACACAACATCAAAAACATATTACAAACTTGCTCGTGTGATCACATCGCCAATATAACATCGTTTTCATCAAATCAAGCCTCAAGTTCATGATTTTCATCCTTTTGGTTTTCAAAACTTTCAAACTTGGAACTCAAGGTCCAAAACATATCAAATGACATCCAAATGTCACCAAACTTTGCAGAAAGCACATATATAATATCTAAGACTTGTACCGGGCGTCGGAACCAAAATACGAGCCCGATACCAAGGTCATTTAATTCATTTTCCTTTAATAATTACAACAAAAACATTTTCACAGAAAAATCCATAACTTAGGCTCTAGGCCTCAGAATGCGACTTCGGACGCATGTCCGAGTCCCATATTTTCCTACGGACCTTCCGGAACCGTCCGTTCTCGGGTCCGGGTCCGTTTACCAATAATGTTGACCGAAGTCAACTATATCAATATTAATATCATTTTTCTTCAAAATTCTCATAGAATTCATATATTCTATCACAAAAATCTTTCTGGCTACATGCCCGGATCGTGCACGTAAATCGAGGCAACATAGAATGAGATTTTCAAGGCCTCGGAAGTGCGGAACAAGTGAGAAAAATAAGTGATGACCCTTTGGGTCGTCACAGATCGCTAGTGTACGACATATTGCAAATTATTCTGCCTTCGTCGTGCTACTTTATCGTGGCCAGATGCGCGATCGCGCTAATGGAAAGATTCTAAATACACCTAAGGATCTTAACTAAGATAATTTGAGACATTTCTCAAGCTTAGGGTTTCCTCTACACCCCCAACTCGACCAAGGCATCGAATTGCACACCTAAGGTGAGTTTTTAAGTGTGTTTTCATGGTGATTTAAATTCTCAATCACTAGTTACAGACATGATTTTGATTGGATTTCATAGGATTTCTTTAAAATCTCAAGAACACCCCAAAGTTATCTTTCAAGATTTGGTCTACAAGAGGTAATTCTACACCTTAGGCTTACATATATGGAGTTAATATGGAATTATGAGTATGAATCATGTATTACAACTTATAGTATGGTGATTGGAGGCCATAAATTCCCAATTTAAATACATGATCATAGTAGGGATTTAAAGGTGATTATTTGATAGAATTTTGTTGGTTGGGTGTGAATGGGTGATCACACATGTGATGTTAGGAGTATGAATTGGTTAGGAATGATGGTGGAGTGAATTGTTGGTTAATAATTACTTGGATGAACCAATACTATAGTTATGAGGTGTAAATATCTATCCCTACAAGATGTTTGATAACAGGCCTAAATGGTATGAGTTATGAGATTTATTACTAATGTTGGCCCTATTGAATGTTGTATTGTAGATTGAAGTTGCTTAATTGTATTGGATCCTTATGGTGTCATTAAGGGTCGAATTTGAGGTATGTATGGCTAAAACCCCATTTTTTAGAGATTGAGCTTCCATGGTGCCCGTGTTAATATTATAAGTTCAAAATATAATTGATGCAATACTCATTTCGTAATTTTAAGTGAATTATTGTGAAAATTTATGTGGTAGATACTTCTTTATGTATTTAATATATTATTCTTGATAAATGAGGATAGGTGAAGAATGTGAACCATGTGCTAAAATGCCTAAATTTCAAGTCAAGTTTAAATTTATATTGTGATGCCAAATTGTGTGAGAAAATCCGTTGTTGATCCTCCAAATTATTCTTATGTGTACCAAATGTATTTGTTTGATTGTGTCTAGTTGTTGGAAAGGCATAAAGATGTTTGGAAGCTAAGTTAGTGACTTTGTAAATATGGTAAGACTAAACGTTGGATTCTTGCTGTGATTGATACTTTACATGAGATGGTGTTGTGACCCTATATTTGTGAAAGATGCATCCAATTTATCAATGTGCTATTGTTGATAACTTAAAGAGGGTGCAAGGATATAAATCATGTATTGAAATTGTCATGACCCGGATTTCCCACCATCGAGAGTCATGATGGCGCCTACTAGTGGAAGCTAGGCAAGCCAATTCTTACTTACATTTTCATTAGTTACAACTCTCTTTTTAAAAATTTAAATAAAATTATACAATTACAGCAGAATAAATAAATTTTGGTGGAAGACTTAGCAAATTTTACTAGATACGATACAGAAACCCAAACATGATACACTACCCAAGAACAGGTGTCACAATACTCACGAACTTCTAAGAATAATACACATAACCGTCTGAAAAAATATGAACTATTTATCTCGAATACATGAGATAACAGACTGAAAAGTAAAGATAGAGGAGACAACGGGTCCTGCGGACGCCTGCAAGGCTACCTCGAAGTCTCGGTGGTCGATATATCAATAATCGTGCTACTGCCGCTTCTGCTATCTGTAACCTATATCTGCGCAAAAAGAGTGCAGAGTGTAGTATTAGCACAACCGACCCCATATGCTGGTAAGTGTCTGGCCTATCCCGGTGAAGTAGTGACAAGGCTAGGACCAGACACCCACATAAACCTGTACAGTTAAAATATATATATACAACAAAATAACTAGAAGAAACGTCAATATTTAAGAAGACAAAAATATGCTCTGGGGTAGCCACAGGATATACCTTTTCAGAAATAAAATAAGGGTATTTAATTCACTTTCTAGCTCAAGTTATCTCATCATAGGACCACAACCACTCACTTCCATCTTAGCATCAATCTTTCATTTATTCACCAAAATATATATATATATATATATATATATATATATATATATATATATATATATATATATATATATATATATATATATATATATATATATATATATATATATATATATATATATATTATATCACGACCCGGATTTCCCACCATCGGGAGTCATGATGACGCCTACTAGTGGAAGCTAAGTAAGCCAACTGTTACTTACATTGTTCATTAGTTACAAATCTCTTCTTAAGACTTTAAATAAAATCATATAATTACAGCGGAATAATTAAACTTAGCGGAAGACTTAGTCAATTTTATCCAATATGATACACTACCCAAGATTGGTGTCACAATACTCACGAACTTCTAAGAATAATACACATAATCGTCTAAAAGAATTATAAGTTGTTTATCTCGAATACATGAGATAACAGAATGAAATACATAGATAGAGGAGACAACTGGTCATACGGACGCCTACAAGGCTACCTCGTAGTCTCAGTAGTCGGAATATCCACAATCATGCTACTGCCGCTGCTGCTGTCCGTAACCTGTATCTGCGCAAAAAGAGCGCACCGTGTCGTATCAGCACAACCGACCCCATGTGTTGGTAAGTGCCTGGCCTATCCCGGCGAAGTAGTGACGAGACTAAGGCCAGTCACCCACATAAACCTGTACAGTTGAAATATATATATACATATACAATAGCAGAAAATGTTATCGGACTTTTGTAAAGAAAGAATCTGCTCTGAAATAAAAGTCATTAACTCAAAATATCCAGAGTGATCTGGTCAACGGAACAAATCTTACTTTCATGTCTCGATTCCTTTTTCATTTCATATCTCGTGGTAGGCATACCACCCGCTCCCAACTGTAACAACAAGTTATATCTTGTGGTAGGCGTACCACCCGCTCCCAATTGTATCAATAAGCTTTTCATATCTTGTGGTAGGCGTACCACCCGCTCCCAAATATATCAATAAATTATACCTTGTGGTAGGCGTACCACCCGCTCCCAAATGTATCGATAGGCTACCAGCAACTATGGCCAATGCCAAGATTTAAATCATTTTGTGGTCGGCGTGCCACACGATCCCATTTCTTATCATATAAGTGGTCGGTGCGCCACACGATCCCAATTCATTAATATATAAGTGGTCGGCGCGCCACACTATCCCAATTCATAAATATATATAAATAAATATATATATATATATATATATATATATATATATATATATATATATATATATATATATATATATATATATATATATATATATATATATATATATATATATATATATATATATCGGTATTAAGCCAATAATCTTCACTTTAACAATATTTATATTATCGGTGCAAAACCAATAAATGACAATAAATCAACGAGACATCCCCGTTACCGGTGTAATACCAATAACTCTTAATCAACAATTTATATGCACTTTACCGGTATAAAATCAATAATTGATAATGAATCAACGATACATCCCCGTTACCGGTGTAATACCAATAACTCTTAATCAACAATTTATATGCACTTTACCGGTATAAAACCAATAAATGATAATGAATCAACGATTTACCTTTGTTACCGGTGTAACACCAATAACTCTTCACATCAATAATCTATATGTATTTTACCGGTAACCATTAATAATTTCCCTTCACATAATCACTTAGGATTAATAAGAATTTAATCCATTTTTAAGACTCACGGTCATGCTCGATCCCCAACGTATAGATACTCGTCACCATGCCTATACGCCGGACTCCACATATCACAATTTACACATAAACTCAATCCCTATTCCCTCAAGCTAGGATAGAACAAACACTTACCTCGAAAGTTTACGAACAATTTAATCCGTAGCAATGCCTTTTCCTTTCAAATTTGGCTCCAATCCAATCGTATCTATACACAATTGATTTAATATCATCAATACTACTCAACAAACTAATTCATATGGCCAATTATAATTTTTACAACATTCTGCCCGTAATAGTAAAAATCGACCCCGGGCCCGCCTAATCGAAACTCAAGTTTCAAACCAAAATAAGTTCACCCAATCATCCATGAGTTCAAATATACAATTTGTTCTTAAGTTCGACTCCAAAACGAGGTCTAAATCGCAAATTCTTTGAAAACCCGTACTATACTCAATTCTCAATTTTTCTACCCATTTACACCTATTTAGGCTTAGGAATTCAAATAATATTGATGGAAAATGAAGAAAAAGAGTTAAGAATCACTTACCGAAGAAGTTTGATGAAGAATCGCTCAAAAATCGCCCAAGGAGCTGTGGAGAAGAGAGCTGAACAGAAATGGGATTTTTATCCCGTTTCTGCTCTGTTTTGGGATTAAATTCACTGAGCAACAATTTTGTTCTACGCGATCGCGTGAACAGGGTAGTTGTTGTTGTTGTTGTTGCGATCGCGTGAACAGGGTCGCGATCGCGGAAGGCAAACGTTCAACACTACGCGATCGCGTGGTCAGTGCTGCGATCGCGTAAAAGCATTTCACTGGGGTGGCTTATTTGTACTACGCGATCGCGTGAACAGGGTCGCGATCGCGTTGAAGGAGAACAGAAAGCTACGTGATCGCGTGCAGACGGCTGTAATCGCGTTGAATAAGAATAGGAAGCTACGCGATCACGTGCAGACGGCTGCGATCGCGTTGAGTAATTTGACAAGGAAGTGTGATCGCGTGTACAAGGCCGCGATGGCGTAGAGTAAAGTGTCTGTGTAAAAATTGCAGAAAATCTGCCAGTTTCCTAAGTCCAAAAACACCCCGAACCACCTCCGAAACACTCCCGAGCCCTCGGGGCTCCAAACCAAATATGCACACTAACTCAAAAACATCATACGAACTTGCTCGCGCGATCAAATCGCTAAAATAACATCAAAATCAATGAATTGAGCCTTAAAACTCAATAATTCTTTCAAATTTCATAATTTTCAAAATTTCCAATTTAATACCGAAACACGTTAAACGACGTCCGTTTTCAACCAAACTTTACAGGAAGCGCGCAACAAATATATATGACTTGTACCGGGCGTCGGAACCAAAATATGAGCCCGATACCAGTACTTTTTAATCAAAATTCAGTTTCATTTTCCTTAAACATTTTCAGAAAACAATTTAACCGAAAAATTCTTTTACCGGGGTTCTAGACCTCGAATTTCAATTCCGGGCATACGCCCAAGTTCCATATTTTTCTACGGATTTTCTGAGACCGTCAAATCACGGGTCCGGGTTCGTTTACCAAAAATGTTGACCAAAGTCAACCATATCAATAATAATATCAAAATTCTTCAAATTTTTCACATATTTCACATATTTCAACATAAATCGAGGCAACTATAAATGTGGTTTTCAAGACCCCAGAAGCTCGAAATGATTAATAAAACAAGTGATGAACCTTTGGGTCATCACATTCTCCACCTCTAAAACAACCGTTCGTCCTCGAACGGACAAAAGAAAGAAGTACCTGAGTCAAGGAATAGATGAGGATATCGGCTCCGCATGTCAGACTCGGACTCCCAAGTCGATGCCTCAGGAGGCTGACCCCTCCACTGAACTCGCACAGAAGGAAAACTCTTCGACCTCAACTATCGAACCTGCCGATCTAGAATAGCTACCGGCTCCTCCTCATAGGACAGATCTTTGTCCAATTGGACAGTGCTGAAATCTAACACGTGCGATGGATCGCCGTGATATTTTCGAAGCATGGATACATGAAACACTGGATGCACAGCTGATAAGCTAGGTGGCAAAGCAAGTTTATATGCCACCTCTCCCACATGATCAAGAATCTCGAATGGGCCAATAAACCTAGGGCTAAGTTTGCCCTTCCTTCCAAATCTCATCACGCCCTTTATAGGCGACACTCGGAGCAATACTCGCTCCCCAATCATGAAAGCTATATCTCGAACCTTGCGATCTGCATAGCTCTTTTGCCTAGATTGAGCTATGCGAAGCCTATCTTGAATAATCTTGACCTTATCTAAGGCCTCCTGAACTAAATTCGTACCCAATAACCGAGCTTCTCCCGGTTCAAACCATCCAACCGGAGAACGATACAGCCTAACATACAATGCTTCATAAGGAGCCATCTGCATGCTCGATTTATAATTATTATTATAAGCAAACTCTACCAAAGGCAGGAATTAATCCCACGAACCTCCAAAATAAATAACACACGCTCGTAGCATATCTTCCAGTATCTGAATAGTCCTCTCGGACTTACCATCCGTCTAGGGATGAAAGGCTGTACTTAGCTGAACTTGCGTGCCCAACTCTCGTTGAACCGCATTCCAGAAATGTGAGGTAAAATGTGCACCTCGATCTGAAATAATAGAGATTGGCACACCATGAAGGCGAACGATCTCCCTGATATAAATCTCAGCTAACCTCTCGGATGAATAGGTAGTGGAAATAGGAACAAAATGAGCTGACTTGGTTAGCCTATCAACAATCACCAAACAACAACAAAATTCTTCCGAGTCATCGGAAGTCCACAAAAGAAGTCCATTATGATTCGCTCCCACTTCCATTCAGGAAGTTCAATTCTCTGAAATAAACCGCCAGGTCTCTGATGTTCATACTTAACCTGCTGACAATTAAGACACCTTGCCACATATGCCACAATATCCTTTTTCATTCTGCGCCACCAATAATGTTGCCGCAAATCTTGATACATTTTCGCTGCGCATGGATGAATAGAATGCCGCGAACTGTGAGCTTCTTCTAGAATCAATCCTCTAAGCTCATCAATATTTGGCACACAAATGTGCCCTTGCATCCTCAGAATCCCATCAACATCTAGGGTGACATGTTTAGCACCTCATCGCTGAACCTTATCTCTAAGGTCACATAAATAAGAATCATTATATTGTTGATCGCGAATATGCTCCAATAATGAAGAGCGAGCGATCGTGCAAGCTAGTACTCGGCTAGGTTCATAAATATCCAATCTCACAAATCGGTTGGCCAAAGACTGAACATCCAAAGCAAGTGGTCTCTGATTGATTGGAATATAAGCAAGACTGCCCATACTGGCTGACTTCCTACTCAAAGCGTCGGCCACCACGTTTGCTTTTCCCGGATGATATAAAATGGCGACATCATAATCTTTCAGCAATACTAGCCACCTTCTATGCCTCAAATTCAACTCTTTCTGCTTAAACAAATACTGAAGACTCTTATGATCGGTGTATACTTCACATGCTACACCATACAAATAATGACTTCAGATCTTCAATGCGTAAATAATCGCCGTCAATTGCAGATCATGCACTGGATAGTTCTTTTTATGAACCTTTAACTGCCTCGAAGCATAGGCAATAACCTTGCCGTCCTGCATTAACACTGCACCAAACCCAATACGGGAAGCATCACAATAAATAGTATAAGGTCCCATACATATGGGTAAAACCAATATCGGTGTTGTGGTCAAGGCTGTCTTGAGCTTTTTTGAAAATTTTGCATATAGTTGGCTATTTTTCAGGGTCTGCAAAGCCACTCTGAGATGCTGCGCATGCTCTTCTTGACTGCGGGAGTATGTCAATATGGCAACAATGATGACTACAATGACAAGTCAACATAAGGCACGAACACCTCATACGTATGCACATAATCATGACTCTGACCATAAGAGTTGTTCCAAAACTACAACATTGTCAATTAACCCTGTTATCAAATATCTTATTCCAAAACTCCCACTTTACTCACAATGAGGTATGAAAACCTCATGATTACTTTCCCGAATTAATGAGTCATATTTATTCTTAGCTGGTGCTCCTCTCAAAGTCTATAACTCCATGGTTACAAAATAGAAATGGTTAGATATGAATCGAAACTATGCAAGGATTGTCAAATAATCCTAACAGGCATGGCTCAAATTTAGGATATTGTGCTAGATTTTTATTTCCAGAAAGGGAAAATTTTAAACACAAACTTTTCACCACCAGGACCTTGTCCTCATATAATATTCACCGCAGCTTGCAGCTCGGTTTTTAAAACAAATATTTTCACGTTATACAAAAATTTTGAGGATCTCATCCTCCACTCTAAATCACAAGTATTTGCACATTGTGCCACTGATGTTTTTCATTTCCTTTCTTTCTTCTTTTCAACTATTGTCCGTCAAAGAGTATCACGGCATAAAAGAACCCTCATACCGACACGGTATACAATTTAACCATTATTTCAGCAATTACATCAATTCCCATTGTAGTAAATAATATAAAGTCACTTTCGACCTCATCAATATTGCTAGTGACCAACAAATAATAATAGGGATAATTATCCCCATTTAATAGCACAACGTGAGTATTCACATAAGTAGATTTGATGATTTCGAAGCTCACTCATGAGCGGAGCATATTAAGAGGACTTGCCTCAATTCTTCAAAGATCAAATCAAATTGAGGAAAAATATTCCTTTTATAACAATCAGAATTGTACATGTGATAACATCATCCGGTGTAGTGACCTCAGTCACACCATAAAAATTATGTCAACAACTAGATCTCCACCTCTAGGAGTCTCACCTACACAGGCCTTACCCCTACCCGAAAGGGTAGAGAGGCTGTTTCCGGCTGTAGTGACCTCAGTCACACCATAAAAATTATGTCAACAACTAGATCTCCGCCTCTAGGAGTCTTACCTCCGCCTCAAACATCCTGACCTCTAACCCTGGCTGGTCATGTGAGTTAAGTATTGACTGCAACGGCCACGTAGCTTGAGTGCCTTCGTAAATTATATTTCTCCAATATGCCACATTCACAACAATTCCTTTGAGGCTCAGCTAACTTATTGGACATCACGACATATTCGGACACTGTCATAATAACCTGGCATGATCATTCAGATCATACATACCACACCTTTCAAAGAGTCAGGGAGGTAACTCCTCCAAACATTTTTACAAATAGGATTGAGTAGGTAATGTCGCATAGCCGGTCTGCCCTCTTCATAGACTTGTCACAAACATTGACGACCAATTACCTCTTTTGCTATGCTAGCTTGACACTGTTGAACTACCTCATTTGCTCATATACTCTTTATTACTCTTTGGGCCGATTCTTACCCCCTGCAGGGTACTAAGCCTCAAACATGCATAATTTATTTGGGGGACCTTTCCATACCATATGTATACATTCCAAGCCAAAACTGACATAACACATGGCCGTTCGGTCCATTCACTAATAGTGGATTTCCCCCCTTTTGGCTATAAGTCAAAGTCACAACATCCGATAGTCCACAATAATTATCCTTCACAACTTTAAATAAATCAACCAGACGTCAAGGTCCATTAAAATCACAGCCGGTTAGTAAATACATTATGTTTCCACTACTTCACTCGCTACCCGAAACACAGTAAAATCAACCCTCTCGCTTTCAACTATTCCCGCATTCTGCAATATCTCATAGCAACGGTCAATAATTTACCTTGGGTTCTAAAAAGATGCACCACTGAAGGAGATAGCGAAGAGTTTGGTGAAACTTATCCGAAACTCCGTAAAGCTTCTGAAGGCATCGTTGATCTATCACCAACCTGTGCCATTGTCGGCTGAAGAAGCGGTCCTTTGCCATTCGTGGGAAGACAAGAATAGAAATTCAACTTAACATTTGAAGAACAAACTCGCACGATAGGAAAGAATGACGGTGAAACTTCCTAACTCTGTAGCTTCTAAGGGATAAATACAGACGTCTCCGTACCGATCCCTCAGACTCTACTAAGGTTGTTCGTGAGTTGTGAGACCTATGCAACCTAGTGCTCTGATACCAACTTGTCACGACCCGGATTTCCCACCATCGGGAGTCATGATGGCGCATACTAGTGGAAGCTAGGCAAGCCAACTGTTACTTACATTGTTCATTAGTTACAAATCTCTTCTTAAGACTTTAAATAAAATCATATAATTACAGCGGAATAATTAAACTTAGCGGAAGACTTAGTCAATTTTATCCAATATGATACACTACCCAAGATTGGTGTCACAATACTCACGAACTTCTAAGAATAATACACATAATCGTCTGAAAGAATTATAAGCTATTTATCTCGAATACATGAGATAACAGAATGAAATACATAGATAGATGAGACAACGGGTCCTGCGGACGCCTGCAAGGCTACCTCGTAGTCTCAGTAGTCAGAAAATCCACAAGTCGCTACTGCCGCTGCTGCTGTCCGTAATCTGTATCTACGCAAAAAGAGCGCAGAGTGTAGTATCAACACAACCGACCCCATGTGCTGGTAAGTGCCTGGCCTATCCCGGCGAAGTAGTGACGAGACTAAGGCTAGTCACCCACATAAACCTGTACAGTTGAAATATATATATACATATACAACAGCAGAAAATGTTATCGAACTTTTGTAAAGAAAGAATCCGCTCTGAAATAACAGTCATTAACTCAAAATATCCAGAGTGATTTGGTCAACGGAACAAATCTTACTTTCATGTCTCAATTCCTTTTTCATTTCATATCTCGTGGTAGGCGTACCACCCGCTCCCAACTGTAACAACAAGTTATATCTTGTGGTAGGCGTACCACCCGCTCCCAATTGTATCAATAGGATTTTCATATCTTGTGGTAGGCGTACCACCCGCTCCCAAATATATCAATAAATTATACCTTGTGGTAGGCGTACCACCCGCTCCCAAATGTATCGATAGGCTACCGGCAACTATGGCCAATGCCAAGATTTAAATCACTTTGTGGTCGGCGTGCCACACGATCCCATTTCTTATCATATAAGTGGTCGGCGCGCCACACGATCCCAATTCATTAATATATAAGTGGTCGGCATGCCACACGATCCCAATTTATATATATATATATATATATATATATATATATATATATATATATATATATATATATATATATATATATATATATATATATATATATATATATATATATATATATATATATATATATATATATATATATATATATTACCGGCATTAAGCCAATAATCTTCACTTTAACAATATTTATATTACCGGTGCAAAACCAATAAATGACAATAAATCAACGAGACATCCCCGTTACCGGTGTAATACCAATAACTCTTAATCAACAATTTATATGCACTTTACCGGTATAAAACCAATAAATGATAACGAATCAACGATACATCCCCGTTACCGGTGTAATACCAGTAACTCTTAATCAACAATTTATATGCACTTTACCGGTATAAAACCAATAAATGATAATGAATCAACGATTTACCTTTGTTACCGGTGTAACACCAATAACTCTTCACATCAATAATCTATATGTATTTTACCGGTATAAAACCATTAATAATTTCCCTTCACATAATCACTTAGGATTAATAAGAATTTAATCCATTTTTAAGACTCACGGTCATGCTCGATCCCCAACGTATAGATACTCGTCACCATGCCTATTCGCCGGACTCCACATATCACAATTTACACATAAACTCAATCCCTATTCCCTCAAGCTAGGATAGAACAAACACTTACCTCGAAAGTTTACGAACAATTCAATCCATAGCAATGCCTTTTCCTTTCAAATTTGGCTCCAATCCAATCGTATCTATATACAATTGATTTAATATCATCAATACTACTCAACAAACTAATTCATATGGCCAATTATAATTTTTACAACATTCTGCCCGGAATAGTAAAAATCGACCCCAGGCCCGCATAATCGAAACTCAAGTTTCGAACCAAAATAAGTTCACCCAATCATCCATGTGTTCAAATATACAATTTGTTCTTAAGTTCGACTCCAAAATGAGGTCTAGATCGCAAATTCTTTGAAAACCCTTACTATACTCAATTCTCAATTTTTCTACCAATTTACATCTATTTAGGCTTAGGAATTCAAATAATATTGATGGAAAATGAAGAAAAAGAGTTAAGAATCACTTACCCAAGAAGTTTGATGAAGAACCGCCCAAGGAGATGTGGAGAAGATAGTTGAACAAAAATGGGATTTTTATCCCGTTTCTGTCCTATTTTGGGATTAAATTCACTGGGCAATGATTTTGTTCTACGCGATCACGTGAACAGGGTCGCGATCGCGGAAGGCAAACGTTCAACACTACGCGATCGCATGGTCAGTGATGCGATCGCGTAGAAGAATTTCACTGGGTGGCTTGTTTGTACTACGCGATCGCGTGAATAGGGTCGCGGTCGCGTTGAAGGAGAACAGAAAGCTACGCCATCGCGTGCAGACGGCTGCGATCGCGTTGAAGAAGGAAGCTACGCGATCGCGTGCAGACGGCTGCGATCGCGTTGAGTAATTTGACAAGGCTGTGCGATCGCGTGTACAAGGACGCGATCGCGTAGACTAAAGTGTCTGTGTAAAAATTGCAGAAAATCTGCCAGTTTCCTAAGTCCAAAACCACCCCGAACCACCTCCGAAACACTCCCGAGCCCTCGGGGCTCCAAACCAAATAGGCACACTAACTCAAAAACATCATACGAACTTGCTCGCGCGATCAAATCGCTAAAATAACATCAAAATCAATGAATTGAGCCTTAAAACTCAATAATTCTTTCAAATTTCATAATTTCCAAAATTTCCAATTTAAGACCGAAACACGTCAAACGACGTCCATTTTAAACCAAACTTTACAGGAAGCGCTTAACCAATATATATGACTTGTACCGGGCGTCGAATCCAAAATACGAGCCCGATACTAGTACTTTTTAATCAAAATTCAGTTTCATTTTCCTTAAATATTTTCAGAAAACAATTTAACAGAAAAATTCTTTTACCGGGGTTCTAGACCTCGAATTTCAATTCCGGGCATACGCCCAAGTTCCATATTTTTCTACGGATTTTCTGAGACCGTCAAATCATGGGTCCGGGTCCGTTTACCAAAAATGTTGACCAAAGTCAACCATATCAATATTAATATCAAAATTCTTCAAAATTTTCACATATTTCACATATTTCAACATAAAAAATTTTCCAGCTTCGCGCCCGAACTGTCCACGCAAATCGAGGCAACTATAAATGAGGTTTTCAAGATCTTAGAAGCTCGAAATAATTAATAAAACAAGTGATGAGCTTTGGGTCGTCACACATATATATATATATATATATATATATATATATATATATATATATATATATATATATATATATATATATATACATACGACCATAATCCTATATGGCCAATATCAACAACTATTATCTGTTAGTGATGCGGCGTGCACCCCAACCCTTCCGATATGTCATAATAGGCTACCGGCAACTATGGCCAATGCCAACAATAATCATCTATTAGTGATGCGGCGTGCACCCCGACCCTTCCAATATGTCACCGACACTATGGCCAATAGCAATAATCAATACAATATATTACCGACGCTAAACCAATAATCTTCAATTTCAATAACATTTATATTACCAGTGTAACACCAATAATTATAATTAATCAACAATATATGTATATTACCGGCATCACGCCAATAGTCTTTAATCAATAATTTATTTACATATTACCTGTATAAAACCAATAATAATTCCTTTCATATAATCACATAAGATTAATAGGAATTTATTCCATTTAAGACCCACGGTCATGCTCGACCCCCAACGTATAGATACTCATCACCATGCATATAGGTCGGACTCCACACATAACAATTAGCACACAAACTCAATTCTTATTCCCTCAAGCCAGGATAGAACAAAGACTTACCTCGAAAGTTTACAAATGATTCAATCCGTAGCAATGCCTTTTCCTTTCGAATTTGGCTCCAATCCAATCGTATCTATACACAATTGATTCAATATCATCAATACTACTTAACAAACTAGTTCATATGGCAAAATATAATTTTTACAACATTCTGCCCGGAATAGTAAAAATTGACCCCGGACCCACATGATCGAAACTAGAGGTTCGAACCAAAATAAATTCACCCATCCTTTCACGAGCTCAAAATGTAATTTGTTCTTAAGTTCGACCCCAAAATGAGGTCTAGATCGCAAATTCTTTGAAAATCCTAACTATACTCATTTCTCTAAATTTTTTTACCGATTTACACATGTTAGACCTAATAATTTGAATAATATTGATGAAATATGAAGAAAACGATTTAAGAATCAGTTACCCAACAAGTTTGATGAAAACACGCCCAAGAATCGCTAAGAAATGGTGTTGGAGAAGAGAGAGTTTTGAGAAGGGGATGAAAATCCCGTTCTGCTTCTGTTTCTAGTATAAAAATCACTGGGCGAAAAATTACTCTATGCGATTGCAGGGCCCGGAATGCGATCGCATAGAAGAAAATAAGGGGGCAGCAAAATTGCTCTATGCGATCGCGTAGAAGTAATGCGATCGCATAGAAGGAAATTGTTCCTCAACATTTTACTCTATGCGATCGCATCGGGATAATGCGATCGCTTAGAAGGCTTTTCTGGACTTTAGATTTACTCTATGCAATCGCGAAGTATGCTCTACGATCGCATAGAAGGGACAGACAAAACTATGCGAACGCATGGATACTATTGTGATCGCATAGAACAAAAATGGGCAACAAAAATTTACTCTATGCGATCGCATAGCGTAATGTACTAGATACCAGCAGACAGCAAAAATTCCAGATTTTCTAAGTCCAAAACATCCCGTTACCTATCTGAAACTCACTCGAGCCCTCGGGGATCCAAACCAAATATGTACACTGACTCAAAAACATCATACGAACTTGCTCGCGCGATCAAATCGCCAAAATCATATCAAAATCAATGAATTGAGCCTTAAAACTCAAGAATCTTTCAAAATTTTCATAAACTTTCAAATTTCCAATTTAAGGCCGAAACACGTCAAACGATGCCATTTTCAACCAAACTTTACAGGAAGCGCTTAACCAATATATATGACTTGTACCGGCGTCGGAACCAAAATACAAGCCCGATGCAATTACTTTTTAATCAAATTTTAGTTTCATTTTCCTTAAACATTTTCAGAAAACAATTTAACCAAAAAATTCTTTTACCGGGGTTCTAGACCTCGAATATTGATTGCGGGCATACGCCCGAGTTCCATATTTTCTACAGATTTTCTGAGACCGTCAAATCAAGGGTCCGGATCCGTTTACAAAAAATGTTGACCAAAGTCAACCATGTCAATATTAATATCAAAATTCTTCAAATGTTTCACATATTTCATATATTTCAACATTAAAAATTTCCAGCTTCGCCCGGACTACGCATGCAAATCGAGGCAACTATAAACGAGGTTTTCAAGGCCTCGGGAGCTCGAAATAATTAAGAAAACAAGTGATGACCCTTTGGGTCGTCACATTCTCCACCTATAAAACAACCGTTCATCCTCAAACAGACAAAAGAAAGAAGTACCTTAATCAAGGAATAGATAAGGATATCAGCTCTGCATGTCAGACTCGGACTCCCAGGTCGATGCCTCAGGAGGCTGACCCCTCCACTGAACTCGCACAGAAGGAAAACTCTTCGACCTCAACTGTCGAACCTGTCGATCTTGAATAGCTACCGGCTCCTCGTCATAAGATAGATCCTTGTCTAATTGGACAGTGCTGAAATCCAACACGTGCGATGGATCACCATGATACTTTCGGAGCATGGATGCCTGAAACACTGGATGCACAGCTGACAAGCTAGGTGGAAAGGCAAGCTTATAAGCCACCTCTCCCACACGATCAAGAATCTCGAATGGGCCAATAAACCTAGGGCTAAGTTTTCCCTTCTTTCCAAATCTCAGCACGCCCTTCATAGGCAAAACTCGGAGCAATACTCGCTCCCCAACCATGAATGCTATATCTCGAACCTTGCGATCTGCATAGCCCTTTTGCCTGGACTGAGCTGTATGAAGCCTATCTTGAATGATCTTGACCTTATCTAAGGCCTCCTAAACTAGATCCGTACCCAACAACCGAGCTTCTCCTGGTTCAAACCATCCAACCGGAGAACGATACCGCCTACCATACAAGGCTTCATAAGGAGCCATCTGAATGCTCGATTGATAGCTATTATTATAAGAAAACTCTACCAAAGGCAGGAATTGATCCCCACGAACCTCCAAAATCAATAACACACGCTCGAAGCATATCTTCCAATATCCGAATAGTCCTCTCGGACTAACCATCTGTCTGGGGATGAAAGGTTGTACTTAACTGAACTTGGGTGCCCAACTCTCTTTGAACCGCCTTCCAAAAATATGAGGTAAACTGCATACCTCGATCTCAAAAGATAGAGATAGGCAGACCATGAAGGCGAACAATTTCCCTAAGATAAATCCCAGCTAACCTCTCGGATGAATAGGTAGTGGCAACCAGAATAAAATAAGCTGACTTGGTCAGCCTATCAACAATAACCCAAACAGCATCAAACTTCTTCCGAGTAATCGGAAGATCAGAAACGAAGTCCATAATGATCCGCTCCCACTTCCATTCAGGAAGCTCAATTCTCTGAAATAAACCGCTAAGTCTTTGATGCTCATATTTAACCTGCTGACAATTCAGACACCGTGCCACATATGCCACAATATCCTTTTCATTCTACGCTACCAATAATGCTGCCGCAAATCCTGATACATCTTTGTTGCGCGTGGATGAATAGAATACCGCGAACTGTGAGCTTCTTCTAGAATCAATTCTCTAAGCCCATCAATATTTGGCACACAAATGTGCCCTTGCAACCTCAAAATCCCATCAACATCTAAGGTGACCTGCTTGGCATCCTCACTGAACCGTGTCTTTAAGGTCACATAAATAAGGATCATTATATTGTTGATCGCGGATACGTTCCAATAATGAAGAGCGAGCGACCGTACAGGCTAGCACTCGACTAGACTCAGAAATATCCAACCTCACAAATCGGTTGGCTAAGGACTAAACATCCAAAGCAAGCGGCCTCTGATTGACTGGAATATAAGCAAGACTATCTATACTGGCTGACTTCCTACTCAAAGTGTCGCCCACTACGTTTGCCTTTCCCGGATGATATAAAATGGAGACATCATAATCTTTCCGCAATTCTAGCTACCTTCTCTGTCTCAAATTCAGCTCCTTCTGTTTAAACAGGTATTGAAGGCTCTTGTGATCGGTGTATACTTCACATGCCACAACATACAATAATGCCCCCAGATCTTTAATGCGTGAACAATTGCCGCTAATTCTAGATCATGAACTGGATAGTTCTTTTCATGAATCTTCAGCTGCCTCGAAGCATAGGCAATAACCTTGCCATCCTGCATTAACGCTGCACCAAGCCCAATACGGGAAGCATCACAGTAAACAGTATAAGGTCCCGTACCTGTGGGTAAAACCAATATCGGTAATGTGGTCAAGGCTGTCTTGAGCTTCTGAAAGCTCGTTTCACATTTATCTGACCATTCGAACTGAACATCTTTTCGCGTAAATCTGGTCAGTGGGGTTGCAATAGATGAAAACCCCCCACTAATCGCCGATAATAACCCGCTAATCCCAAGAAACTCCGAATCTATGTGGCCGATGTCGATCTAGGCCAATTCTTGACCGCCTCAATCTTCTTTGGATCAACCTGAATACTTGTTGTCGTTACAATATGACCTAGGAATGCAACTGAACTTAGCCAAAATTCACACTTTGAAAATTTTGCATATAGTTGGCTATTTTTCAGAGTATGCAGAGCCACTCTAAGATGTTGCGCATGCTCCTCATGACTGCGGGAATATATTAATATGTCATCAATGAAGACTATTACAAACAAGTCTAAATAAGGTGGGAACACCCGATTCATCAATTTAATAAAAGTTGTTGGGGCATTTGTCAACCCAAAAGACATGACCAGGAATTCATAATGTCCGTACCGAGTGTGGAATGCTGTCTTAGGACATCAGATGCCCTAATCTTCAGCTGATGATAACCAGATCTCAAGTCTATCTTCGAAAAGACCTTGGCACCCTGAAGCTGATCAAATAAATCATCAATCCGCGGGAATGGATATTTATTTTTGATAGCCACCTTGTTCAACTGCCGATAATCAATGTACGTTCTCATCGAACCATCTTTCTTCTTTACAAATAATATCGGCGTACCCCACGGCGAAACACTGGGTCTAATGAAACCCTTTTCAAGTAAATCCTGCAACTGCTCCTTCAATCTCTTTTAACTCTGGCGGAGCCATACGATATGGGGGAATAGAAATGGACTGAGTGCCTGGAGCCAAGTCAATGTAGAAATCAATATCCCTGTCGGGTGGCATACCCGGAAGGTCTGAAGGAAATACTTCAGGAAATTCGCGAACCACGGGCACAGAGTCAATAGAAGGAACCTCAGCACTGGAATCACGGACACAGACTAAATAAGCCAAACACTCTTTTTCAACCATACGCTGAGCCTTAACATAAGAAATAACATTGTGGCTAATGTGACCAGAAATTCCTTTCCACTCTATATGAGGCAAATTCGGTAGAGCTAAGGTCACAGCCTTGGCATGGCAATCTAAAATAGCATGATATGGAGATAGCCAGTCCATATAATATCAAAGTCCACCATATTTAAGAGCAATAAATTAGCACGGGTCTCAAGACCCTCAATCACTACAATACATGACCGTTGAACTCGGTCAACCATAATAGAACCGCCTACTGGTGTAGACATATGAACAGGAACACCCAGTGGATCACTAGGCTGAACCAAGTACAGTGCAAAATAGGAAGACACGTACGAATATATGGACCCAGGGTCAAATAATGTTGATGCCTCTCTATCACAGACCAAAATAATACTTATAATAACGGCATCTGAGGACTCAGCCTCTGGTCTAGGAGGAAGTGCATAACATCGGTGTTGGGCCCCACCAACCTGAGCAGTATCTCTAGGACGATCAGCTGCTGGCTGGTCTCTACCTCTATCGGTCCGAGCTCCACCTCTATGACCTCTGCCTCCACTTCTATGTCCTCTACCCCCGACTCTAGCTAGCTGGGCAAGCTGTGGGGGAACCGAGGCCTGAACCATAGAACGAGAACATTGTTGCTGCAACTGGGCACCTCTCAATCTCGGACAATGCCTCTTGATGTGACCTAATTCTCCACACTCATAACACCCGTCTGAACACAAAAACTGAGAAAACTGGGACTGACCTCGCCGACCCGAATGATCACCTCGAAAACTATGAAGTGGTTGTGCACTAATAGATGCTGGTGACGCCCTGTACAACTGTGGATCAGAGTAATGTGGCTGAGAATCACGACTACCTGAAGGGCCATGAGAAGCTTGAAGGGCTGACTGATAAGGCCTAGGAGGATGGCCTCTACCATACGAATCTCTACCTCCAGATGAGGCACCACTAAACCTGCCTATATTACGGGGCCTCTTATCCGATCCATGACCTTCTCCCTGTGACAAAGCCATCTCGATCCGGTGGGCTACATTAGCCGCCTCCTGAAAAGTGATTTCAGTCCCTACTCCCATAGACATCTGCAGTCGAATTAGCTGATCCAAGCCATCAATAAACCTTCTCACCCTTTCTCTATCTGTGGGAAGTATGATAATGGCATGATGAGCCAGGTCAATGAATCCTAGTCTCGTACTGTGTGACAGACATAGAATCCTAATGAAGACGCTCAAATTGCTTGCACACAGCCTCCCTTTGAGTTGCTAGAAGGAACTTTTCCAAGAACAATTCTGCAATTGGCCCCAAGTCAAAGATGGTGATCCTGATGGCCCAGATAGACAATAATATCTCTACCAAGTCTTGGCGGATCCAGATAATCGAAAAGTGGCAAAATCAACTCCATTGGTCTCCACGATACCCAGAGTACAGAGAACCTCGTGGAAGCTATATAGGAAGTCCTAGGGATCCTCTGAAGGAGTGCCACTATAGGTGGTAGTGAACAACTTGATAAACCTGTCCAACCTCCATAACGCATTAGCAGACATAGCTGCACCATCACTAGCCTGAGTCACTATGACAGGCTGAACTGCCTCAGCTGGCTGAATAATAGGAACTTGAGACTGGGGAATTACTGGCTCCGGAGTGCGCGTAGCAGTAGTCTGATTACCTTCTCCAGCCTGAGAAGTGGCTGGTGCTACTGGTAGTAAACCTGCTCTGGTGATACTATCCATAAAACCTACTATCCGGACTAGAGAATCCTGAAGGTTCGGGGTAAACATAACCCCTCCTGGGACTTGAGATGGTCCCACTGGAACTGTTGGGGCTGGAACCTCCTCCTCGATATGAACCTGAGGTTCTGCCACTTGTGCTGCTGCTCGGGGCTGAGCTCTACCCCCTACCTCGTCCTCTAGGACGGCCTCGACCTCGGCCTCTGCCCCTAGCGGGAGCTGCTGCTGCTAGGGCCTCGGGCTGCTGGTCAGTGGATGAGGAGGCGCGTGTTGTTGCTATCTGCAGAAGAATAGAGTAGAAATTCAATTAGCATTTGAAGGTTCAAAGTCGCATGACAGGAAAGAATAAAGGTCAAATTATTCCTAACTTTGTAGCCTCTTGGGGATAAATACAGACGTCTCTGTATCGATCCCTCAGACCCTACTAAGGTTGTTCGTGAGTTGCGAGGCCTGTGCAACCTAGAGCTCTAATACCAACTTATCACGACCCGGATTTCCCACCATTGGGAGTCATGATGGCGCCTACTAGTGGAAGCTAGGCAAGCCAATTCTTACTTACATTTCCATTAGTTACAACTCTCTTTTTAAAACTTTAAATAAAATTATACAATTACAGCGGAATAAATAAATTTAGCGGAAGACTTAGCAAATCTTACTAGATACGATACAGAAACCCAAACATGATACACTACCCAAGAACTGGTGTCACAATACTCACGAACTTCTAAGAATAATACACATAACTGTCTGAAAGCAATATAAATTGTTTATCTCGAATACATGAGATAACAGACTGAAAAGTAAAAATAGAGGAGACAATGGGTCCTGCGGACGCCTGCAAGGCTACCTCGAAGTCTCGGTGGTTGATATATCAACAATCGTGCTACTGCCGTTGTAGTTGTCCGTAACCTGTATCTGCGCAAAAAGAGCGCAGAGTGTAGTATCAGCACAATCGACTCCATGTGCTGGTAAGTGCCTGGCCTATACCGGCGAAGTAGTGACAAGGCTAGGACCAGACACCCACATAAATGTTTATGTACATATATATATATATATATATATATATATATATATATATATATATATATATATATATATATATATATATATATATAAAAACTAGGAGCAACATCAATATTTAAGAAGAGAAAATATGCTCTAGAGTAACCACATGATATACTTTTCAGAAATAAAACAAGGGTATTTAATTCACTTTCCAGCACAACCTATCTCATCACATGAGCACAACCACTCACTTACATCTACCGGCAGCTATGGCCAATATCAACAACTATTATCTGTTAGTGATGCGGCCTGCACCCCGACCCTTCCGATATGTCATAATAGGCTACCGGCAACTATGGTCAATGCCAACAATAATCATCTGTTAGTGATGCGGCATACACCCCGACCCTTTCGATATGTCACCGGCACTATGGCCAATAGCAATAATCAATATAATATATTACCGGCATTAAACCAATAATCTTCAATTTCACAAACATTTATATTACCAGTGTACCACCAATAATTATAAAGTCAACAATATATGTATATTACTGGCATGACACCAATAGTCTTTAATCAACAATTTATTTACATATTACCGGTATGAAACCAATAATAATTCCTTTCATATAATCACATAAGAGTAATAGGAATTTAATTCATTTAAGACCCGTGGTCATGCTCGACCTCCAACGTATAGATACTTGTTACCATGCCTATACGTCGGACTCCACACATAACAATTAGCACATAAACTCAATTTCTATTCCCTCAAGCTAGGATAGAACAAACACTTACCTCGAAAGTTTACGAACGATTCAATCCATAGCAATGCCTTTTATTTTCGAATTTGGCTCCAATACAATCGTATCTATACACAATTCATTTAATATCATCAATACTATTTAACAAACTAGTTCATATGGCCAAATATAATTTTTACAACATTCTGTCCGAAATAGTAAAAATTGACCCTGGGCACACATGATCGAAACTCGAGGTTCAAACAAAAATAAATTCACCCATCCTTTCACGAGTTCAAATATGTAATTTGTTCTTAAGTTCGACCTCAAAACGAGGTCTAGATCGCAAATTCTTTGAAAACCCTAACTATACTCATTTCTCTTATTATTCTACCCATTTACACATGTTTAGGCCTAAGAATTCGAATAATATTGATGAAATATGAAGAAAAAAAGTTAAGGATCACTTACCCAACAAGTTTGATGAAAATCGCCCAAGAATTGCCAAGAAATGGTGTTGGAGAAGAGAGAGTTTTGAGAAGGGGATGAAAATCCCGTTCTGTTTCTGGTATAAAAATCACTGGGCGAAAAATTACTCTATGCGATCGCAAGGCCTGGAATGCGATCGCATAAAAGAAAATAAGGGGGCAGCAAAATTGCTCTATGCGATCGCGTAGCAGTAATGTGATCGCATAGAAGGAAATTAGGCCTCAACATTTTACTCTATGCGATCGCATATAAGGATTTCCTGGACATCAAATATACTCAATGAGATCGCGAAGTATGCTCAGCGATCGCATAGAAGGGAGAGACATAACTATGCGATCGCATAGAACAAAAATGGGCAACAAAAATTTACTCTATGCGATAGCAGGGGCTTCTATGCGATCGCATAGAGTAATGTACCAGATACTAGCAGACAGCTAAAATACCAGATTTTCTAAGTCCAAAACATCCCGTTACCTATCTGAAACTCACCCGAGCCCTCGGGGATCCAAACTAGATATGTACACTAACTCAAAAACATCATACAAACTTGCTCGCGCGATCAAATCGCCAAAATAACATCAAAATCAATGAATTGAGCCTTAAAACTCAAGAATCCTTCAAAATTTTCATAAACTTCCAAATTTCCAATTGAAGGCCGAAACACGTCAAACAACGTTTGTTTTCAACCAAACTTTACAGGAAGCGCTTAACCAATGTATATGACTTGTACCGGACGTCGGAACCAAAATAAGAGCCAGATACCATTACTTTTTAATCAAATTTCAGTTTCATTTTCCTTAAACATTTTCAGAAAATAATTTAACAAAAAAAATCTTTTACCGGGGTTCTAGACCTCGGATTGTGATTTCGGGCATACGCCCGAGTTCCATATTTTTCTACGGATTTTCTGAGATCGTCAAATCACGGGTCCGAGTCCGTTTACAGAAGATATTGACCAAAGTCAACCATATCAAGATTAATATCAAAATTCTTCAAACTTTTCACATATTTCATATATTTCAGCATAAAAAAATTCCGGCTTCCTGCCCGGATAGCGCACGTAAATCGAGGCAACTATAAATGAGGTTTTCAAGGCCTCAGAAGCTCGAAATTATTGAGAAAACAGGCGATGACCCTTTGGGACATCACAGAAATGTTAAGACCTTAAATTGAGATTGAGCTGCATATATTATGCCAAACTGTATGAAATCCTTTATGTATAGAGATGTTTGAAGTAATCAAATGAATTTGGAAAATAGAGTGTGGCCAGTATGCCGAGAACTTGAATTATAATTGTATATTATCATGATTGGAAAAGAAGGATTCAAGTATAATTAGTGTAATTGCTTGCTCGTGCCTTTGATGTGTTTTATGACGGGTTAGTGTATCCTCTCTATTGATTTGGAAGAATCTGTTGTGTTTAAAGTCTCATTGTCAATAAACTTGAGGTGTATAATTATGAGATATTGTATATGTCGAGGATTCATGGTTCCTCTCATGTGTACTTGATATCATAAATTAAATGGTATGTTGTTGAAATTGATATTAATGTGAAATGTGGGAAAGAAGAGATTGAGTTATGAAATGTGGCCTAGTGACAAGTATGATGTGATAATTATTGTCCCAAATGCCCATGAATTGATATATGTGTAACCAAAGATTGGTGAGATGAATAATAAAATAATGGTAACGTCTAGGAGAGAATGCTTAGCCGATCTGGCCGTGATCGGATGCTGTGATATATATACATATGGTGATAATGTGTTGATGATGGAAACTTGATAGTGTGAATGAAATTATCGTAAAGTCTCCGGGAGACGACTTAGCCGATCAGGGCGTGATCGGACGCCATATATATATATATATATATATATATATATATATATATATATATATATATATATATATATATATATATATATATATATATATATATATATATATATATATATATATATATATATATATATATATATATATATATATATATATATATATATATATATATATATTTTAACCTCCTCAGCTAGGCCTGCATGCGGCGCGTAAGCGCTAATGACATTGAGAACACTACCGCCAATAACCAGTTTAATAAACATTAACCTATCATCCACTCGCCTAACCTCTGTGAGCACGTGATTTTTGCCTTACCTAAGAAGTACTCCCAGAAAATTCAAAATAAAAATAGTTTCGTGTTGGGCATGATTTTTGTGATTTTGTGTTATTTTTATCTTAAATTTGCATTTTTGTGTGCGTGTTTATTTATTTAAATTAGTAAAATACAAAAAAATATATATTAGGTTTTGCATTTTTAGTGTTTGATATCGAAATTATGTGATTTACATTTTTAGGTGATATGTAATTATGTACGATAATTGTAGTGAAAAATTTAATTGTGTTACAAGTTAATATATATATATATATACATATATATATATATATATATATATATATATATATATATATATATATATATATATATACATATATATATATATATACATACATATATATATATATATATATATATATATATATGTATGTATATATATATATATATATATGTATGTATATATATATATATATATGTATATATATATATATATATATATATATATATATGTATATATATATATGTATATATATATATATATATATGTATATATATATATATATTAATGAATTGGGATTGTGTGGCGCGCCGACCACTTATACATATATATATATATATATATATATATATATATATATATATATATATATATATATATATATATATACATATATATATATATATATATGGTGGTAATGTATTGTTGATGGAAACTAGAAAGTGTGAATGAAATGACCGTAACGTCTCCGGGAGACGGCTTAGCCGATCGGGCCCTGATCGGACTCCGCTAAAAAAATGGTGGCAAAGTGGATAATGAATGACGATGAATAATATTAAGTGCCCCAAACTAAGTCATGGAAATTATGTGAAATATTATATAGTTCATTTATTTGATGATATGGTGATTGTTAAAGCTTTTGATTGACCTTTAGGATTTCTTTATTCTTGTTGGATAGTTTTTTCTAATGAGAAGGTGTTTATGATTTCTTTGTTCTACTGTGATAGTTCTTTCTAACTAGATGGTGTTTAGTTATACATACTAGTGCTACTCAATGTCACTAACGTCCCTTTTGCCGGAGGCACTATATCTTTAAATAGATGTAGGTGGTTTCATAGCAGGTAGTGTTGGTCGCAACCAGTGACACATCTTCCTTTCAGTTGATTTGGTAAGCCCCACTTTATTTTGGGATCATGTACGATTGTTATCATGTACTTTGTATTTAGAGGTATAGCCGGTGCCTTGTTGCCGATATTTTTATATTATTCTTCAGTTATATTTAGAGGCTCCGTAGAAAGGTTGTGGGCGATGTTTGGTATTGGGAATTAAAGTAGCAATATTGACATTGGCAAAGATTTAAAAACTTGCAATATCTTGATAATTATGTTTCAAGCTTCTAATGGAAATAATGTGGAAGTTTTTCATGAATACTTACTAAGTTTGCTCAATGGAGTCCATCTTCTATTTATTCATGAATTATTTTTAGTAGAATGAAACATAACAAGCTTGGTCAGTCGGAGTTACTCGGTGGAGCGCGGGTTGTGCCCTTCGAGTTTTGGGGTGTGACAGTTTAGGTAAACCTTTAAACCCAGTGAAGAACTTTCTAGAGATACACATATGCTATGTAGCTCCACTATCTAATATCCATGAATTATGTCAATTTGAATAAAATAGGCATAGGAGTCAAAGAATTTAGCTATACCAGCACAACTCAGATTGGCTGAAGCATCAAAAGTGCTTGCTCCATGTTGTCCCAACTTCACATGTTGAAGAAGTTGTAACAATTCTGCCCCATTCTCTTGGGTGAGTGCCAGCACATTTTCTGCATTTTTTTGGTTGGACTCTTGCTTCTTCTGAGTTAAAAACATTGTTTACTTGCACCTGCCCTCTTGTTTAAAATTTCTTTTGATTTGTGAACTTAAAGTCAGTAGGAAAACCATGAAGCCTATAACATTGCTCTATGGTATGACCTGCTATTTTGCAATAAGCACAGATCCCATTTCCCTTCTTAAACTGCAACATACCCTTCTGTCCTTTGTTATCTTTGAACTTATTGAAATTTGTTGATTGAGCAGCAACATTAAAACAGGCTGAATCACTGGGATAAACAGGTGTGGTATGGATTTCTCTTTGTTTTTTCATCCTGATTACAGGGGAATTGGCTTGACCAATGTTAGCTAAAGGTGATGTCGGCAAAATATTGCTTTTGAAACCAATGAATGTATCATTCAAGCCTATTAGGAACTGCAATAGCCTTTCATCTTGATGTGCTTTCTGTGTTTTAGCTTTAGCTCCACTGTTGCAATCACACACACAATCTAAAAAAGTGTTAAGAGCATCTTGTTCATCCCATAGGTATTTTATTTTACTGAAATACGTAGATACACTAGTGTTACCTTGCACAATAACATTGAGTTTCTTTTGCAATTGAAATAAATTTGCTCCATTTGTCTGACCAAATCTATCCTCCAAGTCACTCCACAAATCCTTTGCACTTTGGGTGTACAGGACAGATTCAACTTTCTCTTTTGACAGGGAGTCCAACAACCAAGAAAGCACAATGTCATTGATGCAAGCCCAAGCCTTTTGAAGTCCAAAAGCTACATTAGGAACAACTAGGGATCCATCAATGAACCCTAGTTTATTTTTGGCTGATAGAGCAATGAAAACTGCTCTCATCCATCCTTCATAACTCTTCCCATCAAAAGCTGAAGATATCAGGTTCATGCTTGGATAATCTGAAGGGCGTAGGTAGTAGGGGTGAGCTGAGTCTACAATCCATGCTCCATAAGAAGTTGTTGTAGCAGGAACAGCAATACTAGAAGTAGTTGAAATAGGGGTTTCGGGAGTACCCATGATTGATTGTGTTTAAGAAAGGAGAATGATGAAAGAAAATGTATTGAATTATGAGCATAAGCCCTGTTCTGATACCATGTAGAAATAAAAGAAGAATAATGTATGAAAATTCCTTTCTCTCTCTCTTTTCTGATATACAAAGGTAAGGTATAAATACAAGAAGAAAACATCTACGAATGTTATGTGGCATGCACCTAACAACAACATTATAACTAAAATATTCGTGCACTATAACCAACTTGTCAGAGGCATGCACCTAATGACTAAGTTATAACTAAAATATTCCTACACTATAACCAACTTGTCAGATGCATGCACCTAATGGCTAAGTTATAACTAAAATATTCCTTGCACTATAACCAACTTGTCATATAAATACAAGAAATATAAAATGATATTTACGGGGTGTATATTTTTTTATCTTCTCGAACACATGGCCTTGGGCTGCATTAATTACTTTAGGCCATGTAGATAAGGCAGACTACCAAGAATGAGGCCCAATATCTTCTCCACATATCAAAGAACAAAAACCCGGTTCAAATGTGTATATATAAAAGCTGAGAAATATCGGATATGGACCAAAACCTAAAACACTTCATCTCTTCAACTTTCTTTGTCAGAAACTTCTAGAATTCGACTAACACTAACACATTGGCGGACATCTACGAATGCTACCCTTGTCCGTGGGATGTCGACTGACATCCCTTCGCCGGAAAATAACACTATATATATAGGTATTTTTTTTATAAAAATTAAATATATAAAATGGGTTGACAACCTTTGACACAAGATAAACTCCATGTGCAATGGCCAAGAGGTGTCAAAAGTGACGGAAGGTCGCAAGTCTCATTCCCTATCGCTGCATAATTTCCATTTTTCTTGGCTTCTTATTTAGATTTTGACACCCGTTTGTATAAATTCTGGCTCCGCCACTTCACCATGAGCTGTTAAAATATAAAAAAATAAGATAAATCGTAAAGTCAAGGGCTGTCAACGCATAGTTTATATAGCTAGCCTTCTTCTCTTTCAATGTATTCAAGCCTTTTGATTTAACCTAATTTTTCATCTTCGAAATTCAAGAAATACTTCTTCAAGTTTGAAACAATGGTGATTTCTAAATGGTATTTTAATTTACTCCATGAAATCTTGTATATAAGCAGTTCGAAGAAGAAAATAAACTTTTATATATCACTCACATGATTTTTATTTTTCATACTCGACTTTAATAATGGAAACCCTTAAGGCTACGAATGCAAAGCTTTTTAAAAAAGTGGTTGAGCTGTGCAAATAGGCTGCCCCACGATACAAGATAGCACACAAAAAGATTGGCTTCTTCTGCAAGGTTTATCAAAGAGTGCCAATGGGGTTTCAGGCCCATATTACCTTAGGCCGTTCTAATGTCCTTCGGGGAATGTGACACAAATAGCCTATCAAATTCTAACATTTATTCTTTCTATCCGGTATACCTACATTATCATATATTATACTTAGTTATACATGTATTATATGTAAATTGTCCATATTATATCTAGGACGGCTATTATAATTTAAGAAATTAAATGTCCGGCTCTTTGCATTAATTCTTCATGCCGCCTCAGGCCTTACAAATCCGAAGTAGTTAGCATTCAACTCTGATTTGATGATAGGAACTAGGAAGCACCTACCTTCTCTGATTTATTTGAGGACTATTATCACATGTAACTGTATTAAAAATTATTTATTTTCGTAAACCGTAAAATATATAAAATTTATATAATTTTAGTATAACATACAATAAATATATACATATATATATATAGGGTTTTGCTAACCTACTGCATGGTTGTAGTAGGTTAGCATTGTATACATATTTGGCTTCTCAAATATATATATATATATATATATATATATATATATATATATATATATATATATATTTTTTTTTTTTTTTGGTACTAATTTTAAAAATGGCTATTGATGTCATATGCCTTTTCTGTTAATTCAAAAGTTTTTTTTTATAAAGCATTTCAAAGTGTATCTATTTCTATAATCGTCTAGCTATAAATTTGGGCAGCATGCTTGAGGTTCTAAAAGTTATTGCAACTCTTGTAACAACAATGTTCAGTTTTTCCTTTACTAAATTAAATTCCAAGTGCAGATAACCCCAAGGTGTTGCACGTTTTTTCTACTAGTTGGGATCTCTCACTTCCACTACCCCTGCTGATAGACAGGACAGACACTTATATATGATTTACAGACAAATTTCAAGGACAAACTAGGAAGCACTAGCATCTAAAGGTGAATATTGCTCCATAACAGCAAATCCCCATTGCATTACCTTTGCCACAAGGGGAAGGTTCAACTTTCTTCACCAGACATATGTAAGTCTTTCAATAACTCTATCTAATCTATCACTTTGCAAATACCCAAACAATGAACGACAACCAGATTTTATATCATACATGAACTTATGCAGTTCATTATACAAATATAGCGCCATAATGGAGGTCATATAGAGCCTAGCTAGTTTCTTCTGCAAAATTTATGCATAACCAGTCATCCCAACATTCGAGCTAGAACGATTTGTCTTATGAGCTGGCTGAGTAGTCGCCTTCGTGAAGTACATGTAGTAATACACATTGAGGATCATGGTTGCAACTGTAAAGACAGCTCCCGCAATAAAAACTCCTTTCCTTAGCGTTTCACAAGAAAAGTTTTCTGCTAAGATCATATCCCGATACTTGGTGTGGTAAGCATTTTTCTTTGCTCCAGCAACGAGACAGGCTTCTGCAACCAGAAATGTCAGCCTGCAGATGTATAAATATTTAGTACACCTTCACAGAGTACAAAAATGAATCCTTTTAAGATGCCTTCACATATAGTAACATGAAATAGTAAAATCTCAGGATACTGCTAATATATCATGAAGAGATCACCTGCAAGAGATGCAGTTCCGAACGTATCATCAGCATTAAGAATAAGTGGGAGAAATTATATGCAAGACGGTGTTGCAATAACTTGATAAAAAGCAGAAGTATAGACAATCAGAAGAGTGCAATAGTTTAATGGTTATCCACCATCAAGCACTCTAATTTGAGACGAGAGTTCAGATACTATATTTTTCTCCCCGAATAATAGCTAGTTATATTGAGTTCTAAACATAATAACATATCATAGGTCGATGCTGATTGTTGACTGGATGACCATAATAATGTAGTGGGACTTTTATTTCTACTTAAAAGCGGTAAAGGAGAGCAATGATGAGACTCGTACCATGACAATATGAAGTATATAATGGCCCATGCACGATTTGTACCAGGAGATAAAGGTCTTCCGAAGCACATGCATTTTGTCACCCCCATAAGCAATGCCTCGCCTGAAAGAAGAAACACGAAAGCACCTACTCCATATCCAGTGGCAACATCTGAGGTGTAAACACAATATGTACGATTTGTAACATTATCATCATGCAGAATACCCTGTCAAAAGGAACCAAATTACTCAGCTAATGAACTGGTTGTATTAAATAAAGTACAAATAAAAAAAAAACTAATTGGTAGTTTAAGTCATCAGTCCATCAGAGTTAAACTGCCATAACAGCCTGTCTCCGTGCCTAATCTTCTAAACCTCTTGGACTGAAAAGTTTAATATATTTGTGTTTTCTCGTCACTGCTCAATTCAATCCTATTGAAGCTCCTTAAAAAGTTTCTTCATACAATTGCCAAGTTTAATTAACTTCCGCCAAAAGTAAGGCAACTAGACTATGACATCAATCTACCTTTCCTAATTTGAATCATTATATTATTTGGGGTTTGACACCTATAATCTCTTTGTTTCGTTCTTAGCATTTTCTAATGTCAACACCTTCTAAGGTCATCTAATGAGCTGCAGCATTGTAGATAGCAGTGTTAGAGAAAGCGGTCGCTTCCTCGCTTAAAGCGAGAAATGATGCGAAGCAGTACCCGCTTCCCCCATGTGAAGTGACTCGGGTATTAAAAAGCCGCTTCCTGCTAAAAAGCGAGAAGCGACCAAGCGAAGCGTAGCGATGGAAGCGGGCTCTTCTTTG
This sequence comes from Nicotiana noctiflora, assembly GCA_032618575.1. NCBI lineage: Eukaryota > Viridiplantae > Streptophyta > Magnoliopsida > Solanales > Solanaceae > Nicotiana > Nicotiana noctiflora. The sequence goes on from JASVEL010000919.1 coordinate 358,797, forward strand.
TTTTAAAGAGAAGCTAGGCTATATAACTAAAAACGAAGGGTTTTCAGTTCAAGTCTTCAACAGAGGCGACTAAAAGGGGACTAGGGTTCTTCTTCTTCTTCAACTTCAAGTCTTCAACAGCAAGAGGTATGTGATGATTTTCCCTCGCTTCACACTCTTTACAACACTGGTAGATAGATTGACAGTCATCAAAAGCTGTGGGTTGTGGCTATCATGGTGCATAAACTCGCTCACTCATTCAACATCTTTCTTCTCATGTACAATTTCAAAAAAACCCTTGGTTATCAACCATCTTTTCTCATTCTGTTTTAAAAACAGAAGGATCTCATAAGTCTACTCAACTAGTGATACATCCAAATGACTTCATTTTTTATGAGCAAGAAACAGAGAGCATTAGTTTTCCCATAGCTCATTTTTCTTCTATACAAATTATAGACTCCTGCCAGACAAGTAAACACAAGAAATCGTACCATACACCTCACAAAAGCTGGAAAAGGGGAACACCAATTGGAATTTTTTTCTCCCAACTCCAACTTCTTCCAAATCCATTTCCATACGCCTAACTCGAAATTCTAGGGGCTCAGCACCAAGTTCTGCATTACTGGTATTATAGACAGTTGGCAGAATGTGATTGTACTTCTGTTTGCAATGATCCTAACATATGTCTAACAGCTAGTTATATTGAGCTCATTAGGACAGTAAAGTACAGACTTTGAATCAAAAAACAACCCTTCTATAATACATTTGGGATCATAATACGGGTTCCCCTGGTATTATGGTACAGAAGTTGTCTTATCTTTGCTCCTAAAGATCCTCAAACATTAAATTTAAGTGCAAAGTTACTATTCCTACCAAATAGATAATTACTTTTTGGATGTAAATCTCAACCTCCAGTATTATAATTGGTACTATCATTTTTCTTAAAACAAATAATACAAAAGAACCATCATGATTCTGGAAATGATTATTTACATGCTACAGAAATTCCCGACCTACAACACTGGAACTTCCTTTTCCTTCTTCTCCACATTCTAGTGACAGCTCTCTCCTTGTCAACCCCTATATTTAAAAAACACAAATATTTTGACCAACTCTAACTCAGCTATTTTATTATATTTCATACACATCTTTTCCCCCGAGATGAAGTCAGTGATTTGAGTGTTAAACCATAGCAAACTATTTTTTCATAGATGTATTTTACAAATTTCAATAGTAGGATGAGTAGTGTGAATGAATATAAAAGTTATTATCAGCCTTGGAAACAATTATTTGGGTTAATTTCCAGTGTCAGATTGTTATATTTGGCAGTGGATTAGTGCAGTTGTCCTTCTAGAAACTGATAAGATTCAAATAGAGTACACCTCTATGAGAAAGGATGTCTCACCTTTGTATCAGATAATATAAAATAAACAACATTTTGGCAAGACATAATTCAGTAATAAAGAACAGCCAAAGGACAATGAGGAATCATTCCAAATAAACTTCAAATCTTTATGATATTATAAATCATCTAATTTCTGCTACCCATAGGCACCATTTGTTGATCAGTTTCAACAGAACGTAGCTACTGGTAAAACTGGCTGCTATGAAACATGATCCTCTGACTACTAATGAGAAGTTTATCGACTTCCGAAAAAATTCTTCAAACTTTTCATGACCAAATTCATTCCCCCCATAATACACCTAGCATCTTGATCTTTGTAAGTTAGCTCACACATATAATTACAGAATTTAAGTACTCCTTATACACCATAACAATTTTTTAATCCAAGAGTCTAATTTAACCTATATAGTCCCTTATGTATAGGGCTTGACATATTTTTGTCCTTTGTATATGCTACTATACACAAATAGTCCCTTAAGTTTGAAAAGGTGGACACATTTGGTTCAAGTCTAGAGAAAAACCTAAACCTATCAGAATGATCGTCAAATTTAACGGTTCTATAGTTAAAAAAAGATAAAACAAAACAAAGAAATCCAGATCTCTTCTCCGGTAACTCGCATGGGACATACAAAATAAGAACAGAGATGCATTTTCACAAAACTAAAATGAACAATAGAATAACACTAATTTCTCCATGATAAATCCATTCCTTAATTTCAATGTGTACTTTGCTTCAAGAAAGCTTGTTGCTCTAGTTAACCACCAGAAAAATAAGTGTGTCTTGTACCACAGAAGCCCAATCTAGCAATAACGCTATTAATTGTATTTGCTATATATGGAAAATTCAAGTTATTAAAACAGCTATTTTCTCATTTTATCAGCTCTCTATCTTCTTTAACTTCAGCTGAAATAAATCCTTCGATGGCCTAGTGGAAGACCGTTGAGAAATACTGCCATCTTTGACATCAAAAGGGTGAACAGAAAGACTGCCATTAACTTTGTCTTGGTCAGTCTCTAGTGTTGCTATTGATGACTTCTACCTCAATCGACTGCGGAAATGGGGTCAAAGACCGTCAATACTGTAAAATGGCATCAAAAGCTTACTGACCATGTGTTTTGAACTTCAATGGAGGTCCCTAAAACGACCTTGATCGCTGCTGATTGACATTCCGTTCCATTTTAACATTTCCATCTACTTAGACCAAGTGTGTCCACTTTTTTCAAACAAAAGGGACTATTTGTGTTCAGTAGCATAGATAAAGGACAAAAATATGTCAAAGCCTATACATAAGGGACTATATAGGTCTTTTCCTCTAGCAAGTTACTTGCTATTTTATTGTAGGTTATCAATGGATGCTACTATTAACTAGAGTTACCAACAATTACCATCTAAGTTACCTGATTGTCTAAGCATATTTTACACCATAACTGAATAGAAATTAAACTCTTTACATCCTATAAATTTACAAAATCAATAATTCTGTGGAGATGCTTGGAGGCGAAGAGCGTGCCAGAAGCCTACATCAGAGTGATCAAAGACATGTATGATGGAGCCAAGACTAGGGTTAGGACGGTGGGCGGCGACTCGGACCATTTTCCGGTGGTTATGGGGCTACATCAAGGATCTGCGTTAAGCCCTCTCTTATTTGCCTTGGTAATGGATGCTCTAACTCGCCATATTCGAGGGGATGTGCCATGGTGTATGCTCTTTGCTGACGACATAGTCTTGATAGACGAGACGAGGGCTGGTGTTAATGCGAGGTTGGAGGTCTGGAGACGGACCCTCGAGTCTAAGGGTTTTAAACTAAGCAGGTCTAAGACAGAATATCTAGAGTGCAAGTTTAGCGCCGAGTCGAGCGAAGTAGGGTGGGACGTGAAGCTGGGATCTCAGGTCATAGCCAAGAGGGACAGTTTCAGATATCTTGGATCAGTGATTCAAAGGGACGGAGAGATTGACGGGGATGTCACTCACCGTATAGGAGCGGGGTGGTTGAAGTGGAGGCTCGCATCAGGAGTCTTGTGTGACAAGAAAGTTCCACAGAAACTCAAGGGGAAGTTTTATAGAGCGGTGGTTAGACCTGCCATGTTGTATGGGGTGGAGTGTTGGCCCGTGAAGAACTCTCATGTCCAGAGAATGAGAGTTGCGGAGATGAGGATGCTCAGGTGGATGTGCGGGCTCACCGGATTAGATAAGATTAAGAATGAAGTTATTCGGGAGAAGGTGGGGGTGGCCCCAGTGGATGAGAAGATGCGAGAAGCGAGACTCGGGTGGTTTGGGCATGTGCGGAGGAGAAGCCCTGATGCACCGGTGAGGAGTTGTGAGCGACTGGCGGTGGTTGGCGCGAGTCGAGGCAGAGGGAGGCCTAAGAGGTATTGGGGTGAGGTGATTAGGCGGGATATGGCTAGAATGGGGATTTCCGAGGACATGACCCTCGATAGGAAAGTTTGGAGGTCTAGTATTAGGGTTGTAGGGTAGGGCCTTCTAGAATTCTTAGTATTTCTGTTAGGGGCTGAGTGGGGTTTGGTAGCGATCTCTATAGTTAATTAATGTATTGTATTGTGCCTATTATGGTAGTAACCGATTGGTATTATCTGCATGTCATTCTACTTTTGGTTTTATGTTTAGATAATTATTTATTTGATTTATCCTGGATTTACTAACATTGTTTTGTTTTGTTTTGTTTGTTGATTTTCTCTCTCTTTTTCTGAGCCGAGGGTCGGCCGGAAACAGCCTCTCTACCCTCGGGTAGGGGTAAGGCCTGTGTACGTATTACCCTCCCCAGACCCCACTTTGTGGGAACATACTGGGTAGTTGTTGTTGTTGTTGTTGTAATAATTCTGGTAAATCTCTTCTCATTTTCAAATCCTTCAAGTTTTCACCAAAAGATATCCACAGCATAACTTAATCAACAAGCATCACAGCACAACTTTAATCAACAGGCATCACAGCACAACTTTAACGAATATTAACCAAACCGATAAATTCGCTAAGCATAGAAATAACATTGCAACAGCCCACAGTTAAACATAACCACAAATATCAGTACACTCTTTGACACGCGCACACACACACACACGCACACAACACTAAACAAAACGAATTAACTATCAGAGTACTGAAAATTTTAAAAAGTATCATAACCGAGCTAACAAATGCAGCATTTCAGATCTTTAAAGAAGCAATCGATCAATAGCACAAACACAATTACACAAAATACAGAATTCGCACCGGATCTAGCGAAGTTTAAGCTCAATTTATACTCAGGAGCTACATATATACACAGACATAAATAAAAACCTAAACACACACCAAAAAAAAAAAAAAGGAAAGTAATTTACAGTGCTGCGGCGACGTTCGGCGGCAATGGAGAAACCGAAAGCGGTTAAGCTGAGTACTATTACGATTAGATGAACAAGCGAAGATCCTTTGCCTTCCGCCATTAGCTTCTTCGATTTAGGGCTTCACTTCACTGAAGAGTGTGTTAACTCAACTCACTGTGTTGTTAGTGTGACAGTGTGTGTGTTTTGAGTGAGTACTTTTTGAGTAGTGTTTAAAGGTGGGAACTTAAAAGAAGCGCTTTGCAAATTGTGGAATCTGTGCCTCACGCGATATTAAGGAGCATTTGGTATACGCGGGGATGTTTTGTGGGTATATTGGTCGGCTGTTAGTTTGACGCTTTGAGATGTGTGTGTCACACTCGCCTGTGATTAGATTTATTGATGGGGAGATGATAAGATGTGAGCGCCCTCATGTTTTGTGGTGGCTCACCTTGCTAAGGAAAAAAACCTTGCTTTTTTTCAAATTTTTCTTTTTCATGTTCAAATGTTTCGTTTTTTGGGCAAATATGGCTTTTCCTTATTTTTTTTAATGACCATGAAATTCGTGAAAGGCCAACATTTAGTAGGCGTTTGTACGTAAATATGAAGATTTATTTTTAAATTGGAATTTCATTAAAATTTAATTTGAAGATAAAATTTATTTGGTTATAATTTTTGCAATATATTTGGATAATTGTTTAAAAAATCATAAAACATGATTTATACCCACAATTTGTATAAGAAATATCAAAAACGCCCCGACTTAATTATCTTATTTGAAACAAACAATCAAGCATGCAGATTGTTTAATTGTAGGAATAATTTCTAGTAGAAGTTGTAGTGGCTCCTTCAAGTAAAAGTATAAATTGTAAATCTCAATAGTGGATGTCAAAATATAGTCCAAGAACACTCAATGAGATGGTGGGTAGTTGTGGGTGTTACCTAGGTTTAATAATCGAGTGGAGAGGAGTATATATTTCTCGAAGACTCAAATCAGTGACCAGCGAACAACTGAAACTAGGTATGCAGTTTTAGAATTATTTGTATCCCCAAAAGGGATAAGGATTGAAGAACCATCTGGAAATTGCACGCCGAGGATCATGTAGAGTGAGTTGAGTAGGGCAAAAGCATACCTAACACAGAATAAAGGCAAGTCAAAGGAAGCAGAAGTCACGCATGTAGTTATGCAAGTTGTAGGTGGCAGATCTGAAAACGGAAAAGTTCAATCTCAAGGTCAAAAGCTGATTAATAATGGAACATGTAACGACCCGGCCCGTCGTTACGGGAATTACCACCCCATTACCTTGTATTTACATATATTATGCTTTTAAAACAGTATTAGAGTATATCGGGTGAGTTAGGAGTGATTTGGATTGAAAATGAAACAAATAGCATGTTTGAAGAAAACTTGAATATGGAAAAGTCAACCAAGAGTTGACTATTGAGTTAGAGTGCTCGGAACCGGATTCTGATGATTCGACTAGTTCCGGGGGATCATTTATGACTTAGGAGAACAATCGGAATTGAATTCGGAGGTCGGTGTAGTTTTAAGCTTGAATTGGCGAATGTTGAATTTTGGCAAAAACCGGATGGTAGGTGATATTTTGATCCGCGTGTCGGAATGGAATTCCGACAATTTCTGTAGCTTCGTTATGTGTTTTTGGATATGTCTGCAAATTTTCAAGTCATTCGGACATCGTTTGATCGGGTTTTGGGTTGAATGTTAGTTTTGAAAGTTTTTAAGAAATTTAGGCTTGAATCCGTGGTTAATTGATGATTTTGATGTTTAGGATGGTGTTTTTATGATTGGAACAAGTTCGACTAAGGAATTAGGATGTGTTGGTGTGTTTGAATGAGGTCCCGGGGGCCTCGGGGTGTTTTCGGATGGTTAATCGGGAGCAAAATATGGAAAATTGCAGAAAAATGGTGCTGCTTCTGTTGTTTCCGCTCCTGCGGAAATTTGGGCGCAGGAGCGGGCGCGCTGAAGCGGACCAGGAGCCGCAGAAGCGGCGACCGCAGAAGCGGAAGGGGAGCCGCTGAAGCGGAAACGCGGAAGCGGACGGGGAGCCGCAGAAGCGGCCTTCGCAGAAGCGGAAGGGGAGCCGCTTGGGCGAGTCCGCAGAAGCGGACGTCTAGCCGCAGAAGCGGAACTATCCGCAGGAGCGGTCCAATCTCCGCAGAAGCGGACGCGTAGGAGCGGAAATATTTCCGCAGAAGCGGAAATCGCTGTAAGTTAAGTGTATCAGAAGTTAGAAAATTTCAGAAACATTTTAACATTTGGGGGTCTCGGCTTAAGGGCGACTTTGGGCGATTTTGAGGAAGAAATCAAGGAAAATCATCAGGTAATCAACTATGAACTCATATTATGATTAGTATTGATAATATCATGCAATTATATCATGAAAATGGAAGAATTGGGGTGATTCATGGAAGATTTAACCCTAGGTTTGAACTTTAGAAAATCAAGGTTTTGAATGAGCAAATGGAGTCCGATTTTGGTAAAATTGATATGCTTAGACTCGTATTGAGATGAGGGTTCCGAATATGTGACTTTCGTAATTTTTCGAGAATCGTACCGAAAGTCGGGTTTTACCAACTTGGTATAATGTTGAGAATTTCATATGAATTGAAGTGGGTTATGATTCTTTGACCCGTAATTGATATAATTATTGTTATTTGACTAGATTCTACACACGAGGCAACGCAATTCAAAGGAAAAGGCATCGCGGACGAGTCTACGACCGGCTAGAGGTGAGTAGTTTGTGTATATAGTAGCCTGAGGGTTCGAAACCCCGGCTTAGCACGTTGTGACGCTAATAGGGCGTGGCTCGCACACCGTGGCAGGTGCGGGATTGATTGTGATTGGGGATTGAGACTTGGTCCGTCCCGGAAATGAATAATATGTGGTTAGTGTTGGAAATACACTGTATTTGCTATAATTGTGGGCTGTAAGCCTTGTTTGGGGCCTTGTGCCGATCTGTAGCGTCCTTAGAGGACAATATTTATGTGATAGTTGTAATTGCTTAAATCACTGATCTCAGTCCTGGAAATTGAAATCACACTTTTGAAATGCTAAGTCATCGGCTTTTACAAACTTAATAAAGTTAAAGTATTTTTCATAAATTATGAATTGAGAACTGAATTAAGGAAAATGAATTATTTTGTGACTTAATTGCTTATTGTGGACTGAGTATGGGATCGAGCTGCACGCCGCAGTGGTTGATGTGAGGATCGGGCTGCACGCCGCGGTAGTATTGCGCTTGGGCTGTAGGAGCCCCTCCGGGTCTGTACACACCCCGAGTGAGCGCCGTCGACGTTAAATGGGATCGGGCTACACGCGGTAGCAGTTATGTGCATTGCATTGCATTTGTATTTGTTGGATTACTTTGTGGTATCTGTATGGAATTATTGTTGCTAGTTCGTAGGAGATTCGGACTGTAGTGTAGCTTCGTTTTGTGGTATTTTGTGGATTTCTTACTGTCAGCTACATGTATATATTTATTACTCACTGAGTACTTAGTACTCACCCTACTCCTGCACCTTTTGTGTGCAGACTCAGGGTACACAGGAGCAGTAGACGGACATCTCCGGCGTTTACATTGTCACATCGAGTTGCTGAGGTAGCTGCCTACGTTCGCAGAGCCTAGCTTCTCCTCTCATTCCAGTTGTTATTGTATATTTTGTATTCGGACTTGAGTACTTCTATATCGTACTCTCTATTTCCTATTGGGTTTTGTTAGAGGCTCTAGACTTGTGACTCCGGATCTTTGGGAGTGTCAGTATTTTGTTCAGTATTATTATTATTGGAGTTCTTAAACTCATATATTCTTCTGGGTTGTCCTTTTGGGACCGATATCGTTGTGTTAATTAAACTGTTGGTCTGGCTGGCCTAGCTTGATTGTTGGGCGCCATCACGACCGGATTTGGGTCGTGACAAGTTGGTATCAAGAGCTCTAGGTTATTAGGACTCGCGAGTCATGAGCCGGTTTAGTAGGCTTTCGCAGATCGGTACGTAGACGTCCGTATCTATCTTCGAAGGGCTACAGAAACTTTAGGAAAAACCTCGTTTTCTTGAATTCATATCGTGCGATTTGTGTTATCATGAAATTAAATCTTTCCATATTCTATTCTCTCGCGGATGGCGAGAACACGAGCTAACGGACGTGGCGGACGACCACCATTGGCACCCAGAGGCCGTGGTCGTGGTAGAGGTAGGGCAGCAGCGCCAGCACCTGCTGACCCGCCAGCCGATCAGACTCAGGACCAGATTCCAGCGGTGAACGCTCCGGCAGCTCAGGTTCAGGCACCGGCAGTGCCTATTATGATACCGGGTCTTCAGGAGACCTTGGCTCAGATTTTATCAGTGTGCACAGGCTTGGCTCAAGTAGTTGCAGCTACTGCTGCAGCATCTTCTTCACAGGCAAGGGGAGGCAATCAGACCCCCGTGGCCCGCACACCCGAGCCAGTCCAGCCAGTTGCGCCCGTTGCACCGGCTCCTGCTTATATGGTTCCAGTTATGCCCGACGATGAGCAGCGTCGTTTGGAGAGATTTGAGAGGCTACAGCCTCCGACATTCATTGGTGCGGAGGGCGAGGACGCCTAGGGTTTTCTTGACAGATGTCAGCGCATGCTTCGCACTGCGGGTATTCTAGAGTCCGGCGGTGTTTCATTCACCACTTTTCGGTTTACAGGTGCAGCATTCCAGTGGTGGGAGGATTTTGAGAGGCGTAGGCCCGCTGGGGCAGCGCCCCTCACTTGGCAGCAATTCTCCGCGGTATTTTTGGAGAAGTATGTGCCTCAGACCCAGAGGGAGGAGCTGCATCATCTGTTCGAGTGGCTGAAGTAGGGAGATAGGTCGGTAACTCGGTATGAGTTGAGATTTACTCAGCTAGCCCGTCATGCCATGTGGATGATTCCGACGGATCGAGAGAGGATCAGGAGATTTATTGATGGTCTTATTTATCCCATCCGCATATTGATGACCAGGGAGAGAGTTTCGACAGTTACCTTTGAGGAGGTGGTTGATGCTGCCCGTCACATTGAGACGGATCGCCGCAGAGAGCGAGAGGAGAGAGAGGCTAAGAGGCCTCGTGGTGCGGGCGTTACGGTGGTGCTCCGTCTAGGGGCCGATTTCGAGCATAGCGGAGGTCGCTCGCTTCGGATCTCGTCGGTCCGGACGTGCGGAGTCCGGTGGGGTTTCATCCGATCGTGGTCGTCGAGGCCCGCGGGGTTATCGGGGTCGGCGAGGCCGCCGGCGAGTCGGCACGCGCCGAGTGCTCTTCCGGCTCGGAGCTGCGCTCTCGTTTCCTCGACACGGGATTCATCGGTAGCGAGGGGTCCTCGGCGGCCCCTTCTTCCGTCTTCGGGCCGTTGTTTTGAGTGCGGTGATTTGGGCCATATCGGGAGAGAGTGTCCTCGGTGGCTTCGTAAGAGGTCACGGCGGAGGGATCGACCTTCGTCTTCTACTCCCGTTTCTTCGGCACCGGCACGATCGGCTAGGACGGGTGGCCGGGTATCCGAAGGTCGCCCCGGGGGCGAGGATCGTACTGGTGGAGGTCAAGCTCGTTTTTATGCTCTTTCGGACGGGAAGGATGCTAGCGGCTCGGATGCGGTTATTTCAGGTATTATTTCAGTCTGCCACAGGGATGCTTCCGTCTTATTTGATCCCGGATCCACCTATTCTTATGTCTCTACTTATTTTGCACATCGTTTGGGTATGACCCGTGGTATTCTTGCTTTGCCCGTACATGTGTCTACCCCAGTGGGGGATACTCTTGTTGTGGATCAGGTATATCGATCCTGTATTATTACTATTGGGGGTCTGGAGACCCGAGTTGATCTATTACTACCGGGCATGGTAGATTTCGATGTTATTCTAGGCATGGATTGGCTATCTCCTTACCATGCGATTCTGGATTGTCATGCCAAGACAGTCACACTAGCTATTCCAGGTAATCCGAGGATCGAGTGGCGTGGCTTGACTGATTATGTGTCCGACAGGGTGATTTCTTATATAAAGGCTCAACGAATGATTGGCAAGGGTTGTTTATCTTATTTGGCCTTCATTAGAAATGTTGAGGCCGAGACACCCAGTCTTGATTCGGTCCCCATTGTGAGGGAGTTTCCGGATGTATTTCCAGCAGACCTACCAAGCATGCCGCCTGATAGAGATATTGATTTTGGTATTGACTTGGTGCCGGGCACTCAGCCCATTTCTATTCCTCCCTATCGCATGGCACCAGCAGAGTTAAAAGAATTGAAAGAACAGCTTCGGGAACTCTTAGATAAGGGTTTCATTCGTCCAAGTGTGTCACCTTGGGGTGCACCGGTGTTGTTCGTGAAGAAGAAAGATGGCACAATGAGAATGTGCATTGATTACAAGCAGCTGAACAAGGTAACAGTGAAGAATAAATACCCATTGCCTCGTATTGAGGACCTATTTGATCAGCTCCAGGGAGCTAGTGTATTTTCTAAGATTGATCTTCGATCGGGCTATCATCAGTTGAAGATCAGGGACTCAGACATTATGAAGACAGCGTTCGGGACGCGATATGGGCACTACGAGTTCCTGGTGATGTCTTTCGGGTTGACTAATGCCCCAGCTGCATTCATGCACTTGATGAATAGTGTATTTCGGCCGTACCTTGATTCTTTTGTGATTGTGTTTATTGATGATATCCTGGTATACTCACGCGGCCAGGAGGAGCATGCACAACATTTGAGAGTGGCATTGCAGAGGTTGAGGGAAGAGAAGCTTTATGCAAAATTCTCTAAGTGTGAGTTCTGGCTTGATACTGTGGGTTTTCTGGGACATATAGTGTCCAGTGATGGTATTAGGGTTGATCCTCAGAAGGTCGAGGCAGTGCAGAATTGGCCCAGACCTTCCTCAGCTACAGAGATTCGGAGTTTTCTCGGCTTGGCAGGCTATTATCGTCGGTTTGTTCAGGATTTCTCATCTATTGCTTCACCGTTGACTAAGGTGACACAGAAGAATGCTCCATTTGTGTGGTCTGATGAATGTGAAGAGAGCTTTCAGAAGCTCAAGGAGGCTTTGACCACGGCTCCAGTACTTGTGTTACCATCGGCCTCGGGGTCATATACGGTGTATTGTGATGCTTCCAGAGTTGGACTCGGTTGTGTGTTGATGCAGGAGGGTAGAGTTATTGCATATGCTTCTCGTCAGCTAAAGCCCCACGAGAAGAACTACCCTGTTCATGATTTGGAGTTAGCTGCTATTGTTCGTGCCTTGAAGATTTGGAGGCATTATCTATATGGTGTATCTTGTGATGTATATACAGACCACCGCAGCCTTCAGCATTTGTTTAAGCAAAAAGATCTAAATTTGAGGCAGCGGAGATGGCTTGAGTTGCTTAAAGACTATGATATTACTATCTTGTATCATCCCGGGAAAGCCAATGTAGTGGCTGATGCATTGAGCCGGAAGGCTATTAGTATGGGCAGTTTGGCGTATATTCCAGTTGGGGAGGTGGCTTATATGCTTGCTTTGCCACCCAGTTTGTCGGGAGTTCACCCGGTGTTCCATGTATCTATGCTCGGAAGTATGTCGGAGACCCGTCTCATGTGTTGGACTTCAGCACGATACAGCTAGATGAGGATTTGACTTATGATGTGGAACCGGTAGCCATTTTGGGTCGACGGGTTCGTAAACTGAGATCTAAGGACATAGCTTCAGTAAAAGTGCAGTGGAGAGGTCGTCCCGTGGAGGAAGCAACTTGGGAGACCGAGCAGGAAATGCATGTAAGGCCCCGTAAAATTTTTGTGCATAAAACCTAGTAGATGTGGTGTCATGGTCCGAATAATGTGTCATGGTCCGAATAATGTGTTAGCTCGCCGCGGTTCGGACCCTTGGTAGTGATTTAAGTTTCAAAAATGTAGAGAAATAATTTTTCCGAAAAAGTGTCAAATATGCGGTCAAGAATGCGACCGCAGAATCAACATGCGGACCGCATTCTGACCGCAAATCGTTCCAGAAAGTTTCCAAAAATCGTGTCAAATGTGCGGTCGATATGCGATCGCATGTCAAATCTGCGGTGCATTTTGCGACCGCGGATCAAACATGCGGACCGCATTCTGGCCGCATTCCTTAACAGAACCTTGTAAAATTTGGGGCAATTCTGCGGTCACTATGCGGACCGCATGTTGATTCTGCGGTCGCATAGTGACCGCATATTTGACCCCGGCCCAGATTTTGTAACATTTTGACCCGATCTCTTCTTTAATATAACACACCTCTTCTTCATTTTTATCATATCATCTCACCAAAAATTAGAGAGAGAAGAGAGGGTTTTTAGAGAGAGAAATCTTGCATCTTCAAGGATTGTTCCAATCATTTTAATTCCAAGGGATCCTAGGGCAAGGATTCAACTTCCCCAATATTTTCAAGGTAAAAACCCTAACTATTTTCTTTGATTTTCAGTTTTAATTGGGTAAAGAGAGGTTTGCATATAATAGCTTTTAAAAATAGAATTTTTACACTCATGCATGATTATTGAACTTGATTTCTAGTAAAAGAAGTGAGTAGAAGTAAGAGTCTTCAAGAACAAGGTTGGCAAGAGTAAGATAGCTTGGGTAAGCATAAAGTAGAAAGTTAACGGGAGAAAACTCATCACCAGGTATGTATGGCTAATTTTGATTCTTGTGAAATCGCCCTTATGTGTAAAATTGTTTGGCATGTGTTGATTTGAGAAATTGTATGTGATTAATTGATGTTGTTGTTGGATATTCAAAGTTGTTGTTGAACTATGAGTGTTGTGGTAAGAAATATGAACCGAAAGGTAAATGAGAGTTGAATTGGGTAAAGAATTTGTGAATAATGATTATGATGGCCTATATGGCACCTTGTGGAAAAGAAATCGAAACACTTGAGAATTGGTTTATTGTGGAAAGAGATGAAACACTTGAATTATGGAAAATTGTTGAATATACATGTGTGAATATTATTGAATGTGGAAACATTGTAACTTGGTTGTGATATTGGCTTGAGAAGTAATTGAGAACATGAAACAATGTGCAAGTTGCTTATTTGAACTTGTTGAAATTGTGTGTAGTACCTTATCTGCTGTTTGAAATTGTTGTGTTTTCAAGTGTAAGGCGGGGTCGTGTCGCGCGCCGCGACGTGGTGAAATAAGGTGTGGGTTGGGGTGATAAGGGTGGCCGAGGTAATAAGGGTGGTCAGGGGCAATAAGGATGGAAAGCGATCGAAATCGCTATTAAAAATTGATACATAAATCAATAATGTGAAATTGTGAAAGGAGACAACAGGAGAGTTTGCAACCTGTGGGGCACTGATTGCCCCTTTGTTTGACTACTTGTGCTTTACGTGATTGATTGGTTATTGTTAAATTGGTTGGTTGTAGAAAGTGCTTTGTGTGAGAATTATTTGAAATGAGGAAAAATGTGGAAACATGGTTGGTTGGCTTAATTAATTGTTGATGTAATTTAATGGCTTGAGTTTACTTGGGACAAAGTTTGTCCATACATGCCAGTACAATTCAAGTGTACTGACGTCCCTTTTGCCGGGGACGCTACATTCGTGTTATGATTGTAGGTGGATCGATAGCAGGCACTTCAGCTCATCGGCAGTAGTATCCTTCTCCTTCCACTGCCCGTTTTGGTGAGCCCCTTTTTCTTCCTTGGGGCCCTGTGTGGTTCATGCCACTTTTATTTCAGACTTTCTTTTGGATTTTTGTAAGGTATAGCCGGAGCCTTGTTACCGGCAAGTATTGTATTTCCCTTTTTGTATCCTAGAGGCTCCGTAGACATGTAAACCGTGGGATTGTGGCCTATGTATATGTATGGGGCGTTGTAAATATAAATTATGAACTTGTTAGTAAATAAATCACATGGTTATGTTTATGCATTGTGAAATCAGTCATTGTTGGTAAGATATTTTGGTTAATGAGAAACAATCAACACAGGGTTAACGCGTGGGAATGAAAGGCACCCAGGTCCGCTTAACTGGGGCTACCCGGTCGAGCGCCGGTCATGTCCCTCGATTTGGGGCGTGACATAGAGCAGATATCCACACTTGTTTGATGCTCCGGGTATGTTTCTTAACCCGCTCGCGGACGAGCGTTTGTTTAAGTTGGGGAGAATGTAACGACCCGGCCCGTCGTTACGGGAATTACCACCCTATTACCTTGCATTTACATATATTATGCTTTTAAAACAGTATTAGAGTATATCGGGTGAGTTAGGAGTGATTTGGATTGAAAATGAAACAAATAGCATGTTTGAAGAAAACTTGAATATGGAAAAGTCAACCAAGAGTTGACTATTGAGTTAGAGTGCTCGGAACCGGATTCTGATGATTCGACTAGTTCCGGGGGATCATTTATGACTTAGGAGAACAATCGGAATTGAATTCGGAGGTCCGGTGTAGTTTTAAGCTTGAATTGGCGAATGTTGAATTTTGGCGAAAACCAGATGGTAGGTGATATTTTGATCCGGGGGTCGGAATGGAATTCCGACAATTTCTGTAGCTTCGTTATGTGATTTTGGATATGTCTGCAAATTTTCGGGTCATTCGGACATCGTTTGATCGGGTTTTGGGTTGAATGTTAGTTTTGAAAGTTTTTAAGAAATTTAGGCTTGAATCCGTGGTTAATTGATGATTTTGATGTTTAGGATGGTGTTTTTATGATTGGAACAAGTTCGACTAAGGAATTAGGATGTGTTGGTGTGTTTGAATGAGGTCCGGGGGCCTCGGGGTGTTTTCGGATGGTTAATCGGGAGAAATATGGAAAATTGCAGAAAATTTGTGCTCTGCCTCTGTTGTTTCCGCTCCTGCGGAATTATGGGCGCAGGAGCGGGTGCGCTGAAGCGGAAAGGAGCCGCAGAAGCGGCGACCGCAGAAGCGGAAGGGGAGCCGCTGAAGCGGAAAGCGCGGAAGCGGACGGGGAGCCGCAGAAGCGGCCTTCGCAGAAGCGGAAAGGGAGCCGCTTGGGCGAGTCCGCAGAAGCGGACGTCTAGCCGCAGAAGCGGAACTATCCGCAGAAACGGTCCAATCTCCGCAGAAGCGGACGCGTAGGAGCGGAAATATTTCCGCAGAAGCGGAAATCGCTGTAAGTTAAGTGTATCAGAAGTTAGAAAATTTCAGAAACATTTTAACATTTGGGGGTCTCGGCTTAAGGGCGACTTTGGGCGATTTTGAGGAAGAAATCAAGGGAAATCATCGGGTAATCAACTATGAACTCATATTATGATTAGTATTGATAATATCATGCAATTATATCATGAAAATGGAGGAATTTGGGGTGATTCATGGAAGATTTAACCCTAGGTTTGAACTTTAGAAAATCAAGGTTTTGAATGAGCAAATGGAGTCCGATTTTGGTAAAATTGATATGCTTAGACTCGTATTGAGATGAGGGTTCCGAATATGTGACTTTCGTAATTTTTCGAGAATCGTACCGAAAGTCGGGTTTTACCAACTTGGTATAATGTTGAGAATTTCATATGAATTGAAGTGGGTTATGATTCTTTGACCCGTAATTGATATAATTATTGTTATTTGACTAGATTCTACACACGAGGCAACGCAATTCAAAGGAAAAGGCATCGCGGACGATTCTACGACCGGCTAAAGGTGAGTAGTTTGTGTATATTGTAGCCTGAGGGTTCGAAACCCCGGCTTAGCACATTGTGACGCTAATAGGGCGTGGCTCGCACACCGTGGCAGGTGCGAGATTGATTGTGATTGGGGATTGAGACTTGGTCCATCCCGGGAATAAATAATATGATTATTAGTGTTGGAAATACACTGTATTTGATATATTTGTGGGTTGTAAGCCTTGTTTGAGGCCTTGTGCCGATCTGTAGCGTCCTTAGAGGACAATATTTATGTGATAGCTATAATTGCTTAAATAACTGATCTCAGTCCTGGAAATTGAAAATCACACTTTTGAAATGCTAAGTCACCGGCTTTTACAAATTTAATAAAGTTAAAGTATTTTTCATAAATTATGAATTGAGAACTGGAATTAAGGAAAATGAATTATTTTGTGACTTAATTGCTTATTGTGGATTGAGCATGGGATCGGGCTGCACGCCGCAGTGGTTGATATGTGGATCGGGCTGCACGCCGCAGCAGTATTGCGCTTGGGCTGTAGGAGCCCCTCCGGAGTCTGTACACACCCCCGGTGAGCGCCGTCGACGTTAAATGGGATCGGGCTACACGCCGTAGCAGTTATGTGCATTGCATTGCATCTGTATTTGTTGGATTACTCTGTGGTAGCCGTATGGAATTATTGTTGCTAGTTCGTAGGAGATTCGGACTGTAGTGTAGCTTCATTTTGTGGTATTTTGTGGATTTCTTACTGTCAGCTACATATATATATATTTGTTACTCACTGAGTACTTAGTACTCACCCCTACTCCCTGCACCTTTTGTGTGCAGACTCAGGTACACAGGAGCAGTAGACGGACATCTCCGGCGTTTACATTGTCACATCGAGTTGCTGAGGTAGCTGCCTACGTTCGCAGAGCCTAGCTCCTCCTCTCATTCCAGTTGTTATTGTATATTTTGTATTCAGACTTGAGTACTTCTATATCGTACTCTCTATTTCCTATTGGGTTTTGTTAGAGGCTCTAGACTTGTGACTCCGGATCTTTGGGAGTGTCAGTATTTTGTTCAGTATTATTATTATTGGAGTTCTTAAACTCATATATTTCTTCTGGGTTGTCCTTTTGGGACTGATATCGTTGTGTTAATTAAATGGCTGGCCTAGCTTGATTGTTGGGCGCCATCACGACCGGATTTGGGTCGTGACAGAACAGTACCATGAAGCTCAGGTATTGTAGATTGTTGGAAGATTGGGGAAAAATTGGATGGCAACACGACTCAAACGTGGGCAAATGTGGTAGGGGCAGCAAAGTAGCAAGGAGAGGTATGAATCTGCAATTTATTACTCCAATTATCTAAAATGGGGAGAAGATTGTACAACTTGATTTAGAAGATGTAGAACAGGAAAATGAGAAATGGAGTTCCGCGATTGTGATGTATGTGATAGGATATTCACCTACTATTGGAGCAACTGAAAGATTCCTAAGCTCAGTAGGTAAATATACAGCTAAACCACAGATTTACTATCACAATGACGATTGTTTTGTGATAAGGTTTAGTAATAGGGAAGAAAGAGATCAAGTTCTGTACTTTGGGCCCCACACAATGAACAAACGGCCAATAATCATGAAGCCATGGACTGCTGACTTCAATTTACATGATGAAATACTTAACCATTCCCCTATGGGTCAGATTCCCAAACCTACCCCTTAATTGTTGGAGTATGAAGGCACTAAGTAAATTAGGTAGTGATTTGGGAAATCATGTTTGTGCTGATGAGTGTACAACTGGGACTGCTAGAATTTCGTATGCCAGGATGCTAATAGAAATGGATGTTACAAAACCTTTGCCAAGATCTGTGAAGCTACAGGACCCAAAAGGTAGGTTTGTTCAACAGGAGATTACATATGATTGGGAGCCCATTTATTGTGCCAAATGCCTGAAGATTGGACATGATTGTACTGAGATTAAAGGCCACAGCAAAAGAGAATGCCATATCAGAGGAAGACAAATAAAGTCAAACAATTTTGGCTTAGAACTGATAGAGATGGAGCAATGGATACTAAATAGGAGGTTGAATAGCAAGGAAAGAAGCTAATTACCCAAATGTCAAAACAAGTAAAAGGAAATGAGAATCAAGGTAAGGAAGATGGGTGGGTGACATTACTAGGGAAGTCAGCAGCAAGGGCAGCCAAAACTAAACAAAATGAGTATCGTGGTCTGATTGGGAATAATGCCTTTTAGTCATTTGAAAAGGATATAATAAATAATGAACCTGGCACAAGTAGTATGCAGATGAGGAGTGGGGGGATGCAGGTATGGGATCAAAACACTCCATTCATACCAGTATGAGTGTGATCACATGGAATGTTAGGGAATGAATAAAACATATTAGCATAAGGAGATAAAGGAATTCATAAAGGAGGAAAGAAGCTAATTACCCAAATGTCAGAACAAGTAAAAGGAAATGAGAATCAGGGTAAGGAAGATGGGTGGGTGACATTACTAGGGAAGTCAGCAGCAAGGGCAGCCAAAGCTAAACAAAATGAGTATCGTGGTCTGATTGGGAATAATGCCTTTTAGTCATTTGAAAAGGATATAATAAATAATGAACCTGGCACAAGTAGTATGCAGATGAGGAGTGGGGGGATGCAGGTATGGAATCAAAACACTCCATTCATACCAGTATGAGTGTGAACACATAGAATGTTAGGGGAATGAATAAAGCATATTAGCATAAGGAGATAAAGGAGTTCATAAAGGAGGAAAGAAGCTAATTACCCAAATGTCAGAAAAAGTAAAAGGAAATGAGAATCAAGGTAATGAATATGGGTGGGTGACATTACTAGGGAAGTCAGCTGCAAGGGCAGCCAAAGCTAAACAAAATGAGGATCATGGTCTGATTGGGAATAATGGCTTTCAGTCATTGGAAAAGGATATAATAAATAAATGACCTGGCACAAGTAGTATGCAGATGAGGAGTGGGGGGATGCAGGTATGGAATCAAGACACTTCATTCATACCAATATGAGTGTGATCACATGGAATGTTAGGGGAATGAATAAAGCATATTAGCATAAGTAGATAAAGGAGTTCATAAAGGAAAATAAAAAAGCAGTAATAGCTTTAATAGATCATAGAATTAAGGAGGAAAAATAGAAGAAATAATGGGGAGGATTGCACCTAGGTGGAATTGGATATCAAACATCAGTAGTAACAACAATAGTAGAATTTGGGTGATATGGGATCCTAAGATCTATGCATTCAACCCCTTTGAAGATGAACAATTAATACATGGGCAAATCAGCACAGTCTCTAAACTATTCACAATTGGTTTTATAGCTATCTATGGACTACACATCATCAAAGACAGGCTGCATTTATGGAGTAAATTGAGGTTGATACATAGTACACAGCATGGGCCTTAGCTAGCAATGGGAGACTACAATGTTGTGTTGCATGAATAGGATAAACAATATGGATCAACAGTAAAAGACATGGAGATAAAAGATTTTAATGAGTTCCTGCAGGAACTAGTATGAATGAGCTTCAAACTGTGGGAAAAGGGTATACATAGACTAACAATCATACATATAGCTGGAGTGATAGAGGGTTGGTTAATGCTAGCTGGATGTTAATAATGCCAATGTCACGCCCCAAATCGGGGAACATGACCGGCGCCTGATCGGGTTGCCCCAGTCAAGCGGACTTGGGTGCCTTCCATTCCCGCGCGTTACCCCTGTGTTGATTATTCCTCATTAACCAAATATCTTACAATTCATAAATGACTTCACGATAAACAAACAAAACCATACGAGTGATTCATTAACAAGTTTGCAGTTTCTACAACGCCCGACATAACATAATGTATACATAAGATTGGAATCCCACAGTTTACATGTCTACAGAGCCTCTAGGATACAAAAGGGAATACAATACTTTGCCGGTAACAAGGCTTCGGCTATACCTTGCAAAAACTAAAATGAAATCTAAACAAAAGTGGCATGAACCACACAGGGCCCCGAGGAAGAAAGGGGCTCACCAAAACGGGCAGTGGAAGGTGAAGAATACTACTGCCGATGCGCTGGAGTGCCTGCTACTGAACCACCTACAATCATAACACGAATGTAGCGTCCCCGGCAAAAGGGACATCAGTACACTTGAATTGTACTGGTATGTATGGACAAACTTTGTCCCAAGTAAACTCAAGCCGTTAAACAAGGATCACGATGACAAGACAGACAATAGATTACATCAAGAAATCAATTAAGCTAACTATCCATGTTTCCCACCTTTTCCTCATTTCAGATAAGCCTCAACACAAGCACGTTTAAGGTCAACAATTAGAACAACAACCAATCAACCACATAAATTGCAAGTAGTCAAACATAGGGGCAATCAGTGCCCCCCAGGTTGCAAACTCTCCTGTTGTCTCCTTTCACAATTTCATATCAATAAATTTTGTTTCAATTTCATTTGCGATTTCGATCGCTTTCCATCCTTATTACCTCGTCCACCCTTATTACCTCGGCCACCCTTATCACCCCAACCCACACCTTATTTCTTTATGTTGCGGCGTGCAACCCGATCCCACCGTACAGTTTTCAAACACAACAATCACAAACAACAGATAAGGTACTACACACAATTACAATAAGTTCAAATAAGCAACTTACACATTGGTTCATGTTCTCAATTACTTCTCAAGCCAATATCACAATCAAGTTACAAGTGTTCCAAAATCGAGAATGTTCATACTGCTATGTTCAATAACTTGCCACACCTCAAGTGTTTCGTTTCTTTTCCACAGGGTACCATATATGCCATCATAGCAACTGTTCACAATTCTTTACCAAATTAAACTCTCATTTATCTTTCGGCTCATATCTCATATTACATCACTCATAGTTCAACAACAACTTTGAATATCCAACAACAACATCAAGAATTTCACACAATTTGTCAAATTAACATGAACCCAACAATTTCACACATATAGGCGATTTCACAAGAATCAAAATTAGCCATACATACCTGGTATCGAGTTTCCTTCTTTTAAACTCCCACTTTATGCTTACCCAAGATATCCTACTCTTGCAGACCTTATTCTTGAAGACTCTTACTTCTACTCACTTCTTTTTACTAGAAATCAAGTTCAATAATCATGCATGAGTGTTAAATTCCATTTTCAAAAGCTATTATATGCAAACCTCTCTTTACCCAATTTAAAACTGAAAATTAGAGAAAATAGCTAGGGTTTTTACCTTGAAATGATTTGGGGAAGTTGAATCTTGGCCCTAGAATCCTTTGGACTAAATGGTTGGAACAATCTTTGAAGATGAAGAACTTCTCTCTCTAAAACCCCTCTCTCTCTCTCTCTAATTTGGGTAAGATGATATGATAAAATGAAGGGGAAAGGCGTTATATTAAAGAAGAGATCGGGTCAAATTTTATAAAATTTCTGGGCCGGGTCAATTCTGCGGTCGCATCTGCGATCGCAGAATCAACATGCGGTCCGCAAAGTGACCGCGGAATGACCTCAAAATTTACACACGTTCTGTTACGGAATGCGACCACAATGCGGTCAGCATTCTTGATCTGCGGTCGCAAAGTGCACCGCAGATTCATTATGCGATCGCATATCGACCACATTTTCAACATGTTTTTGGGAAACCTTCTGGTAAGCTCTGCGGCAAGAATGCGGTCCGCATAGCAGATCTGCGGTCGCATTCTTGACCGCAAAATTGACACTTTTCTGAAAAAGTTGATTCTCTATATTTTTGAAACTTAAATCACTACCAAGGAAGAATTCTACGCATTTCTAACACATTATTCGGACCATGACACTATAGCTACTAGGTTTTATGCATAAAAATTTTACGGGGCCTTACATCCTCCCCCCCTTAAGATCATTCGTCCTCGAATGAGGATTTTGAAAAAAATGAGTTTGTTTTGAAAGACATGATATGCAAACTATCAAAATTTTAACTAACTCTTATATTTTAGAAAACTTTCGCCAGAGTTTCCTTTGTATTATGGACATATCCACTTGTCAGAGGGCCCCCGAAACACATTACCAAACAACAATACACAAATACAACACTTTTCACAACCGGTATACACTTTCTTACCTCAACGAATGCACATATTCTATCACATTGTTACAATTGCACATAAACTAGTCACTTCAATGAATTCTTACCTTATTTAACCATTTTAACACACCATGTACACTTAACAAACCATTACCAATCTACACTTACTATTAGTTGTTTATTTAACACGTAAATCTTTATAAGGCTTTCACTTATCAAGAAAGGTTCAAGTGACCCAAGGTAGCAACACTTTTAACTCATTACAAAATGAAGGAGACTTTACTAACACTAAGAGGGAAACAACTTGGACAAGATGGCAATTACTAGGAGTAGAAGGGTCACCTAATTTCTTCTAGGCTTGATCAAACAAATGGGGGTACTTTTCCTTCATCTCTTTCTCTGCTTCCCATGTGGCCTCCTCAACTTGTTGGCTTTGCCACAATACTTTAACAGAGGCAACTTCCTTATTTCTCAACTTACGGACTTGCCTATCAAGAATGGCGACTGGAACTTCTTCATACGACAAATCTTCATTAACCTCAATAGCCTCGGCTGGCATGATGGTGGATGGATCTCCAATTACTTTCTTCAACATGGACACATGGAATACCGGATGCACTGATGACATCTCAGGAGGCAACTCTAGCCTATAAGCAACTTGACCAATCCTTTGAACGATCCGATATGGCCCGACGTACCTAGGACTCAATTTCCCTTTCTTTCCGAATCGCATGACTCCCTTCATAGGAGATACCCTCAAGAACACCCAATCATCGACTTGAAACTCCAAATCCCTTCGACGAACGTCCGCATAGGACTTTTGACGACTCTGTGCTGTTTTCATTCTCTCCTGAATAACCTTGACCTTTTCCATAGCTTCGTACACCATATCCGGCCCTAGCAATTCCGCTTCACCTACCTCAAACCACCCGATTGGCGACCTACATCTTCTCCCGTACAATGCCTCAAATGGGGCCATCTGAATGCTAGCATGATAGCTATTATTGTAAGAAAATTCTATCAGTGGCAAGTGTTCATCCCAATTACCTTTAAAATCTAAGACACAAGCCCGTAACATATCTTCAAGCGTTTGAATGGTCCGCTCGGCCTGACCGTCGGTCTGTGGATGGAAAGCTGTGCTGAGATTCACCCGAGTTCCCAAACCTTGCTGAAACTTCTTCCAAAAGTTAGCTGTGAACTGAGCCCCGCGATTCCGAGATAATAGAAAGTGGAGTGCCATGAAGCCTTACTATTTCCTTGATGTACAACCTTGCATATTGCTCCGCGGTATCAGTGGACTTGACTGGCAGGAAGTGAGCTGATTTGGTGAATCGATCCACTATCACCCATATTGAGTCAAACTTACACTGAGTGCGAGGTAACCCCACCACGAAATCCATATTGATCATCTCCCATTTCCACCTTGGTATTTCTATAGGCTGAGTTAATCCACCGGGCCGTTGATGCTCGGCCTTCACTTGTTGATAGTTCGGACATTTAGCTACAAAGCTTGCTACATCCCTTTTCATACCATTCCACCAATAAATCTCCTTGAGATCATGATACATTTTTGTGGAACCAGGGTGCACCGAATACCTGGAAATATGAGTCTCTGCCATCACTCTTTCCCGAAGCTCGTCCACATCTAGAACACATAGTCTACCTTGGCACCGCAATACACCATCCTCGCTGCTGAGTACAAATGCTGAGGTCTTGTCATTCATAATTGTTTCCTTTACCCGAACCAATGTTGGATCCATGAACTGTTTTTCCTTGATTTTCGCAACCAATGATGATTCTGCTCCATTATGCACCAAGATATCCCCCTCATCTGACGCCGAGATACGAACCCCCAAACTGGCTAATTGGTAAACCTCTCGAGCCAGGTGTCTCCGATCTACACCCAAATGAGCCAAACTACCCATGGATTTTCGACTAAGAGCATCGGCTACCACATTTGCCTTCCCTGGATGGTACAATATGTTCATATCATAGTCGTTGAGCAGTTCTAACCACCGCCGCTGTCTCAGATTCAGTTCTTTCTGCTTGAACAAATACCGGAGGCTCTTGTGGTCTGAAAACACGTCTACATGAACCCCATAAAGATAGTGTCGCCACATCTTCAAGGCAAACACAACAACAGCAAGCTCCAAATCATGAGTCGGATAATTCTTCTCATGGTTCTTGAGTTGCCTGGAAGCATAAGCTATGACCTTTCCATGCTGCATCAATACACACCCCAAACCGACTCCGGAGGCATCACAATAAACCACAAATCCCTCTGTGCCTTCTGCCAAGGCTAATACTGGTGCCGAGGTCAATCTTGACTTCAATTCTTGGAAACTTTTCTCACATGTATCGGACCACTGGAACTTAACTGCCTTCTGCATCAGTTTTGTCAAGGGGGAAGTGAGGGTTGAGAATCCCTCTACAAACCTCCGATAGTACCCCTGCTAAACCCAAGAAGCTACAAATCTCTGTTGGGGTCGTGGGTCTAGGCCAATCTTTCACTGCTCCAATCTTCTGAGGATCCACCTGAATTCCCTTACTTGAAATAACATGCCCTAGAAAGGCTACGGACTCCAACCAAAACTCACATTTTGAGAACTTGGCATACAATTGATGCTGAAGAAGGGTCTGCAATGCTGCTCCGAGGTGAATGGCATGATCTTCCCTACTCCGAGAGTAGATGAGAATATCGTCAATGAATACAATCACAAAGGAATCTAGGAATGGCTTGAATACCCGATTCATAAGGTCCATGAAAGCTGCTGGGGCATTGGTTAGCCCAAAAGACATGACCAAAAACTCAAAGTGACCATAACGAGTTCTGAAGGCGGTCTTAGGAATATCCTGCTCCCTGATTTTCAACTGGTGGTACCCAGACCGTAAATCAATCTTTGAGAAGAACTTCGCTCCCTGCAATTGGTCAAACGGATCATCCACTCGAGGCAAAGGATATTTATTCTTGATGGTGACTTTGTTGAGCTGCCGATAATCAATACACATTCAAAGTGACCCATCCTTCTTTCGGACAAAGAGAACCGGAGCACCCCACGGCGACACACTCGGTCGTATGAACCCTTTCTCTAAAAAATCCCTCAGCTGCTCCTTTAACTCCCTTAACTCTGCTGGCGCCATCTCTGTATGGTGGAATGGGTATTGGCTGAGTATCTAGCAATATGTCGATCCCAAAATCAATCTCCCTATCTGGCGGAATGCCTGGAAGCTCATCCGGAAACACTTCAGGAAATTCATTCACAATTGGTACAGATTCGAGGGTAGGCACCTCTGAGATGGTGTCCATCACCCGAACCAAGTGATAGATACACCCCTTCTTAATCATCTTCGAAGCCTTAAGGTAGGAAATAAACCTACCCCTTGGCAGTACACCATTTCCTCTCCATTCAATAACTGACTCGTTAGGGAACTCGAGCCTCATAACTCTCGTCCAACAGTCAAGCTTGGCAAAGCATGAATAGAGCCAATCCATCCCCATAATTACATCAAAATCAACCATCCCAAGCTCAATAAGATCGGTTGTGGTATCACGACCACTCACCATGACAACGCAATTTCTATAGACTCGTGAGGCTGTAATAGAATCACCAACCGGAGTCGACACAGAGAACGACTCATGAAGTTGTTCGAGTTTTATCTCAAAACTTGAAGCAATGAACGGAGTAACATAAGACAAGGAGGACCCCGGATCAATAAGGGCATAGCAATCGATAGTCTGAACAGACAGGATACCTGTAACAACATCTGGAGAAGCCTCGGCATTTTGGCGGCCACTCAATGCATAGAATCGGCTAGGTCCACCCCTAGCATGAGCTCCACCCCTAGCTGCACCACGGCCTGCTGATGCTGGAGAACGCGCTGATGATGTAGCAGCTGAAGAACCGGATGACTGAGCAGATCCCCTACCTATACCCTGACGGGGTGCACGGTAGTCCCGCTGAATGAGACCTCTCACCCCGCACCCGAAGCACACCGGGATGTCAAGGTAGCAAGTCTCCGTATGAAATCTCCCACACTTGGGGCATATAGGTCTCCCCTGCTGCTGGGGCCTCACCCCAGGACGACCAGACTGACGAGACCTCATGCTGTCTGAACCGGGTCTCGAGTAACTGCCCTGCTGATGACTGTGCACGAATGGCGGTGCACTCGCAGAGGACTGAGCATATGACCGGGATGGCCCTGATGACCCTCTCCCCGGAAGTGATCTCCCTGAATGACCCATTGACCGGGCCCTGTTGCTACTTTCTCTTTCTGCACGAATCTTCAATTTCCTGGTCTTTGTGGCCTGAGCAAACACCAACATCCTCCCATAGTTCATATCTGAGTGCAAAGCTACTGTGGCGGCCTCATTCACTACCAAAGGGCTAAGGCCCTGAACAAACCGTCGAACCCGGGCATCCATGGTCGACACTAAATGTGGAGCGTACTTGGACAACCTTACGAATTCCATGTGATACTCTCAAACACTCATACTGCCCTATTTTAGGACCTCGAACTCCGTGGCACGGGCTGCCATCATCTCGGCAGGCAATAAGTGGTCCAAAAATGCATCTACGAACTCATCCCATCTGGCCGGAGGGCTCCCTTCCTCACGGGAATCCTCCCACATTTCGAACTATGAACGTGCCGCTCCCTTCAGCCTGTAAGAGGCCAACTCTACCCCCTCTATATCTGTAGCCTTCATCACTCCGAGGGTCTTGTATATCTCATCAAGGAATTCCTGTGGGTCAGCCTCTGGATCGGTACCTGAAAATTCTGGAGGGGCCAACAGCAAAAACTGGTGGACTCTGGAGCCGGTGGAATCTCCCTGTCCGCTGGAGGATGCGGGGGCATCATGGGATCTCTGGGCCTGGGCGGCCACTAACTGTGTTAACATATGAATGGCTCCCCTAAGATCCTCATTAGAGATACCCGAGCCCGAAGCGGGAACTGTATCTGAGTCAGGAACACCGGTAGAAGGAATGGTGGCATCCTCTACCGCAGCTGGAATAGGGACACTTGGGTTTTGAACAGATGGGCCAGGCAAATTCAGGACTGGTGGGTCATTCTCGCCCACGGCATCGGCCACATGATTAGCAGCCGCACTTGGGCCGGCATTGGCCCCAAGGCCGAGTCTAGCCTTCTTCTTAGGTGCCATATTCTGAAAATTTGGGAACAAGGCACGAATTAGACACAGATATTTCCACATTTCACTTTACCGCACGATATAGATTAACAAAGAAATAGGTAAATTCCTAAATGTCCGTGCAGCCCCCAACTTATCTGATGTGGTCGACAACACACCGATAAGAAGGGCGCTACTAGACACGGCTCCGAGACATCCTAGGATACTTTAAAACCTGGCTCTGATACCAAGTTTGTCACGCCCCAAATCGGGGAACATGACCGGCGCCTAACCGGGTTGCCCCAGTCAAGCGGACCTGGGTGCCTTCCATTCCCGCGTGTTACCCCTGTGTTGATTATTCCTCATTAACCAAATATCTTACAATTCATAAATGACTTTATGATAAACAAACAAAACCATACGAGTGATTCATTAACAAGTTTGCAGTTTCTACAACGCCCGACATAACATAATGTATACATAAGATTGGAATCCCACAGTTTATGTCACGCCCCAAATCGAGGGACATGACCGGCGCCTGACCGGGTTGCCCCAGTCAAGCGGACCTGGGTGCCTTCCATTCCCACGCGTTACCCCTGTGTTGACTGTTACTCATTAACCAAAATATCTTACCAACAATGACTGATTTCATAATGCATAAACATAACCGTGTGATTTATTTACTAACAAGTTCATAATTTATATTTACAACGCCCCATACATATACATAGGCCACAATCCCACAGTTTACATGTCTACAGAGCCTCTAGGATACAAAAGGGAAATACAATACTTGCCGGTAACAAGGCTCCGGCTATACCTTACAAAACCAAAATGAAATTTAAACCGAAGTGGCATGAACCACACAAGGCCCCGAGGAAGAAAGGGGCTCGCCAAAATGGGCAGTGGAAGGAGAAGGATACTACTGCCGATGAGCTGAAGTGCCTGCTACTGATCCACCTACAATCATGACACGAATGTAGCGCCCCGGCAAAAGGGACGTCAGTACACTTGAATTGTACTGGTATGTATGGACAAACTTTGTCCCAAGTAAACTCAAGCCATTAAATTACATCAACAATTTATTAAGCCAGCCAACCATGTTTCCACATTTTTCCTCATTTCAAATAATTCTCACACAAAGCACTTTCTACAATCAACCAATTTAACAATAACCAATCAATCACGTAAAGCACAAGTAGTCAAACAAAGGGGCAATCGGTGCCCCCCAGGTTGCAAACTCTCCTGCTGTCTCCTTTCACAATTTCACATCATTGATTTTTGTATCAATTTTCAATAGCGATTTCGATCGCTTTCCATCCTTATTGCCCCTGACCACCCTTATTACCTCGGCCACCCTTATCACCCCAACCCACGCCTTATTTCCTCACGTTGCGGCGCGCGACACGACCCCGCCTTACAGTTGAAAACACAACAATTTCAAACAGCAGATAAGGTACTACACGCAATTTCAACAAGTTCAAATAAGCAACTTGCACATTGTTTCATGTTCTCAATTACTTCTCAAGCCAATATCACAACCAAGTTACAATGTTTCCACATTCAATAATATTCACACATGTATATTCGACAATTTTCCATAATTCAAGTGTTTCATCTCTTTCCACAATAAACCAATTCTCAAGTGTTTCGATTTCTTTTCCACAAGGTGCCATATAGGCCATCATAATCATTATTCACAAATTCTTTACCCAATTCAACTCTCATTTACCTTTCGGTTCATATTTCTTACCACAACACTCATAGTTCAACAACAACTTTGAATATCCAACAACAACATCAATTAATCACATACAATTTCTCAAATCAACACGTGCCAAACAATTTTACACATAAGGGCGATTTCACAAGAATCAAAATTAGCCATACATACCTGGTGATGAGTTTTCTTCCACTTTCTACTTTATGCTTACCCAAGATATCCTATTCTTGCCCACCTTGTTCTTGAAGACTCTTACTTCTACTTACTTCTTTTGTTTTACTAGAAATCAAGATCAATAATCATGCATGAGTGTAAAAATTCTATTTTCAAAAGCTATTATATGCAAACCTCTCTTTACCCAATTTAAAACTGAAAATCAAAGAAAATAGTTAGGGTTTTTACCTTGAAAAGATTGGGGATGTTGAATCTTTGCCCTAGAATCCTTGGAATTAAGTAGTTGAAACAAATCTTTGAAGATGAAAGATTTCTCTATCTAAAAACCCTCTCTTCTCTCTCTAATTTTGGTGAGGTGATATGATAAAAATGAAGAAGAAAGGTGTTATATTAAAGAAGAGATCGGGTCAAAATGTTACAAAAACTGGGCCGGGGTCAATTATGCGGTCACTATGCGACCGCAGAACACACATGCGGTCCGCAAAGTGACCGCAAAATAGCCTCAAAAATTACTCCAGCTCTGCTACGAAATGCGGCCATTATGCGGTCCGCATTACTGATCTGCGGTCGCAAATTGGATCGCAGATTCACTATGCGATCGCAATTTCGACCGCATTATTGACACGATTTTGGAGAAACTCTCTGGAACGATTTGCGGTCAGAATGCGGTCCGCATGTTGATTCTGCGGTCGCATTCTTGACCGCATATTTGACACTTTTCGGAAAAATTATTTCTCTACATTTTTGAAACTTAAATCACTACCAAGGGTCCGAACCGCGGCTCGCAAGTTCGCCGCGAAGAATTCTACGCATTCCTAACACATCATTCGGACCATGACACCACATCTACTAGGTTTTATGCACAAAAATTTTACGGGGCCTTACATCCTCCCCCCCTTAAGATCATTCGTCCTCGAATGAGGATTTTGAAATAAATGAGTTTTGAAAGACATGATATGCAAGCTATCAAAATTTTGACTAACTATTATATTTTAGAAAAATTTCGCCAGAGTTTCCTTTGTATTATGGACATATCCACCTGTCAGAGGGCCCCGAAACATATTACCAAACAACAATACACAAATACAACACTTTTCACAACTTGTATATACTTTCTTGCCTCAACAAATGCACACATTTTATCACATTGTTACTATTGCACATAACTAGTCACTTCAATGAGTCCTTTCCTTATTCAACCATTTTAACACAACATGTACACACAAACAAACCACTACCAATCTACACTTACTATTAGTCGCTTACTTAACACATAACTCTTTACAAAATGGAGGAGGCTTTTACTAACACTAAGAGGGAAACAACTTGGACAAGATGACAGTTACTAGAAGTAGGAGGGTCACCTAATTTCTTCTAGGCTTGATCGAACAAATGGGGGTACTTTTCCTTCATCTCTTTCTCTGCTTCTCATGTGGCCTCCTCAACTTGTTGACTTCGCCAGAATACTTTAACAGAGGCAACTTCCTTATTTCTTAACTTACGGACTTGCCTATCAAGAATGGCAACTGGAACTTCTTCATATGACAAATCTTCATTAACCTCTATAGCTTCGAGTGGCATGATGGTGGATGGATCTCCAATCACTTTCTTCAACATGGACACATGGAATACCGGATGCACTGATGACATCTCAGGAGGCAACTCTAGCCTATAAGCAACTTGACCAATCCTTTGAACGATCCGATATGGCCGGACATACCTAGGACTCAATTTCCCTTTCTTTCCGAATCGCATGACTCCCTTCATAGGAGATACCCTCAAGAACACCCAATCATCGACTTGAAACTCCAAATCCCTTCGACGAACGTCTGCATAGGACTTTTGACGACTCTGTGCTGTTTTCATTCTCTCTTGAATAACCTTGACCTTTTCCATAGCTTCGTACACCATATCTGGCCCTAGCAATTCCGCTTCACCTACCTCAAACCACCCGATTGGCAATCTACATCTTCTCCCGTACAATGCCTCAAACGGGGCCATTTGAATGCTAGCATGATAGCTGTTATTGTAAGCAAATTCTATCAGTGGCAAGTGTTCATCCCAATTACCTTTAAAATCTAATACACAAGCCCGCAACATATCTTCAAGCGTCTGAATGGTCCGCTCGGCCTGTCCATCGGTCTGTGGATGGAAAGCTGTGCTGAGATTCACCCGAGTTCCCAAACCTTGCTGAAACTTCTTCCAAAAGTTAGCGGTGAACTGAGCCCCGCGATCTGAGATGATAGAAAGTGGAGTGCCATGAAGCCTTACTATCTCTTTGATGTACAATCTTGCATATTGCTCCGCAGTATCAGTGGACTTGACAGGCAGGAAGTGAGCTGATTTGGTGAGTCGATCTACTATCACCCATACTGAATCGAACTTACGCTGAGTGCGAGGTAACCCCAGCACGAAATCCATATTGATCATCTCCCATTTCACGCTGGTATTTATGTACTGAGGTTAATCCACCGAGCACGTTGATGCTCAAGCCTTCAACTATGTGACGATTCGGACATTTAGCTACAAAGCTTTCTATATCCATTTTCATACCGTTCCACCAATAAATCTCCTTAAGGTCGTGATACATTTTCGTGGAACCTAATTGTACAAAATATCTGGAAATATGTGCCTCTGCCATTACCTTTTTCCGAAGTTCGTTCACGTCCGGAACACATAGTCTGCCTTGACACCGCAATACACCATCCTCACTTTTGAGTACAAATGCTGAGGTCTTGTCATTCATAACTACTTCCTTTACCCGAACTAATGCTGGATCCATGGACTATTTTTCCTTGATTTCCGCGACCAATGATGATTCTGCTCCATTATGCACAAAAATATCCCCCTCGTCTGACGCTGAGATACGAACCCCCAAACTGACTAATTGGTAAACCTCTCGAGCCAGGGGTCTCTGATCCACACCCAAATGAGCCAACTACCCATGGATTTTCGACTAAGAGCGTCGGCTACCACATTTGCCTTCCCTGGATGGTACAATATGTTCATATCATAGTCCTTGAGCAATTCTAACCACCGCCGCTATCTTAGATTCAGCTCCTTCCATTTGAACAAATACTGGAGGCTCTTGTGGTCTGAAAACACATCTACACGAACCCTATAAAGAAAATACCGCCATATTTCAAAGCAAACACAACTGCCGCGAGCTCCAAATCATGTGTCGGATAATTCTTCTCGTGATTTTTTTTTTTTTTTTTTTTTTTTTTTTTTTTTTTTTTTTTTTACCTTTCTGTGCTGCATCAACACACACCCTAACCAACCTTGGAGGCATAACTTTCACCTTAATACTTTACATCGATAGCGGAACATCCTTACTATATTCCTCATACATAAGACCTTCCACGAATTGAGTTCCACTATAATTTCCTTGATGTGGTTACGACCCCGTGTGAACAATTGCTACTAACTCTTCATAATTCTTAACCCAAGGCATTGCTGAATGAGTTTTCTCATATGACCTGTCTCAAATGAATAGCACTGGCTAACTTTGCACATATACCCCGAATAACACTAACTTGCACGGCATTGTATCGAATGTAAAGTAGCATTGTGCTCTAACTTTTCTTAACCAACCTCTTCTCCCCATATGTGCATTATAGACTTTAAGAAACTGCACTACTTCCCCTGTGAAATTTCCTACCATTCCTCATTACGGTTAAACACCTCTCAAAACGTATATCAACAACCTTTATATGCATATGACTTACGAAGGGTCACTATCCCGAGAAGGGTATTCTCTGAAACTTTAAATCCTCCTCAATACTTCAACAACAACTTTTGGTTTCACTCTTAAGTGTAAGGCTTAGTCCACTTGATTCTATCTCGGATGAGTAACTCGCCTTATTCCCCATGTTATAGTTACCAATAAAGTTCCCTGATATTGCCGCTTAAGAGTTATCATGCCAAACACGTCTAGTCTATCACGAGTTTTCATCCTCTTTCAATCCATTCCGAACCTTTCATTCCCATCTTTTTTTGCGGATAGTGCATAATTAATAGCTTTAATGTTCCACGCATTTGTCTGTCTCCTGTGAATTTGAAAAATCATTATGTCTTGTTTAATCATTTTACAGTACCACAACCTCACCAACGATAACCTCGCTTCCCATTGTGTGTAGACATGAACTATCTCTAGACCCTTTAGTTGATATTCAGTATCACCCAAGTCGG